>JABWPP010000049.1:24540465-25037965 GCA_016920855.1 Puya raimondii
AAAAGTTGAACCCAGCATCGAAAGCTAAAAATGCCGATGCTTTGAAAGCGTAGGGGCTTTTAAGATAATTAAAAAAATAAATTGATATAATTTACTTAATTACGACGCTTTTAAAGCGTCGTCAAAATAATTATTTATTGCGGACGCTTATTTATAGCGTCGGCACATGTCAAATATTAAAGATGCTAGTATAAAGCGTCGTCTAAAAAGCGTCAGTATTAAGATATTTTGTTATCGTGCGCTCCAGAATTCTTTAGAAATTTCTAGATCAAGTGATTTTACCGGTGCTTGATTGATCAAGTAGCAAGCCGTGCTCACGGCTTCCGCCCAAAATATCTTGTCGAGTTTTGAAGTATTCAACATGCTCCGGGCCCTCTCCATGAGTGTTCTATTTAACTTCTTCGTTACACCGTTTTGTTGTGGTGTACCGGATACCGTGAGATGTCGTTTAATTCCATGTTCACTACAAAACTCATCAAATTCTCTTGAATAATATTTCCCTCCGTTATCAGAAGGTAGGCACTTAATTTTTAAACCCTTTTCATTTTCCACAAGAGCTTTAAACTTCTTAAAAATTTCAAACACGTAGGACTTCCGCTTTAGGGTATACACCCAAGCCTTCTGAGAATAATCATCAATAAATGAAACAAAGTAAGAACACCCACCCGATGAACTATCGGGCGACTCCCAAGTATCCGAATGAATCAACTCGAGATGCGACTTACTTCTTTGATGTGATGAAGAGAATGATAACCTCCGTTGCTTCCCATAGATACAATCTTCACAGAAATCCAATGGCGCGGACTTATAACCTGGAAGAAGTTCACGGTTAGATAATACCTGCAATTCGCGCTCGCTCATGTGTCCCAAACGACGATGCCACACCGTCGGAGACTCCACCTTCGCGCTTGCAACAACCACTTCTCCCACTTGAGTCTCGCCCACCAATCTATATAGGCCACCTATTTGCTCTCCTTTCATCAATACCAAACACCCTTGACATACTTTTAAGTGATCCTTCTCGTCGACGAACCTAAGCCCTTATTTGCAAAATATTCCAAGTGATAGAAGACTTTTCCGAAGTGCAGGAACATGCCAAACATTAGAAACCGTCTGAATAAATCAAACATCTTGATTCGAACGTCTCCCACTCCACCACCAGACATGCCGTGTTTTCACTCAAATAGATAACTCCACCATCCCATGGCTTGTAAGTATGAAACCACTCCCTATAGGGAGTCATGTGGAACGACGCTCCCGAATCTAAGATCCAACGATAAATAAGATCGAATCTATCTAATGCGGACAACGCATCTCCGTCCTCCGAACTAGTCGACTTTGTTATGGATTTTATATTGGTATATTTCATGAAGTGAGTCGGAGTCTTGAAGGTTCAAAGAAGAAAAGACGAAGATTGAAGACTCGAAGACTCGAAGACTTAACGTATGAATTCACGATGCTTGGTAAGTTTAAATAATATTGATGGTGATTTATGATCATTTACAAATGTTGGAAGACATTAGAATAGAAAAAAATTGATTTAAAATATAAAAATTAAGTTTTCCAAGTTTCAGGTTCTGGACCTTGTTGCAAAATTCGGAACCCGTAGGCTTCCCTGGTTGTCACGCACGGAGGGTCCGGACCCTGGGTCAAGGTCCGGACTATGAAACGTCTAGAAACTTCAAAGTCCGGACCCTGATGTAAGGTCCGGACCCTGACCCGTCGTAATTTTTTGAAAACGTATTTTTTCAATCCTACTCTGATTCTAATGTCTCATAAATCTATAAATAAGATGTGGGGGTCTTTCTAAAACGTGGTTAAGCATATTTTATCTTTTAAAAATCCTAGAAGCTTGTAGGTAGCCGTCATTCTCATCTTCTACAACAAGTTTCTCTCAAATTGATTCTTGATGCCTTAATTCCTAATGTTCTTCAAGAATCAATTTGAGAATTGCTTAGAGATTATTCCCACAGATCTTTCATGATATTCTAAGCAAGGAATCACCACCAACGTTATTCGTTTTGCTCTGGACGGAGTGGCGTCGTGGATTCGGCGTGATCAAGACGGTTCGTGGATTCGAATCGTTGGTGCTCGAGGATTCGAGTGGCGTCCGTGGATTCGAACGTGGGGAGTGGACAACCCGGCGGCGTGCACGAGATCCGCAAGAGATAAAGAAGAGATTAAGTCCATGGAGTCGGTAATCACCTTGCAATCTTTTATTCTTAGTGGATTATTTTTCGCGTGTTGGTCCTGTGGGTTTTTTCCAAGTTGAAGTTTCCCACGTAAATCTCGATGTGCTGATTTTTATTTTCCGCATTTATTTTGATAGCATTGAGATTTGTATTTGGCCGTCATACCTATTCACCCCCCTCTAAGTATTAATAGTATCTAGATAGATCCTAGGGTTCCTCATAACTTACAAACTTAGCATCCGCTTCGGCTACGTTACCTTGGAAGTTGCTTGAATCGGATTTACTATCAACTCCTTTAACCCGACAATCCTTCTTCATGTGCCCCAACTTTCCACAATTCCAGCACTTTACTTTTCTTTTGCCCTTGGACTTTGATCTTGATCTCCCTCGATCACCATGCTCCCTCTCGAAGGGTCTTCCTCGTGCTATTATAGCCTCCCCCGAAGAGCTTCCTTGGCTAGACTTTCGTCTCATCTCCTCGGTAAGTAACGATGCAACAACCGACTCTGTCTTAGGAGTTTCAACATGGCTCAAGTTCATAATCAAATTATCCCAAGATTCCGGCATCGAACAAAGTAAAATACTTGTCTTTTCTTCTTCATCGATTCTCACGTCTAGGGACGCAAGCTTGCTCACAATAGAGTTGAATGAACTTAGATGCTCTTGTACCGGTGCCCCGTCCTTCATCTTTAGATTGTACAATTGCCGTCTCAAGAAGATTTTGTTCACCAATGACTTTCCTTCATAGAGATTTTTCAATTTATCTCAAATTCCTTTTGCGGTAGTCTCGGTCTCCACATTGAATAGCACCGAATCATCCAGTGCCAAATATAGATTTGCCAAAGCCATATTGTCTTTCTCTTCAAATAGCTTATCCGTCATCCCTTCCGGCCTTTTCTCCTTTCCTTGCAGGGCGATCTTGCAAGCATCTTTAATCAAGACTGCTTGCATCTTCAGTTTCTACAACGCGAAATTCGTTCCATCGAACCGAGGAACCTCGTACTTCGTCGCTGTAACTTTTTCTGCCATCGTTTCACCGTCAACGAATTACAAAAAACCAAACGCTCTGATACCAATTGAAGGGATCGGCTGTGGGGTTGCCGGGCACACCTCAAACCCACACAGCACACGAGTGCAGCGGAAACAAGATCTTTCGTAGACGTAAGAGACGAGAAGGATTGTGGAAAAAATAAGCACGAGAATAACAAAGCAATAAAGAAAACAAGAGAACACAAGAACACAAGATTTACGTGGTTCGACCAACCATGAGTCGACCTACATCCACGGGCAAGACCGCCTCAATGCGCTCTTCGATTAATCCACGGCACAAAAGTACAAAGGAGTAGCTTGGATTACAAGAAACTCTCTCTTAGGAGCTCTCCACATTTTTCTCTCAACTAGGGTATTTTTTAATGAAGCTCATATGAGAAACCTCCAACAATGAGGCTCTAAACTCTAAAGATTAACTACAAGAGTTTATATAACCCTAAAACTCCAATTCTAGTAGGAAACGATCACCGCCTTCCTTCCGAGTCCGATTCACATCTAGCAGTCGATATCCTCTTAGGAATCCTTTTAGGAATCCTACTAGGAATCCTCTTTAAAGTGATCCTGGACAATCCCTAATCTTTTAAAACAAGATTAAATCTAATTAGAGTCAAACTCTGCATATCGATTCAGAACATGACTTTACATAATCCAACAATTACCTGTATAACAACATATCAAATATATATGAAAGAAGTCAAGCATACAATTAAAAACATGACATCAATATTTGTAGTAAAAATATCAGTATGAAAGAAGACATACATTAAGCATATCCCAAATTTATCACAAGAAAATCATCCAATATCGGATTTCAACATATCAATGTACCATCAAAAAAATAATAACCTAAGAAATTAAACAAAAACATTACCAATAACTACTAGAAATTTTCTAACTCTCATCAAATTTCTCTCCTAAATACGAGTTTGCATTATAGATAAATAGGTATCAATAGAAAGGGAATCAAAAGAATATAAAGAGTGGGAGCATGAATTAAAAATCTCTTTGATGAGAATGATCAATTAAGAATCGATTGTACCTCCACTTCTCGGCTTTTCGTCCTCTTCCCCACTTTTTTTGTTCTTTATATGCGTTGGGAAGAGGCTTAACAAATATTGCTAATTTGTCTTTGTAGAAAGTAGAGAGTGCTTTACTATAATAATACTACTAAAAAAATGCTTAAGTACATAGGTGAACTCAAAAAATTAGAAAAAATATATCATTGACCATAAGTTACATCACATGCCTTTTTTTTGTATTTTTTTCCACAGTCAAATATTCTTCCCTATACCAACTATAGATGCTAAGATCATAGCCATCCTTTTATTCTTTTCTTTTGTTTATGCCTAATAAAATTTTTTACACAAATCATTGGAAAAATAGCACAAGCCAACAATAAGCTATCCTATGGACCCCCCAGCCTTTCTCTTCCTACAATGGAGATGGAGCCCACTTCTTTTTTTGAAACATGTCCTCAATAAACATCTTTTAACTCAAAAGTGGGTTACCTCATCTATGCATATCCTTTATGTATGCTTCTTTTTTTTTTGTCTCATTACTTCCTTCTTTTCCATTAATCTCATGAAGGAGAGGGCATGTAAAATAAAGTATAAAATAGGGTTTTGCAAGAAAAACTAGGGCACATCCGCACATGTGTAGAGGAGGAGGAGAAGGAGAGGAGAAGGAGAAGATAGAGGAGGAGGAGGAGGAGAGAGAACAAACCTGAAGACATTATATAGGCACAAGGGCTAACCGAAGGGGAGTGGTAATGGGGCGACAAGGATACGTACGGAGCGAAACACGAATAGGGCGAGCGAGGAAGAAAACGCGATAAATGGGGAATTTTTATCAACCGGTCCAACCTCTTTTTTAGTTTTCCCTAATATTACTCTGAAAAGCCCATATTACATAGTAATAATTTTATCTTATTGGACTATCCAAACGGGCTAACTTTAAAAAAAAGGACTCTTTAAAAAACAGAGTAAAGTGGCCCAAAACAGAGTTTTGAGGGTTTCCAAACGGGCCCTAAATATCAAATTCAAATTTATATTTTTAATTCAAATTTAAAAATTAAATTCAAATCTTTGAATTTGATTTTAAATTCAAATTCAAATTTTGAATTCAAATTTTGGTTTCAAATTCATGTTTTGGTTTGAAACATCAATTCAAAATTCACATTCAGTTTTTTAATTCAAAATTATAAAATCAAATTTAAATTTAAATTTAAATTCTAAATCCAAAATTTGAAGTGTAATTCAGATTATGAATTGAAATTACAAATCAAATGTAAAAGTTAAATATAAAATTTAAATTCAAATTTTGAATTTACATTTTAAATTTAACTTTAACATTTGATTTGGAATATCAATTCAAATTCACATTTAGATTTTGAATCCAAAAATTTCAAATTGAAATTGAAATTCTAATTTTAAATTCAGATTTGAAATATAATTCAATTTTGAATATAAATTAAAAAAATTAAATTTATATTTTGAATACACTTTCATATATCAAAATCAAATTTCAATTTCAAAGTCAAAATTCAAAATTTGAATTTCAATTCAAATTTCTAATTAAGTTTTAAAATTGTATCTTTAAATTCAAATTCAAAATTCTAATGTACCTCAAATTTTGACTAAAGTTTTTAAAAGAGCTTTGGCCAAGTTTCATATGATTTGAACTCAAATTGAGTCAAAACAAATTGTTTTAAGACGAAGATGTCAAAAATAGTTGAGTCTAATCTATGACCGCACAAACAGCCACTTTGACAAAACTTTTGACTAGGTTATCAAAATCCGATTAGGTGAATTTGTTTGTTTGAAAGATCTTTGAATTATCTTTTTAATGCAACTTGAATCGCCTTAAACGGATATCGAACGAAAGAGTTATTGCAATTTTTCTACAAGTCGTCGATGCAGTCCTGAGCTGTGAGCTAGTTCAAAATTTTACCAATTGTCATGGGCGGTTTGGTAAATTTACCAATTAAAAATATAATATTTCTACTAGGCTGTGTAACATTGTCTAACCTTAATTTTTTATTCCCATTTCCCTTAAGTAGGCTGGTTTGAACGGGAGAAGAGAAAAACTCTTCTATTCCCATTTCCTCTTCCCCAACCAGTCTTCTTTTTCTCTATTTTTTTCTCTGCAATTAGAAGAAAGATTTCTCCTTCAAATTGAACGAATTTAGAAGAAGACTCTTGGAGAAGAAAACATATTTTCATGTTAAGACCCTAGCTAGAGAATACAGTAAGTAGAATCTCGGTTTTATACTTTGTGAACATCAAAGGATGAATCTTTTGGTTTGCATGCATATTTTTTTATCCTCTTTGAAGGTCCCAAGCCATCCTTTATGGATTGATTATAGTTTTTGTGACTTTTGTAGCATTATATTTGAATATTGAACCCTCAAATTGGGGGTTTTTTTTTTCCTATTACGAGATTTGATTATAATTTTAGGGTTGGGATCCTAAGAGCCCAAAATGAAGACTTTTGATCATTAATTCTTGGTTTTTTCTATTTGAATTTGGGGGCCAATACATAGTTATATGAATTGGTTTTATTTTTAAGAGTTTTTGATGAGTTACTTGCATGTTGTGAGGCCCCAAAATTGAGATATTCGATCAACTAAGAGATTAAGTTTTAGTAGTTGATTTTGAGACTGAAGAACCCTTAAATGGAGACGTTAATCATGTTAAAGTACATTAGGCATGAATGTATAATTGGGCTAAATTGTTTGATCAAATTTAAATTTAATTTGTTAATATTTCGAATAATTTATGCTATTCTCGGGTTGGACTATTCCGGCTAGTTTTTGGAGGGTATAAACATCTTGTTAAGGCGTCATTCGTTAAAATTAAGTACCTCGAACCCTTATATAGGGTTTGAATGAGTTATTTTAAGGTTTTTATATATTTTGAGCGAGTTATGGGCTCCCGAAATTGGGACTTTTGTTCTAATCCGAAAATAGAGCAAAATAGTTGAAGTGGTGGATTTGAATAAATTTAAGTCATTTAAAATTAAGATAAAAATAAAAGTTAATAGAGATACTCATTGTATGTTAGATACTTCGAACGCGTATGCCGGTGTCACGCCCCGGATTGCTCGTTTTCCTGGGCTCGCAAACAGATCTACCGTATATATAGAATTTTCTATATATACGAAGCGATAGCTAACCTGTAAAAATAAATACAAGCAACTACAAGAGATATATAGAGCTGAAATAAGATCATACTAATAAAACAAAAGCCACCTGTACATATAGGATCCAAAATACAACAGTTCATCTAAAGCCAAAATAGGTACAAAACCACCTCTCACAGGAACAACAAGTTCACAATATATGTACATGGCACAGCCCAAAATAAAACTATCTCCAGTAGGGTCCTCCTCTAGGAAAAATTGGGGAAGGCAGGGATCTAGCTCGCGACTCCCTTACCTCGATCAGCAGGAACAGAAGCAGCAGCCGCAACAGTCGAAGACTCTGCAAGAAAGGTGGCAACAATGGGTGTGAGAACTACTATCAAAAGAAGTAGTACTCAGTGGGTACTGCCACCAACCCCAACGGTCCACCCACTAAGTCTACGAGACTAACAGTAGAGCTGGTAGGTAAAGAACTAATAAAGTAAGCTGGAATAAACTCTACAGCTGTAATGCCACTACCCTACCACTATGCATAATAATCACAGGAGTAAAAGCAACTCTCACTATGAATAAACTGCCCAAACTGACCCGAGTCTATCGGGACCTCAACAAACCAGTCCCGCCTGTACCCTAAGCTGCACCGTACTTCACCCACGAGGGTTTTCGGTGTAAAGCAGCACCCAACCGGGACTACTGCGACGGACAAAAGTCCAACTCCGAAGTGGCACTCGTGGGCGCCACCCAGCCGAGTGTATATGCGAATCTGACAGCTCAATCAGGTAACTACAGGCTAAAATCAAGACAAAAGGGTCAAATTGATCTAACAACCAAGGCTCACGTGCCCACGGCACAATCTGATGCAAACAGAAGAAATATGAGTCCACCGTCAGCCCCGACGGCACCCGAAAGTTCGGAACAGCCTAAACTCTGCTGTAACAATGAGCTCTGCATCTCAGCACGAGCGTAAACTCGACCTACACTGATCTAAGTATCCACCTCGCACTAACAGCGGCGATACATTAATAAAAACGGCTCCTGGAGCTAAATCTGATAAGTTTTTCGAAAAGTGACAGGTGTAGGTTCACGAGTTTTCTCCTAAGTCAAATCCCAGTTCAGCATGTAAATCATGTCTAGCATCATTAAGTTATGCTCCAAATTTAGATTTTATGTGAGGACATACAAATTCATGAATTCGAGCTACTAACATAAAAAAAATAGATAATAAAACAGCATGCTGCACTCTCTACAACTTAGGAGGAATTCCGAAGCTTTCGGCAACATCAACCCACCTCAAACGCTATCCAACCACAGCTAGGAGTCGAGTAGAAAGCCCTCGCACGAAATCAGCCGAAGCTGAACTCAATTCAGCTGAGAAACAGGATTTGGATCCTCCCCGCCCAGGTTCTGGGCGCCCAGAACATCAGCCCAGAACTGCAGCCTGGCAGCACGACCAGTATGAGTTCAACTTGCGATTAAATTCAATTCCATAGTCCAAATGCAGTGCAAATTCACCCAACTCACCAGGAGAGGCTCAAGAACAATCCAACCAATCCTCAGCCAAAAGCGAGTTCGAATCGATCTCCAAAAAGGCTCCGATCAGATTCGGATCCACCCGGGCACACAAAACTGCATCCAGAATTTCAGCAACTTAGCAAATAGCACTTCTAGCTTAATTTCGGGAATTCCAACAAGTCTAGCCCAGGGAATAAGGTCACAAACCTCCCAAATACAGTGAGGGATCAATCCAAATCTTTCCCAAAGCTTCCAACACAAATCTGAATTCAAAAATCCAAGAAAATCATCAAATTCCACAAATTTCAGCACTTAAGCTTAAATCTCTAAATCTGAGCTAAAACTCACCTTTGAAATCTCAAATTCAGGTGGGAAAAACTTCTAAATCAGCAAGGGGTGAGGGAAAATCAGTCCTCACTTCAAAAATCCAGCTCCATAGAGATTTGGATCCATAAACCAAAGAAAATCCAAGTTCAGCTCAAGAACACAAGGGGTCCAGTAAAACGGCAACTGCAGCATACATACCTGTCGAAAGTGTGATTGAAAGGATCCCACACCTTCCTCTACGAGTCCACAATCGAACAAACCAAGTTTCACAGGATTTGGACACTCCTACACTGCACACAAGCTGAAACGCCACAGGTCGATGCTGGAATTCTGCTGAAATCCAAAATCTTCAATGGAAAAGATGGAATTTGGAGGAGTTGGAGGGGTTTCCTGCAGTTTTCCAGAGTTCACCATGAAAGGAAAGCAGAAGGGCTTCAGGGAGTTCGTCTTCCTCTATTTATAGCAGCAAAATCAGCTAACATAAGCCCCAAGAACTCATACAACTAACCTGTCCCATGCTGAAAATCCAACATTCGGGCGCCCAAAACCCAAGAACTGGGCGCCCAGATCTTCCAGCCTGCACAAACCAACACTTCGGGATCTCCGCTCGGCGGTCTGGTGCACCCTAACGTGGTCCGACGGAGATCACCTACCACAGCACACGTGTCAGCACGTTCGATACTCACGAGGTGAACTTCCGGACTCACTTTCCGGGCACCCTAATCTGGATCCGAAATGACTCAGTAAGATCACAAGACAAGCACTCAACAACTGGGCGCCCTAAACCCAACTTTCGGGCGCCCTAAACTGCCACAAATTCAAAACTTCAGTTTTGGCTTATTTCGGTGCTCCGAGTCCGTTTTCGCATCTATTTCGCGCCAAAACGACTCCGACTCGTCCCGACACTCTCCAGAAGTGTCGAACAGTCTAGAATACTACAATCATTTCGTCAGTTAGGCCCCAGGGGTACTACAACCGGAGCTTCTACGGCTGAACCTTCCACGTCTTAAATCTATCTTTTCTTATTTTGAGGTGGAATCTTTATTTGTAAATGATGAACCTTAGTGGTCCACTTAGTATCATGTATGCATGTATATTGCCATTGAATGTTCATAATTCTTGTTGCATGCTTAGTTATTGTTCTGAAAACTCATGCCCTCGTTTATTTTTTTGGTTCATGATGCAATGGGATTTGATCTTATGCTCTAGTATGTCTCTTGTTATCACATTGTACTAGTAGAGAACATGCATTTGTATTGGAAGGTAGAAAAATCTTAATTATTTGTTTATTCCAAAGTATAAAATTATTGTTAAGATATTGGCCCTATTTGGGTTCGCCGCTATGCTTATGATGCTCCTCGGGCCATCTTGGATGGCTCCTTGTGATGTAGGAGTTTGAGTGAGAGAAGGCGTGAGTGAGTTACAGGTGGTGGTCACTTCCCACACGGTAAGCCCTTTACTCCCTGAGTTGAGATTTGCTTTGCACTCGAGGCCAGGGTGCCGCGTTTTACACATTTACTCGACTGTAGGACGAGTTGGATTTTTGTTGGGCCTTTCTAATTGATTATGCTTATCCTATGATACCACCATTTACTTGTTAAGTATAGTTACAATTATTGATCATAATGGTAGATTCATATGTATGTTTAATAATCATTCATAACTTGTTGTTTATCTTTCCGTTGATCACATACTATTAGGTCCGGTGGGGCTTTCTAGACGAGTTTCCACTTGGAACTATTGTTAATAGTTCTCATTATGTGGTTATTATTAACTTTTCATGTATAGCCATTTGAGATGAAATCGGGCGAGGCGACGACTATAGTTAGATAGTAGCATGTTGGATCGTCTCCATTTTTGTATTATATAGATCTTATCTTTGTATTTTGGACTATCATTTTGGATATGTATTAGGCCATTTTGCAATTATAAATTGCACAAACTTGCTATTTGTTAAGTTAAGGGCATAACTCATTTAGAAGTTTTTTTTGTGTTTAAATGGAAATATATTATGGTAACCAATTTATATTAGTAAATTTGGAATGTTAAAAATTTGTGAATTGTTTGTAAAAAATTGTAATGTTGTAAGGATGTTGATATCTACGGTGAGCATTGTGAAATCTATACCAATCACAAGAGCTCGAAATATATATTCACTCAAAAGGAGCTTAATTTGAGACAACGTCGATGGTTAGAATTACTAAAGGACTATGATCTTACTATTCCCTACCATCCCGGCAAAGCAGTGGCTGATGCCTTGAGTCGAAAGTCCATAGCTACATTATCCTTGTTGATCACCGAGGAGCCGAAGCTACTTGAGTAGATGCATTGGCTTGAGTTGGAGGTTGTGCCAACTGGTGCCACAATACAACTCATGGCTATGTAAGTCCAGTCCACATTAGCCGAGAGGATCAAAGCGAAACATGCCACATATCACTTTCTTCTTAGGACCAAGGCCAAGATGTCGTTGGGTAAGGCCAAGGGTTTCTCTATCACAGATGACGACACATACTACTACGATGGTCGGCTTTGTGTGCCACATGTCTCTGAGGTTCAGCAAGATATTCTCCATGAGGCTCACTGCTCGCCCTACACTATCCATCCTGGAGGGAACAAAATGTATCGGGCTCAAGGTGCACTATTGGTGGCCCAGAAAGAAGCGAGACATCGTCCGTTATGTGGCAAAATGCTTGATATGTCAGCAGGTCAAGGCTGAGCATCATCGAACGGCCAGAATGTTATAAAGCCTCCCGATACCGGTTTGGAAGTGGGATGAAGTGACAACGGACTTTCTAATGGGTTAACCGAGGACATAGCGGGGCCATGACGCCATTTGGGTTGTGGTGGACCGCTTGAGCAAGTCGGCTCACTTCCTACCTATTAGCTCAACTTGGTCGGGCGAGAGGTTGGCGCAGCTAATACATTGACGAGATAGTACGTCTTCATGGGGTAGCTGTATCAATCACTTTTGATCGGGATTCTCGTTTTACTTCTCACTTTTGGAGGAGCATGCAACAGACTTTAGGTATGCGCCTTAACCTGAATACCGCGTACCATCCACAGAGCTATGGCCAGTTGGAGCGAGTTATTCAGATATTGGAAGATATGCTTCGAGCTTGTGTCTTGGACTTTGGGGGTAGCTGGGAGAATATTGCCCTTGGCTGAGTTTGTCTATAACAATAGCCATCAAGCGAGTATCGACATGCCACCTTATGAGGTCCTATATGGGAGGAAGTGTCGATCTCCTATTTGCTGGGACGAGGTCGGCGAGCAGAGAATTATTGGGCCAGATTTGATCGAAGATACTGTGGATAAAGTCTAATAGTCCGACAGAGGCTTTTGGCTGCTCAAAGTCGACAAAAGAGTTATGCTGATCGTCATCATCGAGACTTGAAGTTTAGAGAGGGTAACAAGGTTCTCATTCGGATCTCACCAATGAAGGGAATCCGCAGGTTTGGGCTCAAAGGAAAGTTGAGTCCGAGATGCATCAGGCCATTCGATATAATTGGACGGGTTAGCTCCGTGGAATATCGGCTCGCTTTGTCTCCAAATCTTTCAAGAATCCATAATGTCTTTCATGTTTCTATGCTTTGGAAGTACATTCCGCACTCGAGCCACGTCTTCGAATATTCCTCGGTGGAGCTACATGAGGATTTGAGTTATTTGGAGTGCCCAATTTGCATTTTAGAGAAAAAAGAGAAAACACTCAGAAACCGGAGTATCAAGTACGTGAAGGTTCAGTAGAGTAACCACGAGGAATGCGAAGCCACGTGGGAGTTAGAGGACGACATGCAAGGACGATACCGAACTTTTTCGAAGTTTCGAACCAAGGTATGTTTCTAGTTTCGAGAACAAAACTATTTTAACGGGGGATGAAACTATAACGCCCCAAATTTTGACTATAAAGTTTTTAAAAGATTTCAAAATTGATTTTAGAGGGGTTGTGGCGAAGTTTCATATGATTTGAACTCAAATTGAGTCAAAACGAATTATTTTCCAATAAAAATGTCAAAAATAGTTGAGTCTAATTTGCCACCGCACAAAGAGTCACTTTAAGAGAACTTTTGATTAGGTTATTTAGGGTAAATCTTGGTTTTATTCCCTAGCTAGAGAACAAAGTAAGTAGAATCTTGGTTTTATAATTTGTGAACATCAAAGGATGAATCTTTTGGGTTGCATGCATATTTTTTCATCCTCTTTGAAAGTCCTAAACCATCCTTTATGGATTGACTATAGTTTTTGTGACTTTTGTAGCATTATATTCGAATATTGAAGCCTCAAATTGGGGATTTTTTTCCCTATTATGATATTTGATTATAATTTTAGGGTTGGGATCCTAAGAGCCCAAAATGAAGACTTTTCATTAATTTTTTGTTTTTTCTATTTGAATTTGGGGGCCAATACATAGTTATATAAATTGATTTTATTTTTAAGAGTTTTTGATGAGTTACTTGCATGTTGTGAGGCCCCAAAATTGAGATATTCGATCAACTAAGAGATTAAGTTTTAGTAGTTGATTTTGAGACTGAAGAACCCTTAAATGGAGACGTTAATCTTGTTAAAGTACATTAGGCATGAATGTATAATTGGTCTAAATTGTTTGATCAAATTTAAACTTAACTTGTTAATATTTCGAACAATTTATGCTATTCTCGGGTTGGACTATTCCGGCTAGTTTTTAGAGGGTATAAACATCTTGTTAAGGCGTCATTCGTTAAAATTAAGTACCTCAAACCCCTATATAGAGTTTGAATGAGTTATTTTAATATTTTTATGTATTTTGAGCAAGTTACGGGCTCCCGAAATTAGGACTTCTGTTCTAATCCGAGAAAGAGCAAAATAGTTGAAGTGGTGGATTTGAATAAGTTTAAGTCATTTAAAATTAAGATAAAAATAAAAGTTAATAGAGATACTCATTGTTTGTATGTTAGGTACTTCGGACGCGCACGCAGGAGCTTCTACTGTCGAACCTTCCACGTCTTAGATCGGTCTTTTCTTATTTTGAGGTGGAATCTTGATCTATAGATATTGAACCAGTGGTCCTCTTAGTATCATAAATGCATGTATATTGCCATTGAATGTTCATAATTTTTGTTGCATACTTAGTTATTGTTCTAAAAGCTCATGCCCTCGTTGTTTATTTCTTTGGTTCATGATGCAATGAGATTTGATCTTATGCTCTAGTATGTCTCTTGTTATCATGTTGTACTAGTAGAGGGCATGCATTTGTATTGGAAGATAGCAAAATCTTAGTTATTTGTTAATTCCAAAGTATAAAATTATTGTTGAGATATTAGCCTTATTTGGATTCGCCGCTATGCTTATGATGCTCCCCGGGCCATCTTGGATGGCTCCTTGTGATGTGGGAGTTTGAGTAAGAGAAGGCGTGGGTGGGTTACTGGTGGTGGTCGCTCCCTACGCGGTACACCCTTTGCTCCACGGGTTGAGATTTGATTTGCACCCGAGGCTAGGGTGTCGCGTTTACACATTTACTCAATTGTAGGACGATTTGGATTTTTGTTGGGCCTTTCTAATTGATTATGCTTATCCATACCACCATTTACTTGTTGAGTATAGTTGTAATTATTGATCATAATGATAGATTCATATGTATATTTAATAACCATTCATAACTTGTTGTTTATCTTTTCATTAATCACATACTATTAGGTCTGGTGGGGCTTGTTGTCTCTAGGCGAGCTTCCACTGGGAAGTATTCTTAATAGCTCCTATTATGTAGTTATTACTAACTTTTCAGGTATGACCATTGAGATGAGATCCGACAAGGTGACGACTATAGTTAGATAGTAGCATGTTGGATCGTTTCCATTTTTGTATTATATAGATTTTATCTTTGTATTTTGGTCTATCATTTTGGATCTGTATTAGGCCATATTGGAACTATGAATTGTACAAACGTGTTACTTGTTAAGTTAGGGGCATAACGCATTTAGAAGTTTATGTGTGTTTAAATGGAATGGTATTATGCTAACCAATTTATATTAGTAAATTTGGAATGTTTAAAATTTGTGAATTATTTGTAAAAATTTATAATGTTATAAGGATGTTGATATTAACGTCGGACATACTTAAGCTTTTAATCTTAAGTTATGCTACAGTTGTTACACCTCCATGGTGTTTCCGCTACCGGATTGAGTTGATATCAGAGCGTTAAATATGAAATATAAAGATAAGTCATTTAAAACTCATCATTGGAATACCTAGGCACGTGAGAGTATGCGCAATAGACTTTTATAGTGTTACATCTTGTCTCCAACAGATTGTTGGTGACTAATACGGGTGTTATTCCTTCTCTTCTTTTGATGATCTTGTTGGCTGCAGACAGTGTGATGTTGAAGGCTGAGAAGGAATATCCTGTAGTATGTTCTGTCTAACTGAATCGTTTAGTTTTATTTTATATTTCTTTTTCCCTTGAGCCGATTGTAATAAATTGCCTTAAAGGGAATATGACACAGAGGAGTAGGCAATTATCCGATTTTCATGATAAGGATCCTGCTCATGGCACGGAGTCCTCTTTCACGCCCGAGGTTAGGGATTTACAAGAGCAGGTGAGGGCCCTGACTCACTCAGGACTGGCAGTTTGCGAAGCTATGACAGCTCCTACTAGAGCAGAGGCGGGCACCGCAGCCTCAGTAGCAACTGGCGGCTCCGGTTGAGCGTGTTGGAGTACAGGAGGTGCTGTCGACCTCTCGTAGCGAGGAACGCCTTGAGCAGCCTGGGCATGATGAGCATACAAAGTCGACTTCTTCATCCGGACGCCGCGGTCCTATTCCCGTTGCTGGAGAGGCTACCGCAGGCAAACCTCCGGCGAACAAATCGAAGTTGGCTGAGTTTCGCAAATTCAATCCGCCAGTATATGATGGGTACAAGAAGAACCCAAGCCGCGTCAAGGCGTGGGTTCAAAAAATAGGGAAGCTCTTTCGAAGTTTGGCCACCTCGGAGGAGGATCGAGTTATGTTGGCTACTCACTACTTAGAGGAGGCTGCCGATAACTAGTGGGTGTCGATTTTGAACAAGAGGCCGAGGCATGCACCTCCTATTATGTGGGAGCAGTTCAGAGCCATGTTCTTTGATGTTTTCTTTCCAGAGAGCATCAAGACTAGTATGGAGAGACAACTTTGCAGCATCGAGCAGGGGACCCGAGCAGTGGCAGAGTATGAGGACGAGTTTATCCGCCTCGCTAATTGTGTCCCTTATGCCATTCGAGACGAGAAGGACCATGTCACGCCTGGGCCCCAGCGGAAGCCTACCCGGTAAGTGCACAGACCCGTCGTACGCATAAGGCACCCCCGATGCACAAAAGGCGTCTACATCAAACAAAGCAGAAAAAGGAAATATATACACATCCTATACAAGGTAATCAAAGCATGTGAACTTAGTATCATGAAGTAAGTCAACAAGTCTACTACATTAACCATTCACAAGATATACAATAAGTTTCAATTAAAAGTACATCTTATGAACATAAGGTGGTCTGTATACAAAATAAACTAGTACACCTTTCACAACTAAAATCAAAAGAAAGGTGCCTCGGGTCCACTTATAGCAACACTGGAGTGGCTCTAGCTAGTCGCTAACTGCTTGCCATGATCCTTAACCTCTCCCGTTGTGGAAGGCTCTGTAACAAAAATAAACAACCAATGAGGGATGAGAACTATTAAACAATAGTTTACAGTGGGGAAGCCGCCGAGAATAGCAAAATACACCACTAGGTCAACTGTGGCAGCGATAGTAAATAACTGAATGAGAATCTACTAGATAAGCTGAAATTAAAATATTCTAATACTATCATGCCTCTAGATAACAATGCCAACTAACATGAATGTAGTTCTACCACTATCATGTATACAAGTATGTCATAACTAACATGTATGTCCCACTACCATGTATACATCAACTAGTTATGATGTACAATGTCAAATTTGATTAATTTTACCCAATCGTCAGGGACTTACACGAGGTGACGTCCCAGCTTGTGCCATGCCTAGTAGTCCCATGGTAGTCAACATCCCTCCTCTAGGAATGAGCCTTTCCCACGGCATCCCACTTCAGCGCCCAATCTGGTACAGGCGAGCATGGTGTCGCGAAGGCTTAACTCCGGAGTGCCGGCTTGTAGGGAGCGACCCTCACAAACATGTGCGAATGAGCACAAAAGCAAGCAAGCGTGGTTATATGCGTCATGTCAAAGGATAAGGGTTCTCAATCATCATGTCTAAAACATGAAATTTCGACCAACGACCAAGAGGTCGGGAGTAATATCGTATATGCCATATCTAGTATTTCATCTAGTTTATGGGTTATTCCTATTCTCACAACATGTCTTAAACATGCATAGTGTCATATCTTGACTATAGCAAGTATAAAGAATCAAGTCTCGAATAAATGAGTATATCCACTAAACATGAAGAGTTACATGTGGATAACAATTCAACTGTAGCATGCATAAGGGCAATTTATTTATACTATAACCAAATAAAATGCATATTATTGACTAATTCATGTATCTTTACGTGCATGTCTTTTACCATAAATGTCTTTACTACATAGAGAATGCAAATCTTTATATAAGGAATGACCAAACCATATGCTCAAAAATTCAATGAGGTCATGAATTGCATGCTACATCATCTATTAGGCCCTATAACATGATAGGAGACAATAGGGGGGGGGGGGGGGGGGGGGGGGGGGGGGGGGGGGGGGGGGGGGGGGGGGGGGGGGGGGGGGGGGGGGGGGGGGGGGGGGGGGGGGGGGGGGGGGGGGGGGGGGGGGGGGGGGGGGGGGGGGGTTCACCCATTTCGGTGAGGTCAAACCCACCGGATAACCTCCGAAAGCTCGATAGTTTTCCAAACAAAGTTGGCCCCTTAAAAAAAATTTCAAGGGGTTACAAGTTTCTAAAAAGCTCACCATGAAATTCACCAAAAATTAAGAAGGAAATAGGTGAAAAATACCTTAAACCAAGAAAAACTTGTGCAATCTCCAAACCAAAGCAATGGGGCTTCAATTCCAACCTAAAAAAATATTCTACACCCATCAATTTCACCCTAAAAGCTTACTATTGGAAAACCCCAAAATAAATCCTAGTTTCTACAACATTAGATTTTCTACCAAAATCCTTACAAATATCACAATTAGAGGATGCAAGAAGGTTACTAATCTCAATTAGAGCTTCGATCCCAACTTAGAATTGCTAGGGTTGAAGCTTAGGCCTCGAACAAGTCTCTTCTTCAAGCTCGAGCTCCACTCCAAGTCCTAGGTGCATCCATGGAGGAGATGAATAGAAGAGGAAGAAAATCCAAGTATTAGAGAAGTTTAGGAGAAAAAATCCAAGAGAGAGAGGGAGGAAATCTACTTTTCTCCTTCTCTTTCACTCTCCAAATGAGACGAGTAGAGAGGGGTGAAGTGGATTTAAACCCGACTTGAACAATATCCCAATAAGCCTAGCCCCTCTAAAGCCAGAAGTTACAAACTGTACGAAAATAGTTCAGCGCCATTGAGTACCGGTATACGAAATGGAGTACCGGTACACAACCCAAGTGTTCCGGTATCTGGGCTCAGTTTTCCAGAACCCGAACGCTGGAATTCTCAAGCTCTAACTGTGTTCCGGTACAGCCCGTATCAGTACCGGTACCCAGCCAAGTTCCGCAAAATTCGAGAGCTGTGCTAACCAATACTCAATAGGGTTTCGGTACCCACGTTTAGTACCGGTACACAATGCCAAAACTGCAGTTTTGCATGTTTTGGCCTTCGAAGTCCATTTTCGCACTATTTAAGCCTCGAAACACTCCTGAGCTCCCCAAACTCGGTCAAAACTTTCAGAATAGTATAGAATACTATTTCTCTCACTAGAACCCTGCAATTTGGTGAAGTTCAATGTGCTATAGACGGATCCATAAATTTCGGTGAGGGTTACATCCCCAGTTACTTCGTCAGATACAGGGCTTGAGGTTCGATACATATGACGAGATAGTCGAGTGTGCATGCAATTTCGAGCAAGGCAATGTAGAGGCAGATGCAAAACAACATATGGGGTTTATAAGCGTGCCCCTCAGGACCAGGGCGGTGCTTCATCCTCTTTCCAACCACCGAAGTATTCGAAGAAAAAAGGGACCTTGGAAACAACAGCAGCAACAGCAGAAACAATAGAGATTAGACAGTAGTTCTCAAGGCCTGAGGTGCGGGCGTTGTGGCGGCACACACCTACCCATCAATGCCGCCGCAATATCATAGGCAGTTGTCATAATTGTGGGGATCCGAGGCACTACCAGGCGGTGTGCCCGAAGAGGAGAGCCTACCCAGTCCCGACATCGGCGTCACCGCCTTTTACGCCACAGCCGCCCGCATCCACGACCTTTGCAGGATGAGGATAGGCATCACATCAGCAACCATCTACCGGTGCTTGAGTTTATGCCATGGCCCAACCCAAGCCATAACAGGGGAGTCACGCCGATGATAGAGCGATGGCAGGTATTGTGTGCATGAGCCGAGTCAGGGCTAGGGCGCTACTCGATACTGGTGCCTCCGATTCGTTCATGTGCGAGTCCTTTGCTACTACCCATAGTTTTGAGTTGCTCGAGTTGATGGAGCCAATGGATATCTCGACCGCTGACACATATACATATACGCGAAACTTTATCCGCGAATGCCCGATTGTCTTAGGCGACTACATTTTGCCAATCCATATGTTGGTGTATCTGCTTCGAGGATTCGATGTCATCCTCGGGTTGATTGGTTGACGACATATGGAGCCATCATGGACTGCCCATGACGGGAGATTTCATTCCAATTTTTCGGCATCGATGGATTCATCTACAGGGCATGTAAGGGCGTTTCCTTTCCTATTATGATCAATATAGCGTGTGCTAAAAGAATGATTAATAGCGGGTGTATCGCATATATGGCCACGGTAGTAGATGTTGTCAAAGAAGGGCCGAAGTTGGAGAGTATTCTGATAGTTTGGGAGTTCGCTGATGTTTTTCCTCCTGACCTACCTGGATTACTACCCGATCAAGAGATCGAGTTCAGTATCGATTTAGTTCCTGGTACAGTGCCGATTTCAAAGACGCCATACCGGATGGCCTTCGCGGAGTTGCGGGAGTTGAAGGCACAGCTCGAGGACTTATTAGATAAGAGCTTTATTCATCCTAGTTTGTCGCCTTGGGGAGCACCAGTTCTCTTTGTGCGCAAGAAGGACGGAAGTTTACGGTTATGCATTGACTACTGTGAACTCAATAAGGCCACTGTGGGGAATAAATATTTTCTTTCGAGGATTGATGATCTATTCGATCAGCTACAAGGTTCTCAGGTCTATTCAAAAATTGATTTACCGTCGGGTACCATCAGCTGAAGGTGAAACCCGAGGATGTGCCTAAAATCGCTTTTCGGAGACGATATGGGCATTATAAATTTCTCGTGATGCCGTTTGGTCTTCGTAACGCCCCTATAGACTTTTCGGATTTGATGAATCGGATGTTCAAGCCATACCTTGACCAATTTGTTGTTGTCTTCATTGATGACATTTTGGTGCGTTCACGGAGTGACGAGGAGCACGAGGAACATCTTTGGATTGTATTACAGACACTTTGAGAGCATAAGCTCTATGTAAAAAGTGTGATTTTTGGCTCCGTGAGATTGCATTTCTAGGGCACATTATTTTGGAGGTTGGAGTATCGGTGGATCTGAAGAAGATCAAGGCGATAATCGAGTGGCCTCGACCCACCAATGTTTCAGAGGTACGAAGTTTCCTCGAATTGGCGGGTTACTACCGCCGATTCGTTGAGGGCTTCTCCCGCATCGCTAGCCCACTCACCTAGTTGACTAGAAAAAGGGGTAAAGTTCGTATGGAGTGAGAAATGCCAGAGTAGCTTTGAAGAGTTGAAGCAACGATTGATAGAGGATCCAGTCTCTGCTCTCCCGGTGCCGGGAGAGGGTTTTGTGGTTTATAGTGATGCATCGGGTTCAAGCTTTGGATGTGTGCTCATACAACATGGGAAGGTCATTGCCTATGCCTCCCGTCAGCTCAAAAATTATGAGAAGAATTATGCCACGCACGATCTCGAGCTAGCAGCAGTGGTATTTGCTTTGAAGCTGTGGAGGCATTACCTCTACGGTGAGCATTGTGAAATCTACACCGATCACAAGAGCTTGAAATATATATTCACTCAAAAGGAGCTGAACTTGAGACAACGTTGGTGGTTAGTATTACTGAAGGACTACGATGTTACTATTCTCTACCACCCCGACAAAGCAATGTAGTAGCTGATGCCTTGAGTCGAAAGTCCATAGCTACATTATTCATGATGATCACCGAGGAGCCGAAGCTACTTGAGCAGATGCGTTGGCTTGAGTTGGAGGTTGGTGCCAACTAGTGCCACAATACAACTCATGGCTATGTCAGTCCAGCTCGCAATAGTCATGAGGATCAAAGCGAAACAGGCCACATATCGCTTTCTTCTTAAGACCAAGGGTAAGATGTCATTGGGTAAGGCCAAGGTTTTTGTATCACAGATGATGGCACATACTACTACGAGGGTCGGCTTTGTGTGCCCCATGACTCTGAGCTTCAGCGAGAGATTCTCCACGAGGCTCACCGCTCGCCCTACACTATCCATCCCGGAGGAAACAAAATGTATCGGAATCTCAAGATGCACTATTGATGGCCCAGAATAAAGTGAGACATCGCCCGTTATGTGGCACAATGCCAGATATGTCAATAGGTCAAGGCTAAGCATCAACGACCGGCAAGAAAGTTGCAGAGCCCTCCGATACCGGTTTGGAAGTGGGATAAAGTGACAATGGACTTTCTACTGGGTATACTGTAGTACACTGAACTTTAGCAAATTGCGGAGTTCTAGTGAGAGAATAGTGGCTTATACTATTCTGGAGTTTTGGGTTGAGTTTGGTGAACTTCGGAGTGTTTTCGGGACTTGAAAAGTGCGAAAACAGACTCCGGAAGTCGAAATCTGCAAAAGTGCAGATTTTGCATTGCGTACCGGTATCTGGTCTAGGCATACTGGAATCCAGTGAAGAACTGGTTGTGCGCAGCTCTCGGGTTCTGCGGAATCCAGCAATTGATACCGGAATAGGTTGGCATTCCGGTATGTGCAATTCGCATACCGGTACTGAAGCGATTAGTACCGGTACTGAGAAGTGGCATATCGGAATGCGGTTGCGCAACTTGCTGGCCGAGGCTCGGGTTTTGCAAAATTTGTGCAGTATACCGGTATGCACATGCGTATACCGGTATACAGTGCTGCAGAGTGCATTTTGTGCAGTTTTGCAATTTTGGCTTTTTGAGGGGCCTAACTGGATTTTGTGCTTTGGGTTAAGTACCCCTTCACCCCCCTCATGTGGCTGTTTTGGCTGAGGACTTGGAGGAGAGGAAAGGTAGGGTTTTCCCTCTCTCTCTCTCTAGATTTTCTCTTCTCCAACCTCTCTAGATCATGTTTTGATCTCCTTTCTCTCCATTTTCTTCATGGAGGAGTACTCCTAGGCTTGGAGGGAGCTCGGGGCTGAGGAAAGGAGCTTGTTGGTGGGCCTAGCTTCAACCCTAGCTTGTGTAAGCCCGGTTGGAAGCTTGATTTGAGGTTAGTAAACTCTCTTACAACCTCTATTTGTGATTTTTGCTTGGATTTGGGATGAAAACCTAGTTTCATGAAAATTAGGGTTTGATTTAGGGTTTCGTGATTGTGAGCCCTTGAGGTGGAATTGATGGGTGTAGAACGTTGTTGTAGGTTGGATTTGAAGATCCCTAACCTCAATTTGGACTTAGAACAAGTTTTACTTGCTCAAGGTATTTTTCACCCATTTACCTTATAGATTTTGATGGTTTTCGAAATTGTTCTTTCGAAGCTTGTAACCCCTTGGAAAATTATCTTAGGGTATGAGAAGCTCGGGGGACAACTCCGTTTCGAAGTACTGCGAGGTTTCGACGGGTATCCGGTGGGTCTGACCTCACCGAAATGGGTGAACTCCCCCTATGTCTCCTATCTTGTTATAGGATTGATTAGATGCATAATTATGATAATTATGGCATGATGATAATTGTGATTGCATGAGACATACAAGTTGTTTATGAAAAATGCATATTTCATATAGTATGGCATTATGAGAATATTATGCATGCTAGAGTATTTGTGCTAGTAGTGTAATGATGCATTACGAAATGCTAATTAGGTTATGCATGCTAGAGATGAGCATCATATGAGATACTACTTGAGTGGTGGACTAGTGAATTCTCGTCGCATACTAAAGTATGCTTGTATAGAGAAAAGAGAGGATATGGCTATGCAGGATAAGTTGTCGCACCTTATCTAGGTGAGCAACTTTGACGGGCATCGTTGGCTTTTGGCTCGACCTTTTGGTCGTGGAAATGATTCCATGTTTAAGACATGAGGAAAGGGATTCTAGTTGTATGTGATAATTGTAATTGGTTAAACATGAGTTCTTGGTTAATGGAATACTCCCATGATAGCTTTTATACTCTATGTAGTAGAGGTTAATGTAGCTCATGCATGGCATGGTTTATGGACTTGTTGGCATTTGTAGAATGCATAATATATGGCATTAGAATAATGCATGGTTTTGGCATTTGTAGAATGCACATGATATATGGCATTAGAATAATGCATGGTTTTGGCATTTGTAGAATGCATAATATATGGCATTAGAATAATGCATGGTTTTGGCATTTGTAGAATGCATGATACACTACAGGAAATACCTTATTTAACGAAAGGAAAAACTGTCGTTGATAACCCATATTTTCGTCGTTAAAAGTCATTAACGACGAACCATTCATCCGTCGTGACCCGTCGTA
Source organism: Puya raimondii (assembly GCA_016920855.1). Taxonomy (NCBI): domain Eukaryota; kingdom Viridiplantae; phylum Streptophyta; class Magnoliopsida; order Poales; family Bromeliaceae; genus Puya; species Puya raimondii. Next base: position 24,564,523 of record JABWPP010000049.1, read on the forward strand.
AAAGCTTCCTTCGTTAAAAACAGTTGCGACCAAAATGAATTGTTCGTCGTTATAGACTATTAACGACCACATTATTTCTCGTCGGTATTTAGTTACAATAGTAACCACTCCATTTTACAATAACGACTTGTTTTACCGTCGTAATAGAGAACACAGAAACTACAATTATCACATCCATAGTGTTAATAACGACCAAACGTGTATAACTAATGACCATATTTTCCGTCGTTAAAAGCATTTCATAAGTAGAAGAAAATAGTATAATAACGACCACTCTTTCCGTCGTTAATGATATAAATATTGCATTTGGCCATATTTTATTTCCGACTATTTATTACTTTTAACCACATCACATACACAATGATATATATATAACTCCTCCTAAATAACTCCTCCTAAATAACGCTAGATAACTCCTCCTAAATAACTACTTAACTTCACCATTTACAGTAAGCAAAAGTGCCAACAAATCAACCGAGTGTAGGGTAAAGGACAAATAGTTAGAATACATTGCAACATTACATTATAGTAAAGTATAAACACTTATTCAACATCACGGACTTTATACATCGCAATAATAGCCGAGTGCAATTGTAGCTTACCCATAGCAGATGCATGCATGAAATTCTCCAACTTGATGTCACCAAAAATCTGGGGGAAACACTTCAAAGCCTAAAGATAAATAATAGATCGATCAACCAACTAAAAATGAAAATTTTTAACTTTAACTACAATAAGACAATTTGAATCATCACCATGAATGAATAACATCTACATAAATCATCTCTCAGCACTAGAATTCAAGATGAAGAAAATAAGGCGGTAAGACAAGATTTCTTGCAGAGGGTGACAGGGTCTATCATACTTTTGAATATTGAAACTCTTCAGAAACAAATTGACCATTTTTCTGCTAAATTAACATCGCTTTTGAGCTAACCTTTTATGTTGTCCGCTGATCTTGCATATAGGATGAAAAAGCTTTTGCTGCTGAGCAGTCGGCCCGAGTAATTGATGCATATCGAACTCTCATCAATCCTTTGTCAAGGGCATTATACTTGGTGAGTTTGCCATTGCCTTTTAGGGAATCTTGCCTTTAGGATTTGGCAATTTTAGTGCCCCTTTTCTCGTGCCCTGGTCTATCCGTGTGTCGAATAGATATCAAGATCTCAGCCGCCGAAAGATGATATTGATCAAAGCTGCAAACATAAACTTAGTTGACCAAATTGTAAAATAGAAAAGAAAGGTGGATTGCTTTTGTGAAGTGGCCTCCAAATTTTCTTAATAACCTCCCACTCATGAATGTCAAAAAAGCATGTTAAAACTTCAGAAAGTTTACCATTAGCTACTAGCTTATACGTTGGACCTCAATGAAAGCGAGTGAGAAATTAAGATGTTGCTTTCAATGGGTAAGCCTAATTCAGTCAAATATTATGCCATGACCAGGCTAATTGTAATTCTGAAAAATATTGGAAGTTGAACTTATGAGCACAGAGTATAGTTTGATCAATAATTCAATATATCTGATGGTCAGATATTAGAAGGTTTTCCTTCCCACTCCTAAGGCTAGTGCATGCATTTGTTTTCTACAGTTACGACTTGAGGGTGTACGGGTGAATGTGCATAGGTTTGCTTACTATGTAAAATAGTTCTCCTATATTGTGCGCGAACTGCATGACATAATTCTATATATACTTTTGAGAAAGGAAGAAAAATTAGAAGAAACAAAGAAAAAAGAAAGAAAGCTGATATTGAAACATTGAAAAACCAAATGACGATATTTTATACTTGGCCCATGTATTACATGATTAGTAGTACTACTCTGAAAACTGCATCAAACTTGGCAAAAGTGAATATAGCTCCCAGCAAAGATCAAAAGCGGCTTATAGCAAGAAATTAATACTTCTTACTTTCCATTACAGAACCGGTTCAGAACCATATGATTTTAGCTTGATCTTTTCGCGCATTTAGAAACCAAATCTATACTAGATAATAGTTATAGCAATTGCATCTAAACAGGCACTCGAGTCCAATATATCTTTTCTTTGCAATCCATGGTTAAGCCCTTATTTCTACACTATGCCTAAGGTTGTTTGTCAGCAAGGAAGAAATTTTAAAGATAAGATGAATATTTCTAAGATCTTATCACCTACAAATAAAATAATCATCTTAAAGCATATATTTGGAACAAGATAGCCAAAAGATTAAAAAAAAAATAGAAAAAAGGAAGAGACACATATGTAAGATAAGCTAGCAATTAAAATGAAGATCTTAGAAAGTATCACAAAATGGTTTAAGAGCTAAAAGTGCCTTCTCTATGTTGCTTTGAGGTCTACAGTTTCCTTGTAAACTGGGCGACGAGCTGCAGAGTGCAGGGTGAATCAATGAGAGAGGGCTGCAGGGTATGGGGTTCGCTTCAGGCCGTCGGAGGGCTGGCGCATCGACGAACTAGTGAGAGGGGCTAGCGCGTCCAAGATCTGCTTTAGGCCGACAGAGGGCTCGCGCGCGCCGACGGACAAGTGAGAAAGGGTCGCTTCTTGTCGCGCGCGCAGTCCCTAGCTCGCGCACGCCGTCGCTCGCTCGCGTGCGCCGACGGACTGGTGACAGGGTGCGGATCTGGTGGGGTGCGGGATTAATTTGGGGAAAGGAGGAGAAGGGGGAAGGTGAAAAGGCACAGGGGTTTGGGGGGAGAGAAAGAGAGAGAGAGAGAGAGAACAGAGAGAGAGAGGGTGACTCTGTGAATGGGGGGAGTCAAGGTTGCGTGTGGGTGTTGCAAAAAAATTGCGGTAAACAAAAATAAAAGCACCATATCCACACTATTAACGACCGGATTAGCCACACCTAACACGGCGAAAATATTATTGGTCGTTAAAGGTCCAGCTAATTCGCCTCATTTCGCGGGACTACCGATTTGTACATTTTTAACGACCAAAATTGATTCCTGTCGTTAAAAAATGGTCGTTAAAAATACTAATTCTTGTAGTGATATATGGCATTAGAATAATGCATGGTTTTGGCATTTGTAGAATGCAGGATATATGGCATTAGAATAATGCATGGTTTATAAACTTAGTAAACAAGGAGATGAACAGTTACATGTTAGAGACATGTGCATATTGGTAGGGACATACCAAAGGACAATTTGAGAACAACATGATATTGTTGACATTTAGTATATTGGCTATTGAATGTAGTAGACATAATATGACATGTTTTGACATAATGTGCAATTAAACATATGATATTATTATGGTTGATTGTTGCTTGTTGGCCACTATGCTCGTTTACACATGCTTGTGAGGGTCGCTCCCTACAAGCCGGCACTCCGGAGTTGGCCTCGCGACAGTTATTTCGCCCGTGTGATAGAGAGCGGCGAAATGGAACCGCCGTGGGTAAGGCTCACCAAAGCGTGAGGTGTTGACTACCACGGAGCCATTAAGCTCGGCACAAGTGAACATCCCTCTATTGTATTATTTTATGACTACACAGTTATGGTTTTATGCAAAGGTGAACGTTCATATAGTAAGAGGCTATTTTAACCGTAATCATGGCATTAATTTGACATGCATGTAAAATGAGGTGATTGAATGTTGAGCATATGACAGTAGGAACATATTCATGTTCATGTAGATGAATTATTTCATTGGAGGCATGATAGTAGTAGATTTACCTGTTTAGCATTTTATGCTTTCTGCTTTATGTTTCAGTTATACTATCTTGCCTCAGTTGACCTAGCGGTGTAATTCGCCACTCTCGGCGGCTTACCCACTGGGAACTATTGATTAATAGTTCTCACCCCCATTGTTGTTGGGTTTTTATTTCAGAGCCTTCCGCAGCATGTGTAGTACCCCTGGGGCCTAACTGACGGAATGACTGTAGTATCCTTGACTGTTCGACACTTCTGGAGAAGGTCGAGACAAGTCGGAGTCGTTTCGGCGTCAAATAGACGCGAAAACGGACTCGGAGCGCCGAAGCAAGCCAAAACTGAAGTTTTGGGCTTTTGAACTTTAGGGCGCCCAGAAGTCTTGTTTTGGGCGTCCAGTTGTGCAGCGCTCATTTCTGAAAATTACTAAGTCATTTCGGATCCATGTTTCGGGCGCCCGGAAAGTGAGTCCGGAAATCCTACCTCGTGAGTATCGAACTGTTCGACACGTGTTGATCGGTTGGTGAGATCCGCCGGACCAAGTTTGGGCGCACCGGACCGCGGCGGAGAGTCCGATGGTCGAGTTGGTGCAGGCTGAAGAACCGGGCGCCCACTTCTTGGGTTTCGGGCGCCCGAATCTGGGAATTTCCTGCTGAGTACAGGTTAGATGTATTCTGTTCTTGAGGCTCACTGCACCTTTATCCCTTGTCTATAAAAGCAGTGGACGACCCCCCTGAGGCTCTTTTCTCCCCTCTTCAAGGTGAACTCGGATCTTGCAAGGGAAACCCTCTCTTCTCTCCCAATTTCATCTTCCTCCATTGATGATCTTGGTTTCCTGCTGAAACTGCAACGTCGACCTGGAGTGTTCGTGCTCGTGTGCAGTGTAGGAGTATCCAAATCCAACGAAACTTAGTTTGTTGGATAGAGGACTCGCAGAGGAAGAAGTGGAATCCTTCCAATCGCGATTTGGACAGGTATGTAAGCTACAGTTGATGTTTTACTGGACCCCTGGTGTTCTTGAGCTGAAACTTGGGTTTTTCCTTTGATCTTTTGGATCCAATCTCTTGGGAGCTGGATTTTCGAAGTGAAGAGTGATCCTTCCACTTCCCTTGCTGGTTTGGAGGTTCTTCCCACTTGAATTGAGGATTCAAAGGTGAGTTCTAGCTCAGATTTTGAGTAATTGCTTAAGTACTGAATTTTTGGGTCATTGATGGAATTTCTTGGATTTTTAGATCCAGATCTTTGTGAGGACCTTTGGAGAGGTTTTGGATTGTTCCATCACTGTTTTTGAGAGGTTTGTGACCCCTTTCTATGAGCTAGATTCGTTGGAATCCCTGAATTCTTGCTGTTTTTGTGATTTGCTTAAGTGCTGGAACTTCTGGATCCATGTGCAGGAGGGTCCAGATGTTGACCTGATTCAGTGTTTAGGCTTTTTGGACATCGAGTCGAGCTCCGTTTTGGCTGAAATTTGGAGGGTTTGTTCTTGAACCTCTGCTGGTGAGTTGAGCCAAATTTCACTGCATTTGGATTTAGGATTTGGATTTTATCGCATGTTGAATACATGTGGGTTGTGCTGCCAGGCTGCAGTTCTGGGCTGATGTTCTGGGCGCCCAGAACAGTGAGCAGGTGGGTCCGAATCTCGAGGTTGCAAATTTGAGCTCGATTTCGGCCGGTGTTGCTTGGAGGCCTTCCACTCGACTCCTAGCCGTTGTTGGATAGCTTTCGAGGTGGGTTGATGTTACCGAAATCGCCGGATTTCCTCCTAAGTTGTAGAGAGTGCAGCATGCTGTTTTATTATCTGTTTAATCATGTTAGTAGCTCGAATTCGTGAATTTGCATGTGTTTATATGAAATCTAAATTTGGAGCATAAATTGATAATTTATCGACATGACTTTACATGCTGAACTAGGAATTGACTTAGGAGAAAACTTGCGAACATACAACCGTCACTTTTCGAACTGTTATCAGATTTAGCTCTAGGAGCCGTTTCTGTTCCTGTATCACCGCTGTTAGTGCGAGGTGGATACTTAGTTCGTTATAGGACGAGTTTACGCTTGTGCTGGGATGCCGAGCTTGTATTTACAGCAGGGTTAGACTGTTCTGTATTACCGGGTGCCGTCGGGGTTGACGGTGGACCCAGACTCTTGTTTTAGCTTCTGGTTGTGCTGAGGGCACGTGAGCTTAGAGTCTTTGACCCCTTTTGACCCCCTTGTTCTTTGACTATAGCCTGCCGGAGCCTGTTTGTGCTCGACAGAGATGCGCGTACTAACTCGGCTGGGTAGCTCCCCCGAGTGCCGCTCCGGAGTGAGGCCTCTTTTGCGTTGATGTGGCTACAGATTGTGGATCTGTTTTGGACCGGCTACCCTTTTTGGTAGTGTGCGGTGTGGCTAGGCAGTTGGCTGGACGAGCCCGTTTGGGCGGTTTCGATATATTGGGTCAGGGATGATTTCTCACTTTGGTGATGCTTACTTGAGAGTTGACTGAGATAGTGGTAGGGTAGTGGCATGATAGCTGTAGAGTTTATTCCAGCTTACTTTGTTGTTCTTTACCTACCAGCTATACTGTTAGTCTCGTAGACTTAGTGGGTGGACCGTTGAGGTCGGAATCGGTACCCACTGAGGACTACTTCTTTTGATAGTAGTTCTCACACCCATTGTTGCCACCTTTTTGCAGAGCCTTCTTCTGTTGCGGCTGCTGCGCCTGTTTCCGCGGATCGAGGTAAGGGAGTCGCGAGCTAGATCCCTACCTGTCCCTGTTGTCCCTAGAGGAGGACCCTACTGGAGATAGTTTATTTTGAGTTGAGCCATGTACATATACTGTGGATTTGTACCTATTTTGGTTGTGGTGTACCTGTTGTACCTTGGACTCTATATGTACAGGTGGCTTTTGTTATTAGTATGTTTTCTTGCAGCTCTATATATCTCTTGTAGTGGCTTGTATGTTTGTTTACAGGTTAGCTATCGCTTCGTATACATAGAAAAATCTATGTATACGGCGGATCTGTTGGCGAGCCCGGGGAAACGAGTAATCCGGGGCGTGATAGCATGAGAGGCTTGGGATCGTGGCGAGGGGTTAGCAGCTAGCTAGAGCCTCTACGGTGTTGTTGTTGTAGGCATACCATGGTGTCCTTTCATTGTATTTTATATGAAAGGTGTATAGTTGTTTTCTAGAGAGTGATCCTCTAGTATTGTTAAGATGTATAATGATTATTGTATATCTTGAGATTTTAGTTGGGTTGATCTTATTTTAGATGTAGAATTATGTTCTAGCTCTGATCACCTTGTATAGGATGTATTCCTTACTCTTGTTGTTGTTGTTGTTATAGACGCCTTGTGTACATTGTGTTGTTTTGAGGTACACGGCGGGTCTGTGCACGTGCCTGGTAGGCTCTTCCTAGGGCCCCGGGGCGTGACAGATTATTGTGGTATCAGAGCCTAGGGTTGAGTCGTAGTGGACCTAGTAAACCTTAGGCAGGTTGGACGATAAGGAATAGGAACGTGAGAGACGGGGTCTCTTATGACTTATTGGCGAAAGTATTATGATTGTGTCATTGCTAAAGCTCCAAAGGTGTTGGAGTTAAATCGGAGTGAACCACTTCTATACCCTTGGAGGGTCACGTTGGCGGCCGACAACGTGACATCGGGGAATAGTGGGAGTCCACTTCATTACTTTCGCATGATTGGGGTTAGTCTTGTGTGGGGATGCGTTGGCGTGGGGTGTTTCACCTGCGCATGTTTTGCTTGTTACAGCTTGAGTGGTGAACGACGCACTCGATGGCGGCCGAGGCAGCCGAGACGGGACTTCTGCATCCTCCGGATTGGGTGAGACCCTGAAGTTGATAGAATAACTGGCAAATTCAGCGAGTACGGTGGAACAACGATCAATTTTGATGTTACTCCAAGTTGAGGTTTTGCGCCGGCAGACGAGAGGATTAAGCAACTGGAGGATTTGTCGATCCGGTTGGCAGTCGACCTTGAGAAATTCTATGAGAATACGGATCGCACCTTGGTAAGGGCAAGAGATGTGGAGACCGTTGGGACGGCAAAAGAAGCTACTAAAAGTGGCAAGTCTATCGTAAGAGGAATTGATAGTGAGAAGGTGGATCTTTGGCAGGATGAAAGAGAGACATTGAATCGTCATCAACTATAGTGATGTGTGAGCGGTGGAGTCCGCATGTACCCGACGATGCTCTTGGAATTGAGGCATGTACACTCTTCGTGGCTAGGTGGGCCATCCTCAGTTGGAGTGTTTGAGGAGAACAATGTCGACGGTGTTGGGATCGACTTCGCGCTGCTAGCACCGGTTGAATGCGTGTCTGTTTGACATGCAGTGGATGATGCAGCGAAGACGAAGGTTGTTCGCAGCTCGTGGTTTTGGAGCTAGCCGGTTGTTTGTTATGATTGTGGTTTTGGCTCGGCTTTTTGCCGAATGCAAGGCAGGGGAATTATTCCTTGGTGCTTGCCGTTTGAGTTGGTCCTGACTGTTTGGACTTGGAAGTACTGTTCTTGTACTCCGTTAGTTTTGGATGTTTTTGTGCGCCAACGAAGCGATTGGCTTTATTTGGCTGAAAGCGTATAGTTCAGATTTGAACTTGGGTTGGCTCTTCGGCTATCAGGTTGCCGATGAGTGAGTGAGCCAAGCTGTAGTGCTGTGGGAACCTGGACACGAAATAGTGTTTTCAGAGGGCGTTTCGCTATTTGCGACGATTGTTTCACCCGCCCAAGCCTGGTTGTTGGCTGAGTGAGCGCGTGGCCTTTGGGCCAGCATCCTAGGTGAGTGTTGAGAATCCTCAAAAGCGAGGATGTCTCTTGTGAGGGAGTTGCTTGTGCAATCCCGGTTGAGTTGCGAGAATTGAAGGCTTGGTCTGGAGACCTCTTTTGCCTAGTGTTTTCTCTTATGGAGCATCGATCTCGTTTGTTTTGAGTGGACGGGTCATTTCGACTGTGGGTCGACTATCGTGAACTCGGTAGGGTCACGATCAAGAATATGTACCCGTAGCTGAGATCTGTTGATCTGTTTGATCAAGCTCCATGAATTTTGGTTTTGCTCGAGGGTAGTTGCAATCTGAGTACTACTCTCGTTGGATCGAGTTTGAGTTTGGACCGAGGGTGACTTGTTCACTCGGTGTAGACATTGCGAAATTGTCGTGGTGTCGGTTGAGCTGGTTGATGCTCTTGTGTGTTGTGATGTTTGGCCCTTCTGGGTGTCTTTGTCCCTGTGCGCATCGACGACATATTGGAAGTCGAGGGGCGATGAAGACCATGAAGATTCCTTTGAACGAGGACTGCAAGTGCTTCAGATTGAAGGCGTGCAGATTTGGTTGTGAGGACTAGTGTCCCTTGGCAGTTGATGCCAAAGTGGTTATGAGTGGAGATCTCAAGGAAATCAACCATCCATAGTGGATTGAGATAAGTGGATGTGATCGAAGTTCAAACTTCCTAGTTTGATTGGCTGTTATGGATTTTGTGAGGAGATTACTGAGTTGTCTACTCCCTTCTTTTGACTCACACATAAAGGGATTAAACCTTTTGGAAAGATATGTGTGAGAGAAGTTTCTTGGAACTGTTGGTGTGGTCGACGACCGCCAACCCTGGTTACCCGTAGTAGGTGGGTTATGTGTTTTGTAGTTGTGTTTCTCTCCACGGATTGAGTGACCCTCTGGTGTGATATAGAGAGGTAGTATTGACCTTTCAGCAAGTGAGAGAATGCAAGAGGAGTCGCCAAATTGTGATTTGGAAAAGATTGCCATAGCAATTACTTGGAAAATGTGGCAAGTTTATGTATCGTTAGTGGTGTGAAGTGCACCCAGATCTTAATGTTGGAGATATCTCTACACTCAAGAAAATGAGTTGAAACTGTGAAAACAGGTTAGAGGCCGGTGTACTAGAGATATCGATGAGATGAGTATTATGGATTGATATCTGTCCTTTGGATCGGATCACGGGAGTTAGCCTTGATCTCGACTGGTAAATGGTGCAATTGAGACCAAGAGTGCAGTGACTGATGGATTCCTAGTGGACTGTCAGAAAGTGTCTTGACAGTGGAACCGACAGGTTGTACCTGTGATAGCAGGATTTTTGAGATATGCTATGTGAAGGCTATCTACTTGGTATGGATAGAGGATGATTGCCGGAGTCTCCGGAATTGGATTGTCTCGCTTCTAAGCTAGATATGATGACTGTTGAGAGATTGTGAACAGGAGTAACTATTCACCTGAATTGGATTGAGGAAATTTTTGCGCATGTATACCTTGGTAATTTGTGTGATTGCATAGGGCGTCTAGCTCTATCATTTTGGAATTTGGACCATTGGATGATTCTCGGCGAGAGATGGAATTTTTGGACATCTGAATCTGATGATCTGAGTGTGATACTTGGTTAAGGAAATCCAAGAGCTTTGTGTATGAGGAATCTAAGTTTCAGATTCTTTGGATTATTTGAGACCCTGAGGCAAATGGGCCTAGTGGCATGTCGAGTTGTTTCACTTCAGATCTACTGAAGGTATATGAAGTGTGTGGATGCTCCGAGTGAGTATTTGAATTCTACCCGGATGGTGGATGACGTTTCTTTAGAGCTGCATGAAGATCTAAACTTCAAGGAGCATATTGTTGGATTGGGCTTGTGGAATGTAGGAATTCAGGATTATCACTATTCCTACTACAAGATGCTTTGGAGCACCATCCTGGACGCGATGCATGGTGTGAGAGCTGGAGGCTTCACTGCGAGGATGATGTTCTTATCTCCTCTGGTTTTGTTGTTTGTTTGTTGTTGTTGATCCGTAGTTTCGCGGACGAAACTCCTTTTTAGGAGGGGAGTATGTAGTACACTGAACTTTAGCAAATTGCGGAGTTCTAGTGAGAGAATAGTGGCTTATTATATTCTGGAGTTTTGGGTTGAGTTTGGTGAGCTTCGGAGTATTTTCGGGACTTGAAAAGTGCGAAAACGGACTCCGGAAGTCGAAATCTGTAAAAGTGCAGATTTTGCATTGCGTACCGGTATCTGGTCTAGGCATACCGGAATCCAGTGAAGAACTGGTTGTGCGCAGCTCTCGGGTTCTGCGGAATCCAGCAATTGATACCGGAATAGGTTGGCATTCCGGTATGTGCAATTCGCATACCGGTACTGAAGCGATTAGTACCGGTACTGAGAAGTGGCATACCGGAATGCGGTTGCGCAACTTGCTGGCCGAGGCTCGGGTTTTGCAAAATTTGTGCAGTATACCGGTATGCACATGCGTATACCGGTATACAGTGCTGCAGAGTGCATTTTGTGCAGTTTTGTAATTTTAGCTTTTTGAGGGGCCTAAGTGGATTTTGTGCTTTGGGTTAAGTACCCCTTCACCCCCCTCATGTGGCTGTTTTGGCTGAGGACTTGGAGGAGAGGAAAGGTAGGGTTTTCCCTCTCTCTCTCTCTAGATTTTCTCTTCTCCAACCTCTCTATATCATGTTTTGATCTCCTTTCTCTCCATTTTCTTCATGGAGGAGTACTCCTAGGCTTGGAGGGAGCTCGGGGCTGAGGAAAGGAGCTTGTTGGTGGGCCTAGCTTCAACCCTAGCTTGTGTAAGCCCGGTTGGAAGCTTGATTTGAGGTTAGTAAACTCTCTTACAACCTCTATTTGTGATTTTTGCTTGGATTTGGGATGAAAACCTAGTTTCATGAAAATTAGGGTTTGATTTAGGGTTTCGTGATTGTGAGCCCTTGAGGTGGAATTGATGGGTGTAGAACGTTGTTGTAGGTTGGATTTGAAGATCCCTAACCTCAATTTGGACTTAGAACAAGTTTTACTTGCTCAATGTATTTTTCACCCATTTACCTCATAGATTTTGGTGGTTTTCGAAATTGTTCGTTCGAAGCTTGTAACCCCTTGGAAAATTATCTTAGGGTATGAGAAGCTCGGGGGACAACTCCGTTTCGAAGTACTGCGAGGTTTCGACAGGTATCCGGTGGGTCTGACCTCACCGAAATGGGTGAACTCCCCCTATGTCTCCTATCTTGTTATAGGATTGATTAGATGCATAATTATGATAATTATGGCATGATGATAATTTTGATTGCATGAGACATACAAGTTGTTTATGAAAAATGCATATTTCATATAGTATGGCATTATGAGAATATTATGCATGCTAGAGTATTTGTGCTAGTAGTGTAATAATGCATTACGAAATGCTAATTAGGTTATGCATGCTAGAGATGAGCATCATATGAGACACTACTTGAGTGGTGGACTAGTGAATTCTCGTCGCATACTAAAGTATGCTTGTATAGAGAAAAGAGAGGATATGGCTATGCAGGATAAGTTGTCGCACTTTATCTAGGTGAGCAACTTTGACGGGCATCGTTGGCTTTTGGCTCGACCTTTTGGTCGTGGAAATGATTCCATGTTTAAGACATGAGGAAAGGAATTCTAGTTGTATGTGATAATTGTAATTGGTTAAACATGAGTTCTTGGTTAATGGAATACTCCCATGATAGCTTTTATACTCTATGTAGTAGAGGTTAATGTAGCTCATGCATGGCATGGTTTATGGACTTGTTGGCATTTGTAGAATGCATAATATATGGCATTAGAATAATGCATGGTTTTGGCATTTGTAGAATGCATGATATATGGCATTAGAATAATGCATGGTTTTGGCATTTGTAGAATGCATAATATATGACATTAGAATAATGCATGGTTTTGGCATTTGTAGAATGCATGATATATGGCATTAGAATAATGCATGGTTTTGGCATTTGTAGAATGCAGGATATATGGCATTAGAATAATGCATGGTTTATGAACTTAGTAAACAAGGAGATGAACAGTTACATGTTAGAGACATGTGCATATTGGTAAGGACATACCAAAGGACAATTTGAGAACAACATGATATTGTTGACATTTAGCATATTGGCTATTGAATGTAGTAGACATAATATGACATGTTTTGACATAATGTGCAATTAAACATATGATATTATTATGGTTGATTGTTGCTTGTTGGCCACTATGCTCGTTTACACATGCTTGTGAGGGTCGCTCCCTACAAGCCGGCACTCCGGAGTTGGCCTCGCGACAATTATTTCGCCCGTGTGATAGAGAGCGCCGAAATGGAACCGCCGTGGATAAGGCTCACCAAAGCGTGAGGTGTTGACTACCACGGAGCCATTAGGCTCGGCACAAGTGAACATCCCTCTATTGTATTATTTTATGACTACACAGTTATGGTTTTATGCAAAGGTGAACGTTCATATAGTAAGAGGCTATTTTAACCGTAATCATGACATTAATTTGACATGCATGTAAAATGAGGTGATTGAATGTTGAGCATATGACAGTAGGAACATATTCATGTTCATGTAGATGAATTATTTCATTGGAGGCATGATAGTAGTAGATTTACCTGTTTAGCATTTTATGCTTTCTGCTTTATGTTTCAGTTATACTATCTTGCCTCAGTTGACCTAGCGGTGTAATTCGCCACTCTCGGCGGCTTACCCACTGGGAACTATTGATTAATAGTTCTCACCCCCATTGTTGTTGGGTTTTTATTTCAGAGCCTTCCGCAGCAGGAGAGGCTTGGGATCGTGGCGAGGGGTTAGCAGCTAGCTAGAGCCTCTACGGTGTTGTTGTTGTAGGCATACCATGGTGTCCTTTCATTGTATTTTATATGAAAGGTGTATAGTTGTTTTCTAGAGAGTGATCCTCTAGTATTGTTAAGATGTATAATGATTATTGTATATCTTGAGATTTTAGTTGGGTTGATCTTGTTTTAGATGTAGAATTATGTTCTCGCTCTGATCACCTTGTATAGGATGTATTCCTTACTCTTGTTGTTGTTGTTGTTATAGACGCCTTGTGTACATTGTGTTGTTTTGAGGTACACGGCGGGTCTGTGCACGTGCCTGGTAGGCTCTCCCTAGGGCCCCGGGGCGTGACATATACCGACGACACAGCAGGGCCATGACACCATATAAGTTGTGGTGGAATGCTTGAGCAAGTCGTCTCACTTCCTACCTTTTAGCTCAACTTGGTCCGGCAAGAGGTTGACACAGCTATACATTGACGAGATAGTCCGTCTTCACGGAGTACCTGTATCGATCACTTTTGATCGGGATCCTCGTTTTACTTCTCACTTTTGGAGGAGCATGCAGTAGGCTTTAGGTACGCGCCTCAACCTGAGTACTGCGTACCATCCACAGAGCGATGGACAGTCGGAGCGAGTTATTCAGATATTGGAAGATATGCTTCGAGCCTGTGTCTTGAACTTTTGAGGCAAGTGGGAGAAATACTTGCCCTTGGCTGAGTTTGCCTATAACAATAGCCAACAAGCGAGTATTGACATGCCACCTTTTGAGGTCCTATATGAAAGGAAGTGCCAATCTCCTATTTGCTTAGACGAGGTCGGCGAGCGGAGAATTATTGGGCCAGATTTGATCGAAGATACTACGGATAAAGTCCGAATTGTCCGACATAGGCTTTTGGCTGCTCAAAGTCGACAAAAGAGTTATGCTGATCGTCATCGTCGAGTCTTGGAGTTTAGCGAGGGCGACAAGGTTTTCGTTCGGGTCTCACCGATGAAGGGAATCCGTAGATTTGGGCTCAAAGAAAAGTTAAGTCCGAGATTCATCGAGCCATTTGTTATAGTTGGACGGGTTGGTCTGGTGGCATATCGGCTCGCTTTGCCTCCAAACCTTTCGGGAATCCATAAGGTCTTTCATGTCTCTATGCTTCGAAAGTACATTTCGGACTCGAGCCACGTCATGGAATATTCCTCGATGGAGCTACACGAGGATTTAAGTTATTCGGAGTGCCCAATTCACATTTTAGGAAAAAAAAGAGAAAACACTCCGGAACCGGAGTATCAAGTACGTGAAGTTTTAGTGGAGTAACCACGAGGAGTGCGAAGGCATGTGGGAGTTAGAGGACGAGATGCGAGGACGATACCCGGACCTTTTCGAAGTTTCGAACCAAGAAATGTTTCTAGTTTCGAGGATGAAACTATTTTAATGGGGGATGAAATTGTAACACACCAAATTTTGATTATAAAGTTTTTAAAATATTTCAAAAATGATTTTAGAGGGGTTGTGGCCAAATTTCATAAGATTTGAACTCAAATTGAGTCAAAACAAATTGTTTTAGGACGAAGATGTCAAAATAAGTAGAATCTCAGTTTTATACTTTGTGAACATCAAAGGATGAATCTTTTGGGTTGCATGCATATTTGTTTATCCTCTTTGAAGGTCCCAAGCCATCCTTTATGGATTGGCTATAGTTTTTGTGACTTTTGTAGCATTATATTCGAATATTGAACCCTCAAATTAGGGATTTTTTCCCCCTATTACGAGATTTGATTATAATTTTAGGGTTGGGATCCTAAGAGCCCAAAATGAAGACTTTTGATCATTAATTCTTGGTTTTTTCTATTTGAATTTGGGGGTCAATACATAGTTATATGGTCAATACATAGTTATATGAATTGGTTTTATTTTTAAGAGTTTTTGATGAGTTACTTGCATGTTGTGAGGCCCCAAAATTGAGATATTCGATCAATTAAGAGATTAAGTTTTAGTAGTTGATTTTGAGACTGAAGAACCCTTAAATGGAGACGTTAATCATGTTAAAGTACATTAGGCATGAATGTATAATTGGGCTAAATTGTTTGATCAAATTTAAATTTAATTTGTTAATATTTCGAATAATTTATGCTATTCTCGGGTTGGACTATTCCGACTAGTTTTTGGAGGGTATAAACATCTTGTTAAGGCATCATTCGTTAAAATTAAGTACCTCAAACCCTTATATAGGGTTTGAATGAGTTATTTTAAGGTTTTTATGTATTTTGAGCGAGTTATGGATTTCCGAAATTAGGACTTTTGTTCTAATCCGAGAATAGAGCAAAATAGTTGAAGTGATGGATTTGAATAAGTTTAAGTCATTTAAAATTAAGATAAAAATAAAAGTTAATAGAGATACTCATTGTTTGTATGTTTGGTACTTCGGACGCGCACGCCGGAGCTTTTACGGCCGAACCTTCCACGTCTTAGATCGGTCTTTTCTTATTTTGAGGTGGAATCTTTATCTATAGATAATGAACCTTAATTGTCACGCCCCGGGTTACCTCTTTCCAGGCACATGACCAGACCCGCCATATACCCAGTAATAGAACTGAGTATACGAAGTGAAAACAAACGTCTAACAACTGCTAAAGGTATCAACAGAGCTGCTATATAAATAATAAGATCACTGTACATACATACATCAAACCATAACTCAAAATACACATCTCTGACAATCTCTATCTCACTGTATGTACAGACTCATAGGATCATCCACCAAAATGGGGTATACCTCTAGCAAAAGTCCGGGGAACAGCTCTACCCGACGGTCTCCTTTCCGCGATCAGAATGCACAATCGGAGAAGAAGACTCTGCAAAAAGGTGTCAACAACGGGTGTGAGAACTACTATCAAACAAGTAGTCCTCAGTGGGTACCACCACCAGCGTCAGCGGTCTGCCCACTAAGTCCTCGATCTCAAGATATAAAGAGCAATAAAGAAAAGTAGGAGATAACTACCACTATTATGCACAATGCTCCTGCTGTCAATACGAATAACAATAACCTGATCATAACATATCCACGAGGACTATCACGAATCCACAACATCATACAATACAATACCTGCGGCCTGAACATGCTCTACCCGTAGGGAGCCAACTAGTACAGGCAAACACCCTCTGCACTAGAACTCGTACAACCCTCTGTACGAAAAACCAACTCCAGAGCGGTACTCGTGGGAGCGACCCAACCGAGTATAGTATCACAACACGTATCAGCGCCAAGCACCCACAGGTATATGATCGACAGACTGGGTCAAACAAGGAATCACGTGCCCTCGGCACCTCAAATGTAACAACAACAAGTATGACCCAATCAATGCTCCAGTGCTCACAATCAACTCAACTCTACCAAAAATAGGAGGTACAAACAACATAGCACGAGCCACAACAGATCACCTACACTAGTATGTACAACAACTGGTACAAGGAATATCAACAGGATAGGCGTAGGCTAGATCATGCATCAAGAATATAAGGAAATCACGCATGCTACAACAACCAAGCTCTCGACATTAGATCACTAAGACACCAAAACTCCTGGCAAAAGACCGAGATCACCACACAAAACAAACCTTTCTAGCTGTGTAAGGCACAGCTACCGAGTTAATAGGCAACCAGACTCAACCCGGAGTCAAACCACCCGCAGTGATGGCAAATCAACTGCGCAAAACCAATCAAGGATTAGCTCAAGGCTCACTACGTGATCAGGGATGATCACCACTCTAGCTTTCCCACAAGACGACCTATAGAGATTGTCTTGCAAGAGAAAGCACCGACCCTAACCAGACAGTCCCAAGAGGGATAGGGATTCCATCCTATCTTTTGACACTACGTTGTCTGCAGCCAACACACTTATCAAAAGAAAAACGAAATATCCGAAGATCAAATGCCAACAACAAGTTGGCGACACCACAAAGGTACAAGGCCAACTAACTCTTAAGCTGGACCAAATTCACGGAAGAATCACCGAATTATCGAAAATGCAAACCGACCCACAAAACAAGGTCTGCCCTGAGCCAACTCCCTAGGAGTCTTCGGCTTCCAACAACAAACCGACGACTACTCGCGACGTAGGGTCGCCAACCACACGAACCAAAGCGAAGGAAATAACAATTTCCAGCGTCGTCTAACCAACGTCAAATGCTGTGAGACCTCCAACAACAACCTAGAAGATCTCGCGACAACACGAAAGCCAACAAATACCACCTGCAATCCCATGACACACCAATTTAGGCGTTAGGATAGCCACATACGATGTATGCACCAACAAAAACCTGACACCAAATAGTGTCCACTCAGTCTAGTACACGTCAGTTTGACGTAAGAACTAGCTAAAGGTCGAAAGACCAACACTGACGATTCCACCAGCAAAACGTCAGAGGGGTAGGCTTCACCGCCCTACCCAACAAAAATAGAGAAGGTAACACCAAAGTTGCGGTCGTCCAATACCGCTACCAAAACCTTGGGCTACACTCTAGTAGCCCCCACGGAAGTCACGATCGAAACCGCTCAAAGTACCGTCTCCGTAGAGACGCTCGCAGTGGCTCTCGTGCTCTACACAGAAAGTGGGGCCAGGGCAAGAACAGTCCAAACGACAACACAGATCCACCAAGTGACGTCACCTAGCCCGTTAGGGCCACCACCTGCCAACGAGTGGTGATGCATGGGGAAACTCACCCTGCCACTTGGTATCTGCCTGGCGCCACACCATAAGGCATACACAAGGAAGAATAACCGAACACCTGTAGCACAGAACACGGGGTAAAATAATCATACACCTCGAGATTATTAAATCTCTACCCAGACACCAGGACTAATCCCTACAACCCCGCGCTCTCACGTGTCGATAAGTCTTAGGCCTTACTATGGGTCAACCCATCCAGTGGTTCAGTTACAAGTTTATGAATGAATGTGTAGCACTTTGAGTTTCGGTGCGTTGTTTCGAACTTTACTAAATTTGATGAAGTTCGGAGAGAGCCGGTAATGGCTAGTGTGGAATTGGGTTCAGAAGGTTTCGGAACATTTTGGGTGCGAGAGGGGACCCAGAAATCGAAAATTTTGAAGAAAGGGACCTAGTGGAGCAAATCTGGTCACGGGGTCCGGACCCTGAAAACTGGGGTCCGGACAATGATGTTTGTGGCCGGCTGCGGTCCGGACCCGGATGTCACGGTCCGGACCCGAGCCGATGTCCGAATTGGGGTGCGTACGGGTTCCGGACCCGGGACCTGAGGTCCGAACCCGGCCTGCGCACTGGCCAGTTATCAGTGCGGGGTCCGGACCCTACTCGCAAGGTCCGGACCCGGCTGTGGCAGAATGCCCAGTGAGGGGTATTTTGGTAATTTCGTTGGGGATGGGCTATGTATAGAGGGCTGAAGTCTCTCCCCTCATTACTCCTCCATTTTTCCTCTCATTCCCTCTCACTCTCCCTCACTTTTTCTCTCTAGAGATCTCTCCAAAGCTTGGAGAAGTGAAGGGTTTGACCTTGGGAAAAGCTTCTAAGGTGGATTTGGAGCTTCTTGGTGTAAGAAGGAGCTTGGGAGCTAGGGCTTTGAGGTGAGTTCTTGTGATTTAGGATTTAAACCTTGGATTTAATCCTTTGAAATGAGATTTTTGGAAACCCTAGGCAATCTAAACCACAAATGGTGGGAGATTGGCCATGAAATCTAGGGTTTGGCTTGCATGCATGCAAACCCTAGGTAGATTTGGGGCTTTTGCCATGGGAGGTTCTAAAAATATTTGGACCTTCGGGAATTACAATTGAGGCATAGGAAATCATGTTAGAACACTTGATTTCACATATTGAGTTGAATTTAGAGTTCGTAATGAGTAACGAACCGTTTTCTTGTAGAAGCTTGGGTTGAAGCAAGAACTCAAGGCTTGGACACTTAGGAGCTTGAATAATACAAGGATTTGAAAGCTCTTGAGGTGGGTTTGTGTTTACCGAAGTGATTAGGTCACTTCCATGTCTAGGGTAATTATCCATTTAAAAAAAATGGTATGTGTTGTGAACCCTAGAATTGCATGTTGGCAAAGGTAAAATCATGATAGGTAGAACAATGAGCTCCTATTGCATGATGTATATTTCAAGTATATTTCAATTATTGATACTTGTTGCATGGTTGCATGTATGATTAAACCTAGTGTTATTGAACATAGGTTGGACATGAGGATTAAACCTAGTGTATTGAACATAGGTTGGAACATATGAGAATTGAACCTAGTGTCATTGAACATAGGTTGGATTATGTGATAATGGAACCTAGTGTTCATTGAACATAGGTTGGACATGAGATTGAAACCTAGAGTCATGGAACCTAGGTTGAGAATGAGAAAGTAAACCTAGTGTCATTGAACATAGGTGAGACTTAGTGACTTGAACCTAGGGTCATGAGACTTAGGTTGACAAGTGAAAAGGTGAACAATAGGATGTGCGACGATTTTGCTATCCCGGGTATGCGACGATTTCGCTACCTATGCCATGAGTTGGCGGTGATGATTGGGATGTGCGACGATTTTGCTATCCCGGGTATGCGACGATTTCGCTACCTATGCCATGAGTTGGCGGTGATGATTGGGATGTGCGACGATTTTGCTATCCCGGGTATGCGACGATTTCGCTACCTATGCCATGAGTTGGCGGTGATTATTGGGATGTGCGACGATTTGACGATTTCACTCCTTGAATGTTGGAACTATTATGGTGAGACGGCGATTCCGAAACCATAAGTAATGACAAGTAGTTAAACTTAGTCAATGTGGAATATAGGATGAACCAAGGAGAGAATGATAAACTATATTTCATTTGGTTGCATCCTTTATGTTTATTTACTAGCATGTAAAAATATCTTGCATAGTTATTTGTGATCTAACATATGCATATGGTGTTTCTTTGGACCTGGTGGGTCGAGCTTCTCTCTTGGGTGGCCTTACCCACTGGGAACTATGTTTATAGTTCTCACCCCACGTTTTTCAGGTCCTTCCGCGAGTGAGGCGGCGGAGCGAGGCAAGGGTTTAGCTCCCTAGATAGCGGCCCTTCCATTTTGGTGATACTTAGAGTGTACCCCGAGTTTTGGACTATGATAGCATAGGGGATTTTCATTATATGTACGCCACTTGTAAATTCCATAATTTTGGAACATAATGTATGGAATGAAAAAGAAAGAAAAGAAAAATTTGGACATGTATATTGTGCCATGTGATGTAATAGAAGTAGAACTTCTTTATGTTAATGCTTTCCTTGTGCAACTCTTGTACTCCGTTCCTAGTTGGAACATTGTGGATAAGCTTGTGTTGTGACGCCTTGGACGGATAGAAAAGACTCTATTCGTTCGGCGGGTCTGGTGCATGCGCCCGTGCGGCTATCCTTTCCACCTAGTTGGTGTTAAAGGCCCGGCGGGGCGTGACAGACTGAGGTGGTATCAGAGAGTAGAAACGGTCTAGGTTGACCTAAGAAACCCTAGGATGGAAATGACCCTAGGAGTGTAGGCTCGTGAGTGACGAGATCTTTGATTATGGCGAAAGATAAGTGATTGGGTTATGTCTTTATGCCTCTAGTTGGAAATAGAGGTAGATTCGAGGTGTGTCTTATTCTTCACCAAGAGTGTTCATGTTGGCGGCCGACAACATGAAAACCAAGTGAGGGGAATAAGGACCCTTGTGTGACTTTCGCCTAGATTGGGTTCACGTTTATTTTCGTGAAGTATAGTGTTGCGAATGACTTTGAAGGTCATGAAATGACCAAAGTCGTTGTGTTTTCAGGAGAAAATGGTACGTGGACGGCCTCCTACGAGGGCTGGGCTCGGAGGATCGAGCGCGGCTCCCGAACAACTCGGGAAGGGCGAGAACTCGGGTCTTCGTAATGAGTTGACCGAGTTGATGGGCGTGGTTCGGCGACAGGCCGAAGCCATGCAGCGATAGGAGGAGCAAATTAAAAAGCTCCAAGACGAGATGGCGCAGCAAGTGGCTGCGGTTCGGGAGGAGAGGTCGGGAGTACCTCCGGCCTCTGCTTCGATACCGGCCGAGGGGGTGGCACCGGCGCCGGCCGTGGCGCCACCTGCATCACCGATTGTAGCCGGTGGGTCGGGTACTCCTATGCCCGACTCCGAGATGGAGGACGCGGAACGAGAGCGCGCACTTGCGGTTCTCATGAGGTTCAAAAAGTTCAACCTGCCTATTTTTAGCGGGGAGAATGTGGATCCGTGGGATGTAGAAACATGGATCGACGCAATCGAGACACTCTTCGAGGACCTTTATACCTTGGAGAGGGACAAAGTACATCTCGCCGCTCATTGCTTGGAGCGATCGGCGAAGGTGTGGTGGAAGGGAGTCCGACGGGATAGACTCTCTAGCCTTCCGCCACCGTCATGGGAGGAATTTCGGGGTATGGTATTATTTGCCTACTTCCCCGATAGCGAGAAGAGAAAGCTTCAAGAAAGGTTCCGCAAGTTGAAACAAGGGAACCGTACCGTGCGCGAGTACGAGAGAGAGTTCTCGTACATTATAAATTGCGTACCGCACGTTGTCCGCGGAGAGTTGGACAAAGTCGACTGCTTCGTGCGCGGACTTCGACCGGAAATCTTTAGGGCGGTGCACGCCCTCAAGCTACAGACCTTTGCGGAGGTCTTGGACCGTGCTCTTTGGGTAGAGCACGGGAATGCATGTGCGCGCGAGGAGCGCGAATCTTGGGAAAAAGAGAAGGAGAAAGAGAAGGGAAAGAAGCGATCGGCGGGTGGCTCGGGCGGGCAATCTAGCTCAAAGCGACCCCCGAAGCAGTCGCAGTCGCAAAACCAATCGCGGGGGTTCCGACGGAATCGACTCGCAACCCAGTGCCCGATTTGTGGCGGTTCCCACGGCCCTCAACAATGTGAGCATCGCGAGGGCCGGTGCTACAAGTGTGGACAGCCGGGCCACATGTGGTACAACTGTCCGATGGATGATAGCCGAGCACCGTCGTCGGCGTCGGCGTTTGCACCACCGAGGCAGCTTGCGGGCATCCCACCCGCGGCGATGTCGGCAGGCCGTGCACAGCCGCCGAGACAAGTGGAGGGCCAGCGACCAGCGCCCAGTGGGCGGGTATTCGCCTCTCAGGTGGAGGAGCCTTCTGCCCAGGATGACGTCGTGGCAGGTATTGTGTTAATTAAAGGCATTCGATGTAGAGCTTTGTTTGATACCGGTGCATCGCATTCATTCATTGCTCGATCATTTGCTATTGCACATGGAATAGAAATCATAGAAGCCACGCATGCAAGAACTGTGCAAGTACCTGAACATACTTTTTGTATACATCATGCATGTATGGATTGCCCTGTGAGGGTTGAGAACTGGATCATGCCAGCTGATTTGCTGGTGTTATATCGAATGAATGAGTATGATTTGATCCTAGGAATGGATTGGCTCTCGAAGTATCACGCCACTATTGATTGTGAGAGCTGGATAGTGAAGTTTAAAGAACCCGGGCACAAGGAGTTTGTGTACCGTGGGTGTAAGAGTTTGCGTCGATGGTGTCCACGTCGCAAGCAAGGAAGCTTATTGCTAGTGGATGCATTGCCTACTTGGCGACGGTAGTGGATGACCGAAAAGAAGTGTTGGGGCTCGAGGACATTCCGATAGTCCAAGAGTTCCCGGATGTATTTCCGACGGAGTTGCCCGGAATGCCACCGGACCGGGAAATAGAATTCGTGATCGATTTGCTCCCGGGTACGGCGCCGATTCTAAGGCCTCGTACAAGATGGCACCCGCGGAACTGAAGGAATTGAAAGCACAATTGCAAGATTTAATGGACAAGGGTTTTGTAAAGCCAAGTGTGTCACCTTGGGAGCCCCTGTTCTATTTGTGCGGAAAAAGGACGGTTCGCTGCGGTTATGTGTAGATTACCGCGAGTTGAATAAAGTGACCGTCAAGAATAAGTACCCGTTACCCCGAATTGATGACTTGTTCGATCAGTTGCAAGGGTCTCGGGTGTATTCAAAGATTGATTTGCAATCCGGTTATCACCAATTGAAGATCAAACCAGAGGATGTACATAAGACCGCATTTAGGACGCGGTATGGACACTATGAATTCACGGTTATGCCTTTCGGGCTTACCAATGCCCCGGCAGCGTTCATGGATTTAATGAACCGTGTGTTCAAACCACTATTGGATCAATTTGTGGTTGTGTTCATAGATGATATTCTTGTCTACTCACGGAGTGAAGAGGAATATAAAGAGCACCTAAGGATTGTGCTTCAAGTTCTTCGAGAGAACAAGTTGTTCGCCAAGTTAAAGAAGTGCGAATTTTGGATTCGTGAGGTCGCTTTCTTGGGTCATGTGATCTCCGCGGAAGGAGTATCAGTAGACTCTATGAAAGTTGAGGCAATCAAGGATTGGCCTCGCCCGACCAATGTCACGGAAATACGAAGCTTTTTGGGTCTTGCGGGGTACTACCGGCGGTCCGTGGAGGGATTTTCAAAAATCTCCGGTCCACTAATGCGTCTTACCCGCAAGGGAGACAAATATGTTTGGAGCGAGGAATGCGACCAAAGCTTTAAGGAGCTAAAGGAAAGGTTGACTTCGGCTCCGGTACTCGCCTTGCCGATTGCGGGGGAGGGTTTTGTGGTGTATAGTGATGCATCACGGCGTGGTCTTGTGTGTGTGCTTATGCAAAAAGGACAAGTAATAGCATATGCCTCTCGACAGTTGAAAAGCTATGAGCAAAATTACCCCACCCACGACCTAGAGCTTGCGGCGGTGGTTTTCGCACTCAAGTTGTGGAGACACTACTTGTACGGGGAGCATTGTGAGGTTTACACGGATCACAAAAGTTTAAAGTACTTATTCACTCAAAAGGAGTTGAACTTGAGGCAGCGGAGGTGGTTGGAGTTGATAAAAGATTATGACTTGACCATCTTGTACCACCCTGGTAGAGCCAATGTGATGGCCGATGCGCTCAGTAGAAAGTCCGTGGAAAACTTCGCAATTGAAATGACGGGACAAATACCGTTGCTCAAGGAAATGGGCCGGTTCGACTTGGAGATCGTGGCCCCGGGCGTCCCCGCTAGACTTATGAATCTCAATGTATGGCCGACCTTGTTGGAGCAAATAAAAGAAAAGCAATCCGGTGATCCGGAACTCCAAAAGGTGCGGGGTGCTATCGAGAGCGGGCGCGCCGGTGATTTTCATGTAGACTCGAAGGGCGCAATTCGATTTCGAAATCGATTGTGCGTGCCGAAAGTTGAGGACATTCGTGGGGAGATCTTGAAAGAAGCTCACACTTCTCCCTATGCAATTCACCCGGGCGGCACCAAAATGTACAAGGACCTCAAGTTGCATTATTGGTGGCCGGGGATGAAACTTGAAGTGGGACGCTTTGTGGCACAATGCTTAGTATGCCAACAAGTGAAGGCCGAGCGTCGCGTTCCGGCAGGAAAATTGCAAGGATTGCCCATTCCGGTTTGGAAGTGGGAAAATATCGCGATGGATTTTGTTGTGGGCTTACCTCGATCATTAGGTGGCCACGACGAGATTTGGGTGGTGGTAGATCGTTTGTCAAAGTCGGCACACTTTTTGCCAATCCACACCACTTGGTCGGGGGACAAGTTAGCGCAAGTCTACCTGGACGAGATTGTGCGGTTGCACGGGGTCCCGACCTCGATAGTTTCAGATCGAGATCCCCGTTTCATATCGCATTTTTGGAAAGCTTGCAAGGAGCTTTGGGTACACGGCTCGATTTCAGTTCAGCATTTCATCCTCAAACCGATGGTCAATCGGAAAGAACAATTCAGATTTTGGAGGATATGCTACGAGCGTGTGTGTTGGACTTCAAGGGTGCATTGCCTACTCATTTGCCGATGGCTGAATTTGCTTACAATAATAGCTATCAATCTAGCATCAGAATGGCATCTTTTGAGGCCTTGTATGGAAGAAAATGCCGCTCTCCTATTCATTGGAGTGAAGTCGGCGAGAAAAGGGTCTTAGGACCGGAAGTGTTGCGTGAAGCGGAGGAAAAGGTCCGTTTGGCACGCGAGCGCTTGTCGACGGCACAATCCAGACAAAAGAGTTATGCGGATCGACGTCGACGAGATTTGGAATTCGCGGTAGGAGACCGCGTCTTCTTGAAAGTATCACCCATGAGAGGGGTGAAGCGATTCGGTGTTCGAGGTAAGTTGAGTCCCCGTTACATTGGACCTTATGAGGTTTTGGAGCGTGTGGGATCCGTGGCGTACCGGCTAGCTTTGCCACCAAAACTTGCGGGGATACACAATGTGTTCCATGTATCGACGCTCCGCAAGTACGTGTATGATCCGGCGCATGTCCTCGAGTATGTGCCTATGGAGCTTCGTGAGAATATGACTTATGAGGAATTTTCCTTGTGTATCATGGATCGCGAGGTGAAAAGTTTGAGGAACCGTGAAATTCCTTATGTAAAGGTACAATGGACGAATCACGGTGAACGCGAGGCCACGTGGGAATTGGATTTCGGTGCGTTGTTTCGAACTTTACTAAATTTGATGAAGTTCGGAGAGAGCCGGTAATGGCTAGTGTGGAATTGGGTTCATATGGTTTCGAAACATTTTGGGTGCGAGTGGGGACCCAGAAATCGAAAATTTCGAAGAAAGGGACCTAGTGGAGCAAATCTGCTCACGGGGTCCGGACCCTGAAAACTAGGGTCCGGACAATGATGTTTGTGGCCGGCTGCGGTCCGGACCCGGATGTCACGGTCCGGACCCGAGCCGATGTCCGAATTGGGGTGCGTACGGGTTCCGGACCCGGGACCTGAGGTCCGGACCCGGCCTGCGCACTGGCCAGTTATCAGTGCGGGGTCCGGACCCTACTCGCAAGGTCCGGACCCGGCTGTGGCAGAATGCCCAGTGAGGGGTATTTTGGTAATTTCGTGGGGGATGGGCTATGTATAGAGGGCTGAAGTCTCTCCCCTCATTACTCCTCCATTTTTCCTCTCATTCCCTCTCCCTCTCCCTCACTTTTTCTCTCTAGAGATCTCTCCAAAGCTTGGAGAAGTGAAGGGTTTGACCTTGGGAAAAGCTTCTAAGGTGGATTTGGAGCTTCTTGGAGTAAGAAGGAGCTTGGGAGCTAGGGCTTTGAGGTGAGTTCTTGTGATTTAGGGTTTAAACCTTGGATTTAATCCTTTGAAATGAGATTTTTGGAAACCCTAGGCAATCTAAACCACAAATGGTGGGAGATTGGCCATGAAAACTCGGGTTTGGCTTGCATGCATGCAAACCCTAGGTAGATTTGGGGCTTTTGCCATGTAGGTTCTAAAAATATTTGGACCTTTGAAAATTACAATTGAGGCATAGGAAATCATGTTAGAACACTTGATTTCACATATTGAGTTGAATTTAGGGTTCGTAATGAGTAACGAACCGTTTTCTTGTAGAAGCTTGGGTTGAAGCAAGAACTCAAGGCTTGGACACTTAGGAGCTTGAATAATAAAAGAATTTGAAAGCTCTTGAGGTGGGTTTGTGTTTACCGAAGTGATTAGGTCACTTCCATGTCTAGGGTAATTATCCATTTTAAAAAAATGGTATGTGTTGTGAACCCTAGAATTGCATGTTGGCAAAGGTAAAATCATGATAGGTAGAACAATGAGCTCCTATTGCATGAGTATATTTCAAGTATATTTCAATTATTGATACTTGTTGCATGGTTGCATGTATGATTAAACCTAGTGTTATTGAACATAGGTTGGACATGAGGATTAAACCTAGTGTATTGAACATAGGTTGGAACATATGAGAATTGAACCTAGTGTCATTGAACATAGGTTGGATTATGTGATAATGGAACCTAGTGTTCATTGAACATCGGTTGGACATGAGATTGAAACCTAGAGTCATGGAACCTAGGTTGAGAATGAGAAAGTAAACCTAGTGTCATTGAACATAGGTGAGACTTAGTGACTTGAACCTAGGGTCATGAGACTTAGGTTGACAAGTGAAAAGGTGAACAATGGGATGTGCGACGATTTTGCTATCCCGGGTATGCGACGATTTCGCTACCTATGCCATGAGTTGGCGGTGATGATTGGGATGTGCGACGATTTTGCTATCCCGGGTATGCGACGATTTCGCTACCTATGCCATGAGTTGGCGGTGATGATTGGGATGTGCGACAATTTTGCTATCCTGGGTATGCGACGATTTCGCTACCTATGCCATGAGTTGGCGGTGATGATTGGGATGTGCGACGATTTTGCTATCCCGTATGCGACGATTTCGCTACCTATGCCATGAGTTGGCGGTGATGATTGGGATGTGCGACGATTTTGCTATCCCGGGTATGCGACGATTTCGCTACCTATGCCATGAGTTGGCGGTGATGATTGGGATGTGCGACGATTTGACGATTTCACTCCTTGAATGTTGGAACTATTATGGTGAGACGGCGATTCCGAAACCATAAGTAATGACAAGTAGTTAAACTTAGTCAATGTGGAATATAGGATGAACCAAGGAGAGAATGATAAATTATATTTCATTTGGTTGCATCCTTTATGTTTATTTACTAGCATGTAAAAATATCTTGCATAGTTATTTGTGATCTAACATATGCATATGGTGTTTCTTTGGACCTGGTGGGTCGAGCTTCTCTCTTGGGTGGCCTTACCCACTGGGAACTATGTTTATAGTTCTCACCCCACGTTTTTCAGGTCCTTCCGCGAGTGAGGCGGCGGAGCGAGGCAAGGGTTTAGCTCCCTAGATAGCGGCCCTTCCATTTTGGTGATACTTAGAGTGTACCCCGAGTTTTGGACTATGATAGCATAGGGGATTTTCATTATATGTACGCCACTTGTAAATTCCATAATTTTGGAACATAATGTATGGAATGAAAAAGAAAGAAAAGAAAAATTTGGACATGTATATTGTGCCATGTGATGTAATAGAAGTAGAACTTCTTTATGTTAATGCTTTCCTTGTGCAACTCTTGTACTCCGTTCCTAGTTGGAACATTGTGGATAAGCTTGTGTTGTGACGCCTTGGACGGATAGAAAAGACTCTATTCGTTCGGCGGGTCTGGTGCACGCGCCCGTGAGGCTATCCTTTCCACCTAGTTGGTGTTAAAGGCCCGGCGGGGCGTGACAGAATGAGTGTTTGTAACCTTTACGCTCTGATACCATCTTAATCTGTCACGCCCTGGGCTAGTTTTAGAAGCGAAAAAACGTGCCTTTTTTTTTTTGAAAGCCTAGCCCGCGCCATTTACAGACCCGCCACAAATACAGGTCCCTTTGTCTACACGGACAGAGTCTCCCCTGTATTTGCACGGCGTACACATGATACAAACAGGATCACAACCACCATTCATTCATCACACACACGACAATCATAATGTCCAATGCATACAACTAACCGTCCTTAACACCTGCATGTATCTAAACAAGACCTTAGGCGAAGGATGATGCGATGCACAAAACAACAGATCATTCTATAAAAGTGCTTCTTACCCAGAAGCTTTATTTTGAAACCCTAATCTCAATCATTTAAAGATCACTCTAAAACTGTTCTCCACACGAGAACTCTATTTTGAAAACCAAAAGCCGATCGATCGAAAGCCGTTTGAAAACTGTTTCCCACACGGAAACCTTATTTTGAAAACCACTACCACGAGGGGTAGTAATTCATGATACACAGATGATCACATAACTCGGCAATGACAAATCCAAGAACAATATACTAAAGCATAGTCATCCAAAAATCCCACAATATCCACGCATGCAAACAACACAAGGTAACTGAGCAAGCAGTGTAATTGAACCATAGCAAAACTACTAAATAGAGAGGGTCAGGGTGATAACCAAAACTGCGGTAACACAGGTCGGGACCTCTAATGCAACTAACTAGTCGCGTCACACCACGTCCCGACTCCCACCGCCCGGCTCACCTAAAAAAAAAAACAACGATGGCGGGGGGTGAGAACATGATAAACATGTCTCCCCTCCCAGTGGGTACCGCAAGCCGACGAAGGCGAGGTGTACACACCGGCACGAGGGTCAACAGATAGATAGGTAAGTAAAATAGTAGCATAAGTAAGCATGAGTATGATCAATATACGAACGGCTACGCTACTGTAAGCAAATAGCATATACATCAACTGTAGATAAGTAATGAAACCCAATCACCACCAGACCACAGGGACGGATCCCTGGCACTGTCACAAAATGCTCACTCACCGGCACATAACCTCCGCAGATGCACATGACAAGAGGCTCACGGGTCGGAAACCACAACCCTTTTCCGGAAAAGAACACCCTAAGCGGTGGATCAGACCGCGGGTGTACGTGAAGTGCTAGAAGAGCTGTGACGATCGATGCAAATGCTCAATCCACAGAACGGCAACAAGCCGAGTATAGCAACTGATATACGAGTAACAAGGATCGCTCGGAACAACATGCGATCACTACTGACCAACCAGGTCATCACAATAAACCATGCAATCACACTACTCTACTAATGGTAAGCTCACAAAAGTAGAGGAAAGGGAGTCTAGTGAACTAATAATCAACATGCAAGAGAAAAGGATAGAAGGGTATCACCGCTAGTCCACTGAACTGACTCCGGATCAAAGTACCCACCTATAGAAACGAAGAGCCTAACACCGACGGCTCACAGGGAAGTCGACTGGACCTACGAGGTACTAACAGGGTCAAGACCCACCGAGTCGACACTAACAAACAAACTCTCACAGCCCTAAACCATCGGATCGTTCGGAAAATCCGCCGGGACGATCCCGAACCCAAACCAAGCCTCAAAGGGGGTACCAACAAGCCACACAAGTCCTCCGTTGTCCACTAACACACCAAAGAAGGTGAAAGGACAGCAGGCACAAGTTCGGGGTGCCACGAACACAAACGCACCCAAAATCGGCTTTCCGGGTTCTCGAAAGATGCCGATTTTGGCACCGGAACCTTCCGTCGCTCGTTCGCTGCCCTCAGAACTTCAGGACAGCGAAGGGGAACAGCCAATAAGGCTTAGCGACAAAGCCAGGTCACCCACGAAACCAACCAGTGGGTCCCACGACCGAAACGTGCGTTCCGCCGACTATTTCGTCGGAAAACGCACCGAAAATCAAATCGGATTTCCGTGAAGGCACTACGAGATTGGACAACCAGTCCACTGGGCCTCAAGGGTCATGCCCTTGCTGCCCGCAGCGTCACCACGCTGCCACAATCCACAAAAGCCCTATTACAAGCAACATACACACAATTTCAAGCATAAAGAAGGCCGATAGAGCACTCCGTTTTTACGCGCGACCCTCCGCGAGCACTAGCGGACAGGGAACGTCACAACGGAGGCCGTGCTCACAGCCCCTCTGCGACAAAACTAGTCGCGGGCTCAAATGGCTCACGAAAACAGAACCAACATGCAATGAAAGGGCTCGACACGATCGAGGCAGCGAACCGGGGCACCGTTGCTGTCAACTGAGGTGAGCACGGTGATCAGCGCGTCACCGCGATCATCGTGCTGACCACCCCGAAGATCAGGAGGCAGCCAAAGGCTCGGTGCACTGCGCACAGCCCAAAACAGCCAAAAGCTCACCCTGGCCGGAACAGCTGGTTCCGGCTGGCAGCCGGCGGCAAGACGGCACGTGCGGCAGCCAGGGTCGGACGCGGGGGACCCAGGGAAGAGGATGCTCACCTCGGTCGGCGACGGGGTGCGGCGGCGGCGGCGCGGGGGAGAGCCCTAGCTCCGGGAAGGCTCGGCCACACCAACTCCGGCAATGAACGGCGGCGGCAGCGGTCGGGACGGTGAGCACCGGCAAGAGGGCGTCGCCGGACGTCGGGTAGTGGGCGACCGCGGCAGCACAGGACGACGGCGGCGGCGGCGGCTGGAAGCTTTCGGTCGCGGGTGCCCTAGGAGCCCTAGCGGCGATAGCGGCGGCTGCGGCTGCGGCGGCGCACCGGCAGCACGGGGGTGGCCGGGGAAGAAGGCGACGGCGGCGGCGGTCCTCCCGAGGCCGGTCGAGGGCTGCTGCGACGGCTCGGATCCAGGATCTCCTGCCCGCACCCTCCAACAGCAGCAGCAGCGGCGGCAGCAATGGCCGCGGCGGCGAGCGACGGCGGCGGCAGTCGGCGGGGCAACGTCACCGGACGTCGGGCACCATCAGGGAGAGACCCCAGGCGTGGGTTCACCCAGGATGCACACAACAAGGAGGAAGAAGAAGAAGAAGAAGAAGGAGAAGAGAGAGGGAGGCATGGCCGGAGCTCCCCGCCGGCCAGGGGAGGTCGGCGGCGGCGGCGGCGCACAGGGGAGGGGAGTAGGAGAGGGGGGGAGTCGGCTGAGGGGGCTAGGGCACAAAACAATTTCAAAATTAGGGCTAGGTTTTCCCCCAAAAACACCAATATATACTCACTTGCATAATTGCGAAAAATCCCCTGAAAAAGAGGAAATTCATCCCGAGTCCCTCACAGCGCGTGTAAAACGTACGGACACCCCTCCACGCACGATTTCACACAAAACGGTGCATAGAAAAGGCCCTTTTTACGAGGAGATCAAAACATGCATTTCGACCTCTCAGTGATGATCTCGCGATATCTCACGATCCGACGGTCGGATTCACGAACGGATCACGCCATCGCGATCAGCACTGCCGAGACATCGAACGTACGATTTTGGATCTCCAGAAACGGTCGCCGATCCGCGACAAAACCCATCCCCTTCGCCTCCAACACAAAAACACAACAAATACACACACACACACACATATATACAAATCCATATATACTTACATATATGTAGAGAGAGAGAGAGAGAAGAATTCAAAATTCAAAATATAAAATTTCAAAATTCAAATTCCTATTGTCTGGGAGCTTCTTGCATGGGTTAGATTGTCAGAGAAGATCCGAACCACTACGCCACTGAGGTGAAGGCCCAGGTCCAAGCACGGACAGGGGAGAGAATCAGGCCCAGATCAGAACAGGGCTTGGATACAAAAGCTTAGAAGCCCACTTATTTCTCAATTCTCAATTTAGTACCATAGGAATTAGCAATTTACATTTCAGTATATTGTTAGAGGAAATAAAAGGCAGATGTGACTGAATAGAAGGCAGATATTTACGAAAATTATTTCTCCTATTCTCATCTCCTTCTTTCTCTTCTTAACTCTATCTCTCTCCTTCTTCCATTTCTCTCTAACTCCTCGATCCCTTCTCTTTCTCCGTCTTATTATCTTTATCACATTACGATTATCTAGATATGCGTAATTCTTTTTTTGGATTGTTGTGGTAATTGGGACCCATCATCCTCGACGCCATCCTCGTCTCAGCAAGATCTCATCATAGACGGGTTGCATTGAGTTAGGTACGTAACAAAATAAATGTCTGGAGCTAAATCTGATAAGTTTTTCGAAAAGTGACGGTTGTAGGTTCACGAGTTTTCTCCTAAGTCAAATCCCAGTTCAGCATGTAAATCATGTCTAGCATCATTAAGTTATGCTCCAAATTCAGATTTTATGTGAGGACATGCAAATTCATGAATTCGAGCTACTAACATGAAAAGAACAGATAATAAAACAGCATGTTGCACTCTCTAACACTTATGAGGAATTCCGAAGCTTTCGGTAACATCAACCCACCTCAAACGCTATCCAACCACGGCTAGGAGTCGAGTAGAAAGCCCTCGCACGAAATCAGCCGAAGCTGAACTCAATTCAGCTGAGAAACAGGATTTGGATCCTCCACGCTCAGGTTCTGGGTGCCCAGAACATCAGCCCAGAACTGCAGCCTGGCAGCACGACCAGCATGAGTTCAACTTGCGATAAAATTCAATTCCAAGGTCCAAATGCAGTGAAAATTCACCCAACTCACCAGGAGAGGCTCAAGAACAATCCCACCAATCCTCAGCCAAAAGCGAGTTCGAATAGATCTCCAAAAAGGGCTCTAACAGAAATCAGACCCACTTCTGGATGCCCAGATTCTGCATCCAGAATTTCAGCACGTCAGCCCTTTAAGCAATTTAGCCCAAATTGAGAATTCCAACTTATAAAACTAGTGGAGTAGGGTCACAAACCTCCCAAACAAAGTGAGGAATCAATCCAAATCCATCAATGAAGCTTTCCTCAAGATCTGGATTCAAAAGTCCCAAGAAATCCATCAATACTTCTAAAAATCAGCACTTAAGCTTAAATCTCTAAATCTGAGCTAAAACTCACCTTTGAAATCTCAAATCTAGGTTGGAAAAAGTTCCAAATCAGCAAGAGGTGAGGAAAAACCAGTCATCACTTCAAAAATCCAGCTCCATAGAGATTTGGATCCATAAACCAAAGAAAACCCAAGTTCAGCTCAAGAACACAAGGG
Source organism: Puya raimondii (assembly GCA_016920855.1). Taxonomy (NCBI): domain Eukaryota; kingdom Viridiplantae; phylum Streptophyta; class Magnoliopsida; order Poales; family Bromeliaceae; genus Puya; species Puya raimondii. The sequence goes on from JABWPP010000049.1 coordinate 24,598,055, forward strand.
GTCCATTAAAACGGCAACGGCAGCATACATACCTGTCCAAATCGTGATTGGAAGGATCCCACACCTTTTTCTACGAGTCCAAAATCTAACAAATCAAGTTTCACAGGATTTGGACACTCCTACACTGCACACGAGCTGAAACGCCACAGGTCAACGCTGGAATTCTGCTGAAATCCAAAATCTTCAATTGAAAAGATGGAATTTGGAGGAGTTGGAGGGGTTTCCTGCAGTTTTCCAGAGTTCACCATGAAAGGGAAGCAAAAGGGCTTCCGGGGGTTCGTCCTCCTCTATTTATAGCTGAAGGAAGGGATAACATAAGCCTCAAGAACAATAACTGATAACCTGCAGTTTTGCTGGAAAAACAGGATTCGGGCGCCCAAAACTTTACTTCTGGGTGCCCACTTCTCCAGGTTGCACAAACCCAACACTTCGGGATCTCCGCTCGGCGGTCTGGTGCACCCTAACGTGGTCCGACGGAGCTCACCTACCACAGCACACGTGTCAGCACGTTAGATACTCACGAGGTGAACTTCCGGACTCACTTTCCGGGCGCCCTAATCTGGATCCGAAATGACTCAGTAAGATCACAAGACAGGCACTCAACAACTGGGCGCCCTAAACCCAACTTTCGGGCGCCCTAAACTGTCAAACATCCAAAACTTCAGTTTTGGCTTAGTTTCGTGCTCTGAGTTCGTTTTCGCGTCTATTTCGCGCCAAAACGACTCCGACTTGTCCCGACACTCTCCAAAAGTGTCGACTAGTCTGTGATACTGTAGTTATTTCGTCAGTTAGGCCCCAGGGGTACTACATTACCCTCGCCATTTTTCTCTCCAAATCATACTTTTATCGCAAAAAATCGCAGAATAGTTCCTTCCATGACTATCGGCACTACCAAACCTAGGAAGTGGCATTTTCCTTTTAATGAAAACTGCACAATTTTACGAAAATAGGCAACCCTTTCTGAATTTTATAATTCGGTTTCTATTCTAGTGTCACTACACTAATAACTTGAGATTTTTCACCTCAATTAGAAACATAGTATACACCGACCTATCCGGAATATCACAGCTGCTGTAATTTTTCTCTGGTTAGAAGCATTTAAAGAGTCTAGTACAAAAAATACATATCGCAAATTCCTAACTCGCCTCTCTGAAGTATCACCGCCCTTGTAATATTCTTCTGGTTAGGGATATTTAAAGAGTCTTATACAGAAAAAGTATGTCACGCCCCGCCGTGCCTTAACACCAACTAGATGGAAGGACAAGCTGCACAGGCGCGTGCGTCAGACCCGCCGAACGGACAGAGTCTCCCCTATCCGCCCAAGGCGTCACGAAACATGCATCGATACGATGTTCCAAACGGGAACCGAATACATGAGTTGCACAAGGGAAGCATCAACAAAAGAAGTATCTACTTCTATTACATCACATTTGCACATTTATACATGCCAAATTTTTTCTTCATTACATTCATTACATCCAAGTTTCAAATAGTAGTTACATTTAACTACATTTTACTCGCTCATAAGACCCCTATAATTCAATGTACAAAAGTCGGGGTGTATCTAAGTACATAACCAAAATAGGGAAAGGCCGCTATCTACTATGCCACGCCCTTGCCTTGCTCCGCCGCCTCACTCGCGGATGGACCTAAAAAATATGGGGGTGAGAACTATAAACCTAGTTCCCAGTGGGTAAGGCCACCCAAGGAAGAAGCTCAACCCACCAGGTCCAAAGAAAACAACACAAGCATAGGTTAGTTCATAATTAACCATGCACAACTACGATTACATGCTTAAATTTAACATGAATGGATGCAACCTATATGAATGATATTCTCATCATTTTCTTCTATGTTCATCCCACAGATTCCATTCAAGTATTTCTTTTGGCATTAGTGTCGGAATCGTCGCTCCACCAACCCATTTCTCGAACACTTGGCGTTGGTGTCGGAATCGCCGCTCCACCAACCCATTTCTCGAACACTTGGCGTTGGTGTCGGAATCGCCGCTCCACCACCCCATTTCTCAAACACTTGCGGTATTGCCGCTATCAATTGCCATTGGTACCGAAATCGCCGTGTAACCAACCCATCTATCACTAACCGCGGAATTACCGCTTAGTGTTGGGCACCGGGCAATGGAATCGCCATCCCCATCTTGGTCCCAATTTTTGAGTAGCGGAATCGCCGCCATCATTGCACGTGGGTAGCGGAATCGCCGCATACCTCCCACTTAGTCACACACGTCATTTGCGACGTTATAATTTCACATTCATTTCAACATTCACAACCTATATTCAATGACACTAGATTTTTAAGTTCTTGAGTCACCTTCTCTCCCATCACTAGAGAGCAACAAGCTACACATGCTTTGGTACATAATTGTACTAAGTTGTCCCATAACTATCATGTTCCATGAATCATGATGTCACTATTTCAATAGTTCATACATGTACTTGTTCATCTACCTATTTACCATTTAGGCATATAAGGTTTTAATACTTGCAAACATTTCTTCATGATGTGTAAGTATAAATCACATAATTCTATTCACATGCAAAATGAGCACATGGCTCAATTTTATTTCACAAATCACGTTTGCCAACATGTCCAATTAAACAATAGGGTAACATGCAACTACCATTATCATTAAGGTTATTTTACCCTAGACATGGAAGTGACCTAATCACTTCGGTGCAACACAAACCCACCTCAAAAGCTTTCAAATGGTTGAATTCTTTGAGCTCTTAGGCCTCCTTGCTTTGAGTTCTTTGTTCAACCCAAACTTCTTGCCCTAACATAAGAAAAAATGTTTCGTTACCATTTACGAACCCTAATATCAATTCGTTTCTTGAAATCAAGTGTTCCCACATGATTTTCTATACCTCAATTGCGATTCCCGAATGTCAAAATATTTTTAGACCCTCCCATGGCAAAAGCCGCCCTCTTTCTACCTAGGGTTTTTTTGCATGCGAGCAAAAATCCTAAATCTAATGGCAAATCCCCACCATTTGTGGTCTAAATTGCCTAGGGTTTCCAAAAACCTCAAAATAAAAGATCAATTCCAAGGTTTAAACCCAAATCATCGAGAACTCACCTTTGCCACGAGTTCCTCAAACTTCTTCTTACTCCAAGAAGCTTGCTCTCACCTCCAATCTCTCCTCCAAGCTTGATCTCCCAAGCTCTAAGTATTGTAGAGATTCTACTAGAGAAAGGGGAGGAAGGAGAGAGAGAGAGAGAAGAGAAGTACTCTCTTATCTCATGTCCAAATAGGAAAGGAGTGGCTGAGGTTTCCCCTCCTATATGGTGTTGCAACATTTGCAACTAACTCTCCCACATTCCACTATTTACAACCAGCCAAAACTGGCATGTCGCAGCACTACGTACCGGTACTCGAATTCGCGTACCGGAACGCAGGCATTTAGTTCTGGTACCCCATATTCAGTTCCTCACAACCCGAATATTGGTCTTCAGGAATTTGTACTGCGTACCGGTATCCAGTTTTCAGTACCGGTACTCAGTGTTTCAGTACCGGTACTCAGGTTGAGTTCCTCAAAACCCGAGAGCTAGTTCTTCTTCATTTTGTATTGCGTACCGGTACCCCGTTTCCAGTATCGGTACTCAATACAAAATCTGCAAGTTTAGCAGACTTAACTTTTCGAAGTCCGTTTTCACGCCCAATTTGCGTCGAAAACACTCGAATGAGCCCCAAACCTCGCCGAAACTATTCAAATAGCCTTTTTACGCTACTTTCCACTAGAACTCCACAATTTGTAGAAGTTCGGTACAACACACTGAAGTTCAGTGTACTACATTCCTCCCCCACTTAAAAAGGGTTTCGGCCGCGAAACTAAAATCTTACCTCGGCTGGAATCAGCGAAGAGGTGGGGAAAACTCTCCTTCATCGAGGTCTCAAGTTCCCAAGTAGCTTCGCGCTCATCATGATTCGTCCACTGTACTTTGACATATGGAATCGCACGGTTTCGCAATTTCTTCACCTCGTGATCTAAGATACACAAGAAAAATTCCTCATAAGTCATATCCTCTTGAAGCTCAATCGGTACATACTCGAGGACATGCGCCGGATCATGCACATACTTGCGGAGTGCCGATACATGAAACACGTTATGTATCCCCGCAAGCTTTGGCGGTAGGGCAAGCCGGTACGCCAAAGATCCCACATGCTCTAAAATCTCATATGGTCCAATGTATTGGGGACTCAATTTTCCTCGAACTCCAAAACGCTTCACCCCTCTCATGGGCGATACTTTCAAGAAGACGCGGTCACCCACCGCGAACTCTAAATCTCGTCGGCGCTTGTCCGCATAACTCTTTTACCTTGATTGTGCCGTTAGCAACCGTTGACGTGCCAAGCGGACCTTTTCCTCTGCTTCACTCAACACATCTGGTCCTAAGACCCCTGTCTCGCCGACTTCACCACAATGAATAGGAGATCGGCACTTTCTTCCATACAAGGCTTCAAATGGTGCCATACCGATGCTAGATTGATAGCTATTATTATAAGCAAACTCAACCATTGGTAAATAAGTAGGCCAAGCACCCTTGAAGTCTAAAACACACGCTCGCAACATATCCTCAAGGATTTGGATTGTCCTTTTCGACTGACCGTTTGTTTGAGGATGAAATGCGGTGCGAAAATCGAGCCGTGTGCCCATAGCTTCATATAAGCTTTTCCAAAAGTGAGATGCAAATCGGGGATCTCGATCCGAAATTATCGATGTTGGATCGCACAATCTCATCCAAGTAGACTTGTGCAAGCTTGTCTCCCGACCAAGTGGTGTGGATCGGCAAAAAGTGAGCCGACTTCGTCAAGCGGTCCACCACCACCCAAATTGCATCATGGCCTCCTTATGATCGAGGCAAACCCACAATGAAGTCTATCGCTATATTCTCCCACTTCCAAACCGGACTGAGCAGACTTTGCAATTTTTTCGCTGGGAAACGACGTTCGACTTTCACTTGTTGGCACACCAAATATTGTGCCACAAAACGTCCAACATCTTGCTTCATCCCCGGCCACCAATAATATATTTTAAGATCTTTGCATATTTTGGTGCCGCCCGGATGAACTGCATATGGGGATGTATGAGCTTCCCTCAAAATTACCCCACGAATCTCCTCGTCCTTAGGCACACACAAACGATTTCGAAATCGAATTGTGCCTTCCAAATCCAAATGGAAGTCACTGGCACGCCCGTTCTCGATGTTACTCCGCACCTTTTGGAGTTCCGAATCCAAGGATTGCTTTTCCTTAATCCGCTCCAACAAGGTCGGCCGAATCTCGAGGCTCATAAGTGTAGCGGGGACATCCGGAGCCACGACCTCCAAGTCAAACCGCCATATTTTCTTAATCAGTTGCGGTTGCACCGTCATCATCATTGCGAGGTTTGTTACGGATTTTATATTGGCATATTTCGTGAAGTGAGTCGGAGTCTTGAAGGTTCAAAGAAGAAGAGACGAAGTTTGAAGACTCGCAGACTCAACGTATGAATTCACGATGCTTGGTAAGTTTAAATAATCTTGATGATGATTTATGAACATTTACAAGTGTTTGGAAGACATTAGAATAGATTAAAATTGATTTAAAATATAAAAATTGAGTTTTTTTATTTTTCAGGATTCGGACCCTAAGGTGAGGTCCGGAACCCGTACGCCTCCTTGGCTGTCACGCAGGGAGGGTCCGGACCCTGAGGCCAAGGTTCGGACTATGAAACGTTTGGAAACTTCAAAGTCCGGACCCTGCATCCAAGGTCCAAATCCCGACCCGTCGTGATTTTTCGAAAATATATTTTTTCAATCCTACTCTGATTCTAATGTCTCCCAAACCTATAAATAAGATGGTATATTTTTTAAAATCAGTTTTGCAATCCTAATTTGATTATAATTGCTTCCAAACCTTTTTAAAATCAGTTTTGCAATCCTAATTTGATTCTAATTGCTTCCAAATCTTTTTAAAATCAGTTTTCAATCCTAGTCTATTTCGGATTGCTTCTAAACCTATAAATAAGATGTGTGGATGTCTCTAAAACGTGGTTAAGCATAGATTATCTTTTAGAAATCCTAGAAGCTTATAGGTAGCCGTTTTCCTCATCTTCTACATCAAGCTTCTCTCAAATTGATTCATGGTGCCCTAATTCCTAATATTCTTTTAGAATCAATTTGAGAATTGCTTAGAGATTATTCCCACAGATCTTCAATGATATTCTAAGCAATAAATCATCATCGACTTTATTGTTCTTGCTTCGGACGGAGTGCGCTCGTGGATTCGAGTGGGCGTCGTGGATTCGGCGTGTAGAAGGCTTCGTGGATTCGAAGTTGGGCGTCTTGTGGATTCGAGGCGTGGCGTTCGTGGATTCGAACGTGGGGTGTAGACAACCCGGTGTTGTGCGCGAGATCCAAAGAAGATAAAAGAGAGGTTTGAGTCCGTGGAGTCGGTAATCACCTTGTAATCTTTTATTTCTTAGTGGATTGTTATCGCGTGTTGGTCCCGTGGGTTTTTTACTCCTAGTTGGAGTTTTCCCACGTAAATCTCGGTGTGCTATTTTTATTTCCGCACTTATTTTATTGCATCGAGATTTGTGGTTTGGCCGTTATACCTATTCACCCCCCTCTAGGTATTGATAGTATCTAGATAGATCCTTAGGGCTCCCCCGTAACTTACAATTGGTATCAGAGCGGGATCTAGATTTATCTATCATTATAGGTGAAGGTGGTAACATTAATCGACCTCCGTGCTTTAATGGCACAAACTATGCTTATTGGAAAGTTCGCATGAGAGTTTTTCTAATTGCCATCGATGAGCGAGTGTGGCAATCCATAGAATTTGGATGGACTCATCCCACTCAAATCGTCGATAATGTTAACGTCCCCAAACCTCGGAATAAGTGGAGTAAGGAAGAGATTGATTTATCTTCTTACAATGGTAGGGGAATTAATGCCTTATTTAATGCTCTATCTCAAACCGAGTTTTCACGCGTCTCGGTGTGTGAAACGGCTAAGGAGATTTGGGATACTCTTCAAGTTACGCATGAGGGAACTAGCTTGGTAAAGGTCCAAAAACTTCAAATGCTTACAAGTAAATTTGATTCAATTTCCATGGACGATCATGAGACTTTTACCGAGTACTATACTCGTCTTCAAGACATAGTCAATACATGTGCGAACTTGGGAGAGAAAATCTCGGAACCCAAAATTGTAAGAAAATTTTTGAGAACTCTTCCCAAAAGATTTCGTCCGAAGGTTGCGGCGATTGAAACTATTAAGCATCCGGACGAGATGAAAGTTGAGGAATTAGTAGGCGCTTTACAAACGTATGAAATGACTTTTCCTACTAATGAATCTTCTTCCAAGTCTTCTTCTAAAAGTACAGGTATTGCACTCAAATCTACTAAGGAGGAGGACGATGACTCGGATTCCGACGAAGAAATTTCACTTGCTGACTTTGAACACCAATTGGTGCGTCTCACGAAAAAATTTCGTCGGAATTTCCGGAAGAACAAGACAAATCGATCTACATCCAAAACTTCTTCAAAAGGATCTTCAAATTCTAAATCTTCTAAAGAGAAGAAACTTGCAAAGTCATCTAAAGAAAAAGATGAGTTTGACGGGGGAATCCAATGCTACAAGTGTAGAGGCTACGACCATATTTCCACGGATTGTCCCATGAAAAAATTGTATAAAAAGAAGGCTTTGCAAGCAAAAACTTGGGACGATTCTTCTTCGGATGAATCGATCTCAAGTGAAGAGGAAAAGAATGATGCTATAGCTTTATGCTCATATACTTCTTTACCTTCCTCGTTGGTTCTTTGTTTATCATCTATTTCTAATGATTTGCTTTCTCTTTCTTTGCATGAAACGTCGAGCGACGATGGCACAAGTGAAGGAGAGTCGGATGATGACGACTTAGCCGCTGCATACAATCAACTACTTATTGAATCTAAGAAGTTGGCTAAGTTAAATAAAAAACTGAAGAGGAGCTTGAGGATGAACATAACTCACTAAAGACTGCTACTGAAGCTCTTGAGGAGGAAAAGGAGTTGATCTTGAAGAACAATGGAATCCTTCAGGAGAAGCTAGACCAATCGGTGGTAACGATCAAATCTCACCAAGAAAAGGTTGGCTTTCTAGAACTACAATACAAGGAAATTCATGCTTCCAACCAAGTTTTGACCAAACAAGTCCATCAACTCAAGTCCGACATACAAAAATTCTCCTCCGGTTCGAAAAAACTTGATAATATGCTCGGGTTGGGTCAAACGGACAAACTTGGTGTTGGATATGAGAGGACATTTGTTGAGAAGGTAAAAAATTCTATTCCCAAAGTCTCAACAAGTGTAAAAGAGAAAACATGCCATAGATGCGAAAAGAAAGGACATATCAAGAAGACATGCCTTAAAAAGAAAACTCAAGTGGCATCTTCTCAATATCTATCGGCATCTTCCAACACTCGACAACCTTCACGGTTTCAAAAGAAACATCAAAAAGGTCGAGTGTGAGAATTCAAAATTTTAAATTGTTGTAAAATTTGAATTCTGTGCTTTTCCCTCCCTTTACTGTGTATTTGAGCTGTTTACATATATGTACACACGTACAGGTATTTATATATGTATATATATAGTATATAGATTGTATATATTATGTATTTATGGTGTTTAAGTTTTGTTACGGAGAGTGAACGGCTTAACGGCGCAATCTGGAGTCCGTTTCTGACGATCCAAAATGGTAGATTCGATGTCTCGGCAGTGCTGAACGCGATGGCGTGATCCGTTTCGACATGCGACGAACGGATTGAAAGTTATTCCATGTTCTTCGCTAAGAGGTCGAATTGTACATTTTTTGGTTTCGCGATCCGGACCCTGTTTCACGCACCGTTTCCCGTGAGACTGCTTGTGGAGGGGTGTCTGGGCATTTTGTTCCTGCTGTGAGGGACCCATGGGCTATATTCTTTGTTTGAGGGACTTTTGTGCAATTGTTCAAGTGGGTTTATGTGTTGTTTGTGTGTGAGAGAGAGAGAGAGATCTCCTCACTTTCTCTTCTCCCTCAGCCACCCCAGCTGCGAGCCCCCAGCTCCCCCAGCTCCCCTGCTACCTCCCCGAGCTCCGCCAGCCGCCGCCGACCACCCCCTGGCCGGCGCAACCCCGGCTATCTCCCTCTCCTCTTTTCTTCTTCTTCTTCTTCTTCTTCTTCTTCTTCTTCTTCTTCTTCTTCTTCTTCTTCTTCTCCTTCCCTGTGGTGTACACCCAGGGGGAACCCACGCCTGAGCTCCCTCTGAGGTGGCACGACTGCCAGAGCCGTCGCCCTGCCGCCGGGAGCCGCCGCCAAGCTGCTGTGGCTGCTGCTAGGACAACAGCCGGCCGAGGCTTCTGGGCCCGAGCCGCCGCCACCTCCCGCCGCCTTGGAGGATGAGCACCGCCACCCTCGGGACCTCCGGCGCCGCCCCTACCTCCTCGGCCGTCGCCGTGCCGCCGGAGCGCCGCCGCGGCCGCCGCGGGCTCGGACTGGGCAGCTAGGGCAGCTGCGGCCGAGCTTGCTCCGCCGCCGCCACCGCCGGTCTTCACTGTTGCGGTCACCGGCAGGACGACGTCCGACGACCTCCTCTTGCCGGTGCTTGCGTCGCCGCCGGCCGCCGTCACCGTCCGTTGCCGCGCCGCCGTGCCCTAGCCAACCCGAGAGTTGGCTTTCTCCCCGCGCCGCCGCCGCCGCTTCTTGCCGCCGGCTGAGGTGAGCCCCCTCTTCCTCACCTCCCCCGCATCCTTCCCTGGCCGCCGCTGGCCGTGCATGCCGGCCGGCAGCCAGCCGGAGCTTGTTGCTCCGGCCAGGGTCTCCTTTTGTTTATTTTTGGCCGCATTTGAGTGTTTGTGCTCCCTGTAGCCTCCCGAAGTCCGGGAAGGTGAGCACGATGATCGCGGCGACGCGCTGATCATCATGCTCACTTTAGATTTCTTTTTGGTTGAGCCGTTTCGCTGTTCGGCCGATGTCGAGCTATGTCATCACATGTTGACACTATTTTTATGCAATTTCTGTGCTTGCGACTTGTCCTGTCGCAGTGAGGCTGTGAGCACGGCCTCCGTGACGCCGTTACCTATTCGCTGGTGCTTGCGGAAGGTCGTGCGGATGTACGGATTGCTCGAAAAGGCTTGTTTATGCTTGTATGTGTGTATATTGTTGCTTGTTTGTGGACTTTGGTGATTGTGGCAGTGTTGCGATGCTGTGGGCAGCAAGGGCATGACCCTTGAGACCCTGTGGACTGGTTGTCCAACCCCTTCGCCCTTCGCGGAGATCCGGATTCATTTCCGACGCGTTTTTCGATGAAATAGTCGGCGAAACGTGTGTTTCTAGTCGTGTGACTCACTCGCTATTTTTGTGAGTGACTTGGCTTCGTCGTTTAGCCTCGTTGGCTGTTCCTCATCGCTGTCCCGAAGTTTTGAGGACAGCGGATGAGTGACGAAGGGTTCCGGTGTCAAATAGGCACTTTTCGGGAACCCGGGAAGCCTTTTCGGGTGCGTTTGTTTTTGTGGCACCCCGAGCTTGTGCTCGCTGTCCCGCCACCTCTTTTTGTGTGTTTGGGGGACAGCGGAGGACTTGGTTGGCTGTTGGTACCCCTGTGGGGCTTAGTGTGGTTTCGGGATCGTCCCGGTGGGATTTCCGGGCGATCCGTCGGTTTCGGGATGTGAGAGCTTTGTGTTTTGCGTCGACTTGGTGGACCTTGACCCTGTGAGTCTTTCGTAGGTCCTGTCGCGGTTCCCGAGAGCCGTCGCTGTTAGGCTTGATCTTACCTACAGGTGGGTACTTCGATCCAGAGTCGGTTCAGTGGACTACGGTGATACCTTTCTATCCCTTCTCTTGCATTTCAGTTATTAGTTCACTTGACTCCCGTTGACTCTACTTATGTGTGCTTGGATAGTAGAGTAGTTGTGGTTTGCATGATTATTGAGACGACCCAGTTGGTCGGTAGTGATCGCCTGTTGTTCCGAGCGATCCTCGTTGTGGTTTATCAGTTGCTTCACGGCTCGTTGCCGTTCTGTGGATTGAGCATTCGCATCGATCGTCACAGCTCTTCTAGCACTTCACGTACATCACGGTCTGATCCACCGCCTGGGGGGTGTTCTTTTCCGGAAAAGGGTCGTGTATTTTGACCGACCCGTGAGCCTTGATGCGTTGCGTGCAGAAGGTTTATGTGCCGAGGGATGAGCAGGTGATAGTGCCAGGGATCCTTCCCGGTGGCTATGATTAGGTATATTTGGTGGTTATCTCCATTGATGCATATATTAGTTGCTTACAGTAGCATAGTTGTTCAGTTGTATGTCAGTCTCATACTTACTTGTGCTACTGTTTATCTTATCTATCTTTTGTTGACCCTCGTGACGGTGTGTACACCTCGCCTTCGTCGGCTTGCGGTACCCACTGGGAGGGGAGACATGTTTACATATTCTCACCCCCCGCCCTCGTTGTTGTTTTCAGGTGAGCAGGGTGGTGAGAGTCGAGACGCAGCGAGGCACGCCTAGTTAGTGGTACTAGAGGTCCCGACCTGTGAGGCTTTCTTCTCCAGATTTGGTTATTACCCTTATCCTCTATCAGTTAGTTATGGATATGGTTCAGTTACACTATGGTTGTTTTGTCTAGCATGCTATGGTTTTGGTACAGTTACTTTTTGGATGTGTGGATTGCATGCTTAGATCTCGTGGATCTGGTTTAGCTTTTATATATAGATTACATGCTTAGACTCTTTGGATGTCGATGCTTTCAGACCTTTCTTTATGGCTTTATATCGCATATCTTGGATTTCTACCCCTCGTGGTCGCGTTTGCAAATAAAGGTTTCCGTGTGGGAAACAGTTTTCAAATGAATTTCCGATCGATCGACTTTTGAGATTTCAAAAGAGAGTTCTCATGTGGAGAACGGTTTTCAAAAGATTCTTGAATGTTTGATATCAGGGTTTCAAAATAAAGCTTCTGGGTAAGGAGCAATTTTTCTAGAATGATCTGTTGTTTGTGCATCGCATCATCCTTCGCCTAAGGACTTGCTTAGATTCATACAGATTTAAGGACTGTTAGCTGTATGAATCTTGTTGAGCTGTTGTGTTGTTGTGATGAATGAATGGTGGTTGTGATCCTGTTGTATGTTGTGTACGCCGTGCAAATACAGGGGAGGCTCTCTCCGTGTGTACAGTGGACCCTGTATTTGTGGCGGGTCTGTACGTGGCGTGGGCTAGGCTTTCAAAAAAAAAATTGACACGTATTTCCGCTTCTAAAACTAGCCCGGGGCGTGACATCGCGTACCCAAGGTCAACCGAAAGTCAAAGCCACAACAACCAAATCCTCAAAAGCGGAATGCGATGGTGAGACCCACGGTTGATCAAAAGTCAAAACAAACCGTGCCCAACGTCAACCAATCAAGACAACCAACAATCCGACAAGTTTGGGTTCGGAAATGTGATATCTTTCCTTCTCTAAAGTCTTAATTTGTTTTGACTTAGTGTAGTGCTTTGGTCGGTTTCTATTGCATATCTTTTGTTCATTGCATTACACGTTTTGGTACTTTCATTTTTACGATTTTTAGATGAGTAGAACATTAAATAGTGCCTTGAACATCAATAGGTTCACTTTCATTCACTCCTAGTTAATTGCATATTAATTATCGATTTTACTTCATTTTCACTATGTTTGAAGATAATTTATTATAGGAGTTCTTAACACTTATATTCATCAAATTTAGGCAATCATGTGTAATCTCTAGGAGCTTAATCTATCTCGGTTGTGTGTGTTGAATTTGATGGATAGTTATTCTCTTACAGACTAAAATTTGTCACATGTTCTTTCAACTAAGAGATTACTAGAGTAAGGGGGAGTATTATTGAAAATATAATTGCTAATATGCTATGAAAGATGTGGAAAGAGTTACATCCTTAAAGGAGTGTGAAAACTACCACCACATGGAGGAAAGAGCTACCACCCCGGTCGTCCGGTTAGTGTGTGCAGCTACCACATGAGAATTGAATTGCATATCCGAAAAAAAATAATATAAGTGCAAAAGCATGTAAAAGAAAAAATGTCACAAAATTTATTTTTCGGAGTTATAAGGTGGTCCACATATATGAAAGATGCTCAAAGAGCCACCCCCTGTGCGATATTTGTTTTATCTCAAATTTGAACGTTTATGCGACAAATTTCTGTCTCTTTGATGAATCCCTTAAGTCATCTTCATAATCCGTTTACATCTTGATAGCTTTTGAGCCTTTAGATTATTTTTGATGATTTGATTTTGAAGTTTATATGAATTAAGAAATCGTGTAATATTTTATCTACATCATGGTGATTGTGTAGTAAATTTCTTAATTTTTATGATATTAATAGGGATTGAAAGAAGTCTATGTGAATGCATCACGTTCATGCATGCACTAACATTATTTTCAATGCAATTATTGTGTTTTCTCATTGTATCACAAGTGGTTTCAAAGTTGAACAACATTTTAAACTTGTGTTTCTTGTGCTTCGTTTTGATTTCTTTTTAAACTCTCTCTATTTTTGGGTGTTTTCTTTTGGCAATTTTTGACAAAAAGGAGGAGAGAGAGGTGATGATATTGAAAACTTTATAAAAAAAGGATAAGTTTTTGAACTTAGACGCATGAATAAAGGGGGAGAGAGTTTGATATTTTTTTACTACTAACTTTGTTAGTGGAGAAATTTTTTTTTTTGCAGGTCTTTGCAAACTTCAAGACTCCATGTCTGTCTAAGTCATAGAGTTTATTTTAGGAGTTACAAATTTGTAATTTTGAATTTTGTTTGGATCTTTCACGCGAGAAGTTCATTGTTTTGGTGATGGCAATGAATTTCAAAGTTTCTGGAGAGATGAGCATCGTGAGTGTTTTATGTACTTTTGGGTTTTGTCACGAAATTGCCAAAGGGGGAGATTGTTACGAATTTTATATTGGCATATTTCGTAAAGTGAGTCGGAGTCTTGAAGGTTCAAAGAAGAAGAGACGAAGTTTGAAGACTCGCATACTCAACGTATGAATTCACGATGCTTGGTAAGTTTAAATAATCTTGATGATGATTTATGAACATTTACAAGTGTTTGGAAGACATTAGAATAGATAAAAATTGATTTAAAATATAAAAATTGAGTTTTTTTAATTTTCAGGATCCGGACCCTGAGGTGAAGTCCGAAACCCGTACGCCTCCTTGGCTGTCACGCAGGGAGGGTCCGGACCCTGAGGCCAAGGTCCGGACTATGAAACGTCTGGAAACTTCAAAGTCCGGACCCTGCATCCAAGGTCCGGACCCCGACCCGTCGCGATTTTTCGAAAATATATTTTTTCAATCCTACTCTGATTCTAATGTCTCCCAAACCTATAAATAAGATGGTAGATTTTTTAAAATCAGTTTTGAAATCCTAATTTGATTATAATTGCTTCCAAACCTTTTTAAAATCAGTTTTGCAATCCTAATTTGATTCTAATTGCTTCCAAATCTTTTTAAATCAGTTTTCAATCCTAGTCTATTTCGGATTGCTTCTAAACCTATAAATAAGATGTGGGGATGTCTCTAAAACGTTGTTAAGCATAGATTATCTTTTAGAAACCCTAGAAGCTTGTAGGTAGCTGTTTTCCTCATCTTCTACATCAAGCTTCTCTCAAATTGATTCATGGTGCCCTAATTCCTAATATTCTTTTAGAATCAATTTGATAATTTCTTAGAGATTATTCCCATAGATTTTCAATGATATTCTAAGCAATAAATCATCATCGACTTTATTGTTCTTGCTCCGGACGGAGTGCGCTCGTGGATTCAGGTGGGCGTCGTGGATTCGACGTGTAGAAGGCTTCGTGGATTCGAAGTTGGGCGTCTTGTGGATTCGAGCGTAAATGACGTGTCGTGGATTCGAACGTGGGGCGTGGACAACCCCGGTGGTGTGCGCGAGATCCGTAAAAAGAAGATAAAGGAGAGAGTCCGGATCTGCCTCAAGTTCAACTCCTTTTGAGTGAATAGGTATTTCAAACTTTTATGATCCGTGTACACCTCACAATGTTCTCCATACAAATAGTGTCTCCACGACTTAAGTGCGAAGACCACCACTGCAAGTTCTAAGTCATGAGTGGGGTAGTTTTGCTCGTAGCTCTTCAACTGGCGAGAAGCATAAGTAATTACTTGCCCACGTTGCATGAGTACACACCCAAGACCCTGTCGCAATGCATCACTATACACCACAAAGCTCTCCCCCGCAATCGGCAAGGCGAGAACCGGAGCCGTAGTCAACCTTTCCTTGAGCTCCTTGAAGCTTTGGTCGCATTCATCGCTCCATACAAACTTGGCTCCTTGCGGGTAAGACGGGTTAGTGGACTGGAGATTTTCAAAAATCCCTCCACAAACCGTCGATAGTACCCGGCAAGACCAAGGAAGCTTCTCACTTCGGTGACATTAGTCCGTCGAGGCCAGTCTTTAATCGCCTCCACTTTCTTAGGGTCCATAGATACTCCGCCTTCGAAAATTATATGACCCAAGAAAGCGACCTCGCGAATCCAAAATTCACAATTCTTCAACTTCGCAAATAACTTGTTCTCCCGAAGAACTTGTAATACAATCCGTAAATGCTCTTTATGTTCCTCGTCGCTTTGAGAATAAACAAGTATATCATCGATGAACACTACCACAAATTGATCCAACAATGGCTTGAACACACGGTTCATCAAATCCATGAACGCCGCCGGGGCATTCGTAAGCCCAAAAGGCATAACCGTAAATTCGTAGTGTCCATACCGCGTCCTAAACGCAGTCTTATGCACATCTTCCGACTTAATCTTTAACTGATGATAACCGGATTGCAAGTCAATCTTCGAGTACACCCGAGATTCTTGTAATTGATCAAACAAGTCATCAGTATGGGGTAACGGGTACTTATTCTTGACGGTCACTTTGTTCAACTCACGGTAGTCCACACACAACCGTAGTGAACCATCCTTCTTGCGAACAAATAGCACCGGGGCTCCCCAAGGCGACACACTTGGTTTAATGAAGCCCTTGTCCAATAGATCCTGCAACTGAGCTTTCAATTCCTTCAACTCAGCCGGTGCCTTTTTATACGGAGTCTTAGAGATCGGCGCCGTTCTCGGGGGTAGATCTATCACAAATTCTATCTCCCGATCCGATGGCATTCCGGGCAACTCCGCCGAAAACACATCCGGGAACTCTCAGACCACGGGAATGTCCTCGAGCCCCGAAACCTCCTTTTGGTCATCCACCACCGTCGCCAAGTACGCGATGCATCAACTAGCAATTAGCTTCCTTGCTTGCGACGTGGACACCATTGATGCAAAGAGCGAACTCTTACACCCACGGTACACGAGCTCTTCATGACCGGGTTCTTTAAATGTCACCACTCGACTCTCACAGTCGATGGTAGCATAGTACTTAGAAAGCCAATCCATTCCCAAGATTAGGTCATACTCGACCATCCGATTCAATACCGGCAAATCAGCCAGCATAATCCAATCCTCTATTCTCACTGGGCAATTCAAACATGCATGATGAATACAAAAAGTATGCTCTGGCACCTACACCCATCTTATATGTGTGGCCTTTACTATGTCTATTCCATGAGTAGTAGCAAATGACCGACTAATGAATGAGTGCGATACTCTAGTATCAAACAACGCTCTACTTCGGATGCCATTTATCAACACAATACCTGCCACGACGTCCTCCGGGGCAGTAGGCTCCTCCACCTGCGAGACGAACACCCGACCGCTCGGTGCCGGTCGCTGTTCCTCAATCTGACTCGACGGTGGTGCACGGCCTGCCGACATCGCCGCGGGTGGGATGCCCGCAAGCTGTCTCGGTGACGAAAATGTCGATGCCATCGACGGTGCTCGGTCAGCTCCCTGTGGGCAGCCAAATCGCATGTGTCCCGACTGCCCGCACTTGAAACACCGGCCCCCACGGTACTCGCATTGATTTGGCTTGTGGGGGCCGCTACAAATTGGGCACCTATTGACTCGGCTGAGACCCTCGGGATCGGGTTTGCGACTGCGGGTACTTCGGGGGTCACTTTGAACTCGATTAACCACCCGAGCCACCCGAAGGCACTTTTTCCCCTTGTCCTTCTCTTTCTCCTTCTCTTTTTCAAACATCTCGTGCTCCTCGCGAGCAACGGCGTTCCCGTGTTCCACCCATAAGGCCCGGTCCAACACCTCCGCGAAAGTTTGTAACTTGAGGGTGTGGACTGCCTTAAAGATCTCCGGCCGCAGCCCGCGCACGAAGCAGTCGACCTTATCCAATTCGTCGCCAACGACATGCGGGACACAGTTAATAATATAGAAGAACTCCCGCTCATACTCTCTCACAATGCGGTTCCCTTGCTTCAACTTCCGGAACCGGTCTTGTAACTTTCTCTTCTCGCTATCGGGGAAATGGGTGGAGAACACCAACCCCCGAAACTCGTCCCAAGTCAATGGTGGAAGGTTAGAGGTCGGTTCCGCTTGACCCCTTTCCACCACACCTTTGCCGATTTCTCAAGGCAATGCACGGCAAGGTACACTTTGTCCCTCTCCAAGGTGTAAAGATCCTCGAAGAGTGTCTCCATCGAGTCGATCCATGTCTCCACGACCCATGGATCCACGTTCTCCCCGTCGAAGGTAGGCGGGTTGAACTTCTTGAACGTCATGAGGGCCGCGAGTGCTCGCTCCTTCTCCGCATCCGTCGCCAAGGAATCGGGCATAGGAGCGCCCGACTCAACAGCAACCGTCGGTGGTGCGGGATGCGCCATGGCCGGCGCCGCCACCACCCCCTCCGCCGTACCCGGAGCGGAGGCCGGGGGTGCCCGCTGTTACTTCCCACTGGCCGCAGCCACTTGCTGCGCCAACGCATCCTGGAGCTTCTTGATCTGCTCCTCCTATCGTTGCATTGATTCGGCCTGTCGCCGAACAACACCCATAAGCTCCGTCAATTGATCGCGAAGGCTCATGTCTTCGCCCTCCCCGGATTGCTCGAGGGCCGCGCTCGACTCCTCGGGCCTAGCCCTTGTCGGAGGCTTATCACGCACCATTGTCTCCTGAAAATATAACGACTTTGGTCAACACCATGACCCTCAATGTCGATCATATATAACATTCAATAAGGAAATAAACGTGAACCCAATTCTAGGCGAAAGTCACACAAGGGCGTTTATTCCCCTCACTTGGTTTCATGTTGTCGGCCGCCAACATGAACACCCTTGGCTGAGAATAGATCACACCTTGAATCAACCTCTAACATCCAATAAGAGGCATGCACAACTTGACCCAATCAATTCGACTTTTGCCATAAATTTACAATTCTCGTCACTTACGAGCCTAGTTTCTTACGGTCTTTTCCATTCTAGGGTCTCCTAGGTCCACTTAGACCGCTTCTACGCTCTGATACCACCTTAGTCTGTCACGCCCTGCTGTGCCTTAACACCAACGAGGTGGAAGGACAAGCCGCACGGGCGCGTGCGCCAGACCCGCCGAACGGACAGAGTCTTCCCTATCCGCCCAAGGCGTCACAAAACATGCATCAATACAATGTTCCAAACAGGAACCGAATACATGAGTTGCACAAGGAAAGTATCAACAAAAGAAGCATCTACTTCTATTAAATCATATTTGCACATTTATACATGTCAAATTTTTTCTTTCCTTACACTCATTACATCCAAGTTCCAAATAGAAGTTACATTTAACTACACTTTACTCGCTTACAAGACCCCTATAATTCAATGTCCAAAAGTTGGAGTGTATCTAAGTACATAACCAAAATGGGGAAGGGCCGCTATCTATTATGCCACGCCCTTGCCTCGCTTCACCGCCTCACTCGCAAATGGACCTGAAAAATATGGGGGTGAGAACTATAAACATAGTTCCCAGTGGGTAAGGCCATCCAAGGGAGAAGCTCAACCCACCAGGTACAAAGAAAACAACACAAGCATAAGTTAGTTCATAATTAACCATGCACAACTACGATTACAAGTTTGAATTTAAACATGAATGGATGCAACTTATATGAATGATATTCTCATCATTTTCTCCTAGGTTCATCCCACAAGTTTTATTTAAGTCTTTCTTTTGGCATTGGTGTCGGAATCGCCACTCCACCAACCCATTTCTCAAACACTTGGCATTGGTGTCGGAATCGCCGCTCCACCAACCCATTTCTCGAACACTTGGCATTGGTGTCGGAATCGCCGCTCCACCAACCCATTTCTCAAACACTTGCGGCATTGCCACTTTCAATTAGCATTGATATCGGAATCGCCGTGTAACCAACCCGTCTTTCACTAACTGTGGAATTACCGCTTAGTGTTGGGCACCGGGCAATGGAATCGCCATCCCCATCTTGGTCCCAATTTCCAAGTAGCGGAATCGCCGCCATCATTGCACATGGGTAGCGGAATCGCCGTATACCTCCCACTTAGTCAGACACGTCGTTTGCGACGTTATAATTTTACATTCATGTCAACATTCACAACCTATGTTCAATGACACTAGGTTTTTAAGTTCTTGAGTCACCTTCTCTCCTATCACTAGAGAGCAACAAGCTACACATGCTTTGGTACATAATTGTACTAAGTTGTCCCATAACTATCATGTTCCATGAATCATGATGTCACTATTTCAATAGTTCATACATGTACTTGTTCATCTACCTATTTACCATTTAGGCATACAAGGTTTTAATACTTGCAAACATTCCTTCATGATGTGTATTATTCTACTCACATGAAAAATGAGCACATGGCTCAATTTTATTTCACAAATCACCTTTGCCAACATGCCCAATTAAACATTAGGGTAACATGCAACTACCATTATCATTATGGTTATTTTATTCTAGACATGAAAGTGACATAATCACTTCGGTGCAACACAAACCCACCTCAAAAACTTTCAAATGGTTGAATTCTTTAAGCTCTTAGGCCTCCTTACTTTGAGTTCTTTGTTCAACCCAAGCTTCTTGCCCTAACACAAGCAAAATGGTTCGTTACCATTTACGAACCCTAAAATCAATTTGTTTCTTGAAATCAAGTGTTCCCATATAATTTTCTATGCCTCAATTATAATTTTCGAAGGTCAAAATATTTTTAGACCCTCAAATGGCAAAAGCCCTCTTTCTACCGAGGGTTTACATGCATGCATGTAAGAGCCCTACATCACATGGCCAATCCCTACCATTTGTGGTCTAGATTGTCTAGGGTTTCCAAAAACCTCAAAATAAAAGATCAATTCCAAGGTTTAAACCCAAATCATCAAGAACTCACCTTTGCCACGAGTTCCTCAAATTTTTTCTTACTCCAAGAAGCTTGTTCTCACCTCCAATCTCTCCTCCAAGCTTGATCTTCCAAGCTCTAAGTATTGGAGAGGTTCTATTAGAGAGATCGAGGGGAGGAAGGAGAGAGAGAGAGAAGAGAAGTGCTCTTTTCTCTTGTGTCCAAATAGGGGAGAAGTGGCTGAGGTTTCCCCTCCTATATGGTGTTGCAATATTTGCAACTAACTCCCCCACATTCCACTATTTACAACCAGCCAAAACTGGCATTTCGCAGCACTGCGTACCGGTACTCGAATTCGCGTATCGAAACACAGGCATTTATTTCCGGTACCCCATATTCAGCTCCTCAGAACCCGAATGTTGGTCTTCAGAAATTTGTACTGCGTACCGGTACCCAGTTTTCAGTACCGGTACTTAGTGTTTCAGTACCGATACTCAGGTTGAGTTCCTCAAAACCCGAGAGCTAGTTCTTCTCCATTTTGCATTGCCTACCGGTACCCAGATTTTAGTACCGATACTCAATATAAAATCTGCAAGTTTAGCAGACTTAACTTTTTGAAGTCCGTTTTCGCGCCGATTTGCGCCGAAAACACTCGAATGAGCCCCAAACCTCGCCGAAACTATTCAAATAGCCTTTTTATGCTACTTTCTACTAGAACTCCACAATATGTAGAAGTTCGGTACAACACATTGAAGTTCAATGTACTACAATTTATTTCTCTACCTAATAATTACGAGTACATTGCTAACTATTAGTTTAGTGGTATATGTGTGCATATGAGATCTTGAAATTAATTATTTTAATTTGTGAATTCTGAATTATTACTTTAGTTATTTAACTTTGTTAGAAAGAATTTATATATTTTTAATACCTATAAATATTTTTTAATATCTTGATAGTTGGACTATGTATGTGTCTGCAAATGCGCCCGCATACAACATATGCGCTATGCGGTAGAGAACCTCATGAACACTGCATACCGCATTTTAGCACATTGGTAACGATATCTGTCCTTATGCCCATTTTATTCCACGTGCAAACACTGCCTTAGATTCGAAAGAATCAAGATGTCTGGTAAGAACTTCTATAAAGGAATACTTAGAAATTAATGATTTATATGAAAAGATGAAAGATGAGGGACTTTCTTGAAATTATATGCAAAGACACAGGCTTTCATATAATTGCATTTTATATTACTCTGCTCAGTTCTACTGATATAAAAGGTCATTATACCTTTCTATTATCTACCATCAAAATATCAAACTAAAGTGAGCTGGTGGTTTGTTTTGTGTTCAATTCTTCATAAAATGGAGTAGTTATAAGAACTATGTCCTTTTAGATAACATAGAGTACGCGATTTTTCTACCTTTACCAACTCAAAACAACATCACGATAAAAGCAATACAGCCGTATCCATAGTAACAAAACAGCATGCTCATATACCTGAGCTACCAAAAGTAATAAACCAATTTCACGATATCATAGTAAAACCAAAAGCAATATTCATAGTGAACAAGGCAGCATGCTCATATACCTAAACTAGCAAAAGTAATAAACCCAATACTACGATGCCCTTTAGAGTCATGATCCTACATACGCCAAAAAAGAGGAGATCATTTGCCCAAGTGCCTGAGCTAGGTCCAGTTATGCAGAACATTAGTTCGAAATTGAAATATATATATATATATATATATATATATATATATATATATATATATATATATATATATCATTTTGAATATACTCTATTACTGTACAGAGAAATTTTAATCATTAGATATTAGAATGCATGGTAATCCCTGTACTACCCGAAACTGTGACTTGGCCTTCTAGTTTTCACTTGAACACTTTAATTCCTGAGGTTTCACAAATACTGCAGTTTAGTCCCTCGCTGTAAAAAATTCTAATTTTCTTACAAAATAGCCATATAATGATGATCTGATGGTGTTTGTTTCCATCTTCTATAGGATACTCATTTATATTTCTAGCAGAATTTCAGTTTAATATTGAATAAGATTTTAGAAGTCCCATTGGAGTTTGGACCTTCATTGCTCTTTCAGTTGTTTGTTGGGCTTTTGGACCTTAATTCCTCTTTCAGTTCTTTCTGTTCGTTGTTAGAAGGTTAGGTAGAATTCTCTTACGTTAAGGAATTAATTTGTTTCAATTTAGATCTATTCTAAATAAGCTCAATTTGTAGCTAACGCAGTTTGAGTTATGAATGGATGGATTTTTTGGAAATTAGGCTTTATCTAATTATCCTCTCTCTCTTTCTCTCTCTATCTGGCCTGGATTCACCGGTATTAATTCTTCTTCTCCCCCTTCTCTCTATATGCATGGATTGGCCTAGCTTCCTAACTCTCCTCTTTTTTATATTCTATTTTATTTTTAAGCAATTTGAAGTTCTTTCTAAACTTTGGATTGCGTCAATTGATACCAGAGCTTATAAAAGATTCTAAGCGTGAGTAAACTGTTTTCTCCATCTGACTTCCATCATTGGTCTTCTACCTATTTGCTTCTTGTTTTCTTTCTTACTCTTCCTAATATACTCTCTAATCTACATCAAATTGACTTGCCAACCATGAAAGAGCAATTAGGTTCCACCTAAATGAATTGTTTTCTTAACTTAATTTTGGAAGATGAATTGTTTATTAACTTAATTTAAGATGAAAATGTACTAAGACCACATACACTATAGGCATCTTTTAAATAGGCCCCTGATCAACTGTATTTTTTCCTCATTGATGCCTCCTCAACTTCGATTTTTTTTTAATTTGACTTATTCTACTTAAGGGTCTAGATAAATTTGATAACTCCATTAGCTATTAATCTTTGATTAATGCAGCCTTATTTGCTAAAGAGTGATTAAAGTCATTAAGTTTAAAGGAATAAGTGCTTGATATTGGGGGGAAAAACTAAATTAATCCATCGAAATCACTAGAGTTGGAATTTTCAAAAGTTGATGGGGTATCAATTTAAAAAAAAAAAAAATTATGAGTTGAGAGTCTCTCCATAAATTTACCATAATTTACAGAATAAACACTTCAAGCAGAAATGGTGACGACAAAAATAAGCTCACAAAGCCGCCTGTTTTTTCTTTTTATTCGTTATATATATAGTCTTATGACTTAATTACAATAATGTTAGGTATTATCAGTGAAACGAGTCAAACATAACAAGTAAAGAACCAATCACCCATAGAAGTGTTATAATAGGAAAAGTTGAACGCATGTTTTCTTACCTTTGGCATGTAAAGATCTGTTAGCTCCCCATAGGACTCAAAATAGCTGCAAATTAAGAGAACCAATAAGTTGAATGATTTGCATAATTATCATCAAGTAGATGACTCCAAAATCAATGAACCACTAAAAGATATGAATAACCTACCTCCGGAACATTGATTCATCTACAGTTTGTGGAATTCTGGCTACAAATATTCGAGTAGCTTTCTTAGCAGGCCCCCTCATTTCTTCCCAATTTCGATAAATATAAAGGAGAATATATCCACATTCAGAAGATTGAAACATTATATTTATCTTCCTTATCTCTTTTGCGGCATAGTTAAGCAGAATGTGAACAGATAAAATGCCAAGGAAAAAAAAAATCCACATTATGTACCTTTGGCGTAGCAACCTTCACTTCAAGAGTTCTGGTTCCAAGAATATTCAAGTGCATTCTAGATAAGAGCAAGTAGAATTGAAGTGCTTTAAGTAGGTAACGTATAATTATAAAGGGCACAAATAACAAGCATCAAGCATAAATTGATAGACTGAACATAGAAATGTACAAGTCAAGTTAGCAACTATAATTTTATTGAAGCAGTTGTAAAAATGTGACACAGTTGAACTATAAAATAACATGCAATAAGAACCAACTACAATGAGGCGACATAAACGATATTCTTATGATATGGAACCAGACCACCTCAGCTTTTACAGAGGCATCACGCGCGTCATTAACGTATAAAAGTGATCCCTAAAGCTCTCTGGATTTTTTTTCTATCCTGTGCAAATTTTTTATAAGCCCTATTAATAGAAAGAAATAAATAAATAAACAGAAAGAAATCAATCCACGATGTTGAACAGTTGCCTTGAGTTTGGCGAGGATTAAAGAAGAAACCTTGTAAGAGAATTGAAGAAACGATCAAACTAGGAAGCTCAACCTCCCCAAGAAACCATACAATGGAATCAGAGGAATGATAAAACTGGGAAGCTCAACCCGCCTGGAATTCCTGACAGCCACCTTCCTTTCTTATGTCAGTTTCTCCAATCAAACAAACTTTCACTCACGAATTAGCTAGGGAAGACGTCGACTTTAATATAGTCAAAAGTTTTTCTGCCACAAAAGCCTTCATACCAAAAATCTAGAGGACTTGACCAGCAAGAATCAAAATTAGAACATCTCCTTTGAGTTGCAACCACATTGATACGGCATAAGTGCGCCAAATGACCTTAAGCATCAAGCATATTGCAGGCGTTAGCAGAATATTAATGATCATTAAGCAGTACAGATCGATAACCATGAACTATCAGCGCCACATAATGGTACTTGAAGATCTCTTTTAGGTGTTAGTTCATCCAAGAATGGCAAAATAAAAATTAAAAAAAAATTTAAAAAAAAGTGTGTATGCACAGCTATAATCTACAATAAAAGCTTTGCAGGCCATATTTTCCTATTATTCTTTTCCATCTATTTTATGTCGACGTTTGTCTACCGGCAAATTGCTCTTTTTCTTAAGCTCTTAACAGCAGTTAGTTCATGTATTTTATGTTATTTGCTGCTTTCCTGACGGCAAAATGAATAAGAACTTTCTAAAACACCAGGAGAAAATCAAGTTTACAAAGCATAGTAAGTATGCTTCTATTGTGTAATAAATATCTAAAGGTTACATTCTCAATCATGGTTCGTCAAGTTCTTTAATTTAAGAGCAATTACTATTTATTTGATAGAATCCCATCTGAGCATCGTGTTTACCTTTTCAGCCACAGCCCTTGGTTCTTCTCTGTGTTATCATATTGGCACATTACAATGTTTCTGCTCACCCTACTTAATGCAAAGATCCATCAAATATTTTTACAATAGCTCCTTCTTTTCATTGGAAGTATATGGACTTATCCAGATAACACTATCTTTACAACTTAATTATGAGTCTTAGATGCATTATTACGCATCCAACAAAGATAACTACTTAACAGAGTGGCAGCACACAAAGGCAATTCATAAGAGTTATATGACTATAATAATCAATTCAGTCACTACTTACATCAATTTTTCACTTTACATACTTTAAAAAAAAAGAAAAAGAAAGGCTACTTTCCTAGCTATCCGTCCACTTCATTTAATGGCCCCCAAATTGGGGTAATTAAGTTAGTGATGTGGCATCCTCATCTCTTGGAATTTGATATTTCATTCACTAAAAACAGCTGATTTCACCCAATTTAGAATGCCCTTTAATTAAGTCTGGTCAGTTGGGTTTTTGCTCCTTGTGATTATGATACAATATCAACTCAAGTGTTTATTAAATACTAACAAAAGCAGGCTGGTTAGGCAAACAAATTATAAATCAATGGAAGGATAGTGGCCAATCTGAACCCAGACTAGTTACTCTAAACTAAATCTAGATTGCATAAAGCCCAAAAAGTTGATGCAAATATATAGAGTAATATATAGTGAGAAAATTTTCCGTCTTGTTGTCCAAGATGGAAACAAATTGCATAACGAAAGGCTCAACCAAGGTCAAGTCATATTATGTAGCTTGACTGGCAAGCCTCTAGAACGTGCTTATCTTCCTACTGGAAACAACAAGCTATCGAACATGCAACTTGGCCATCAAACACCTAACAGAAGAGAAGTACGAGCCCCAAATCAAAAATCCAAAGACAAAGGAAAGAGATATCCTAAAACATCCAATACAAAGATTTAATTGCCTATCGTCACGGGCCGTATATACCGTGTCATATCGTGCCAACAAGATATCGGCACGATACAGCCCCGTGCTTCTTCAAATTAGTAAGTAATTTTCTCAATAAAATTCAAAAGTTTTGAGAAGATACATAATAAACGGTTAGAATATTTTGTTGCTAAAGAAAATAAATATTTCATATTATTATGTGTCGACACACATGTATTTTTTTTTTGTGACCGACAAATATCAGCATGGCCCGACACGCATCATGCCGTTCTGGACCGGCAAGTTTCCGGCACGATTCCGTACCACGGCACTTAAATCTTTGATCCAATAGTTAAAAAAGAAGGGAACAACATGTAACATCAAATAGATCTCTACAAATCCCTTATTTCATCTATAATAACTTAACAATATGTAACATCAAATAGATCTCTACAAACTTGACTTTTAAGTATGCCTAAAAATGAAATAATCTTGCTAATCTATACCTATACATGAATTCTCTTGCCTAAATCCTATGTGGAAGTACCTCCTTGATTTGAGGAAGGTGGGGCTCTTCATTATCGGTTGTATTTACTCGTATTTTTTTTTTGTAACACCCATCTCTCCATCTTCACCCTGAATTTTCATGCCTAAATCTTTGTAGAAATACCTTCTTGATTTTTCAAATGACTCTTCATTATCGGTTGTATTTACTCGCATTTATTTTTTGTAACACCCATCTCTCCACCTTCATCCAACCTTATCAATTTAGGATTTTTTTCTTCTTAGTTAATTAATCACAATGGCCACACCAATTAGATGCCATCTCTTCTTCTTTACCAATTTTTTTTTTATTTAATGGTTAATTAAGAATTTCATGATGTTTATTCCTTCTCTCTAAATTAGTATTTTTTTTTTTTTGTATATAATTATTCGCCGTTTAATATTATATGAAAAATGTGTAATATTTGTATTTAAATTTATATCATATAGTTATGTGAATGGCCCCGAGGATGAGAATTCTTGGCTAGAATACAGAGTCGCCAGAAAGGGATTGAAGGCGCTGTGGTGTCTCAAGAAATCATCAGCGTCGGCAAAGTATGCTCTAAATGAGGTGCAAAAAGATCCGATATCTATGTAATAATCTTTCTTCTCCTGTAGTTCTTTTTGTCTTTTATTGTCTTTTATTGAATTAAAATTTTATTCTAAAAATTTTACTGTATCTTTCATAATATTAAATTCAATTAAATATGATTATATTCTTCTTCTTTTTTTATGTTCTATATCTTTTTTAAAAAATCTATAGATTTTTACTAAAAAAATTTTATCCGTCGCATCGCACGGGTTCCTACACTAGTGTAACAAGCATAACAATGCTTGCACTTGCAACACAAAGCTCAATAGAAATTCATATAAAAGCTAAACTGCAATTCTTTTGCATAATTATCCAATGACATGGCTTCTTGAATGCAAATAAATTAACAAAACACTAAACATCACTATTAACCAATAAGTGCACCTGTTTATAAGGGCTTTCACCACAAACAGGTAATTATACTAGACGATGAAGCACCTATACGGACCAATAACTATAGTTTCTACAATACTGAGCCCCCTTACTAAAATTTAAGAAATATGATCATACAAGTACCAGATAGTCATCTAGACAAGCTACCTACAAATTAACATTAATGCCAAGAATTAAAGTGCTTATATGCTATTTGTTAGAAACTTTGAATAAATAATTTACATGTTCACATCCGAAAATCAAGATCTAGAAGTCTATTTTGGGAGAAAAAGTTACTAAAATCAATTTAATTACCATTGCATCATCTGCTGATGAGAAAGTGACAGAGCCGAATCCACGAGAACGGCTAGTTGAGCACTCCTATTATTTCATATAGTCAATCATGCAAAATGAGAAAATTTTCCAGATAAGTTTGACAGTTAGCATATCAAGCGGACAAAAATAAACCAGTATGATGAACTTAAGGACAACAACAGGAAAACCCATGTTGCAGCTCTGAGCTAACAAGAAGATCGATAATCAATACGGTAAAACATCAAGACAAGCAGTGTTGTGAAACATCAAGACCATATATGCTGCCGAGGTCTTCCAACAATGCATGTAAAATCAAGGCACTAATAAATCAACTATGCTGAAACTAGCCTAGGTCTTCAAAACAGCACATGTAACACGAAGGTGTTAGATTATAAGTTTGTTTATTTTGTTATTTACTTTTGTTGAAAAGTTGTCTACCTTATGAAAGGTTGTGTCCCTTTCGTAAGGTTGTGTCTCTTCGTATAGGGTTGCGTCCTTTCGTTTAGAGTTGTGTCTGTTCGTGAAAGGATGCTAGTTTTCGTGAAGGGTTGTATTGTTTCGTGCTCTATAAATAAAGAGCATGTAGTTGTGTTTAAGTGTGGATTGAAGTGTGGATCGAAGTGTGGGTCAAGTTGTATTATTGTCAAGTTCTTATGTACTAAAGTTAAAGTTAAATAAATAAACTTGTTGTTCTAAAGTATTATATAGTTCATTTATAGTCCACCAACATTTGGTATCAGAGCTAGAAAGAAACTCTGTCGAAAAATGGCCACACAACTTCTCCAAACCCATATCCCAAAATTATTAAAAGATAATTACGAGAATTGGTGCATTCAAATGAAAGCACTACTTGGTTCTCAAGATCTTTGGGAATTAGTCAAAACTGGGTACCAAGAATACACTGAGCAAGAAGAAGCTGCATTAATTATAGCCCGACGAAACGATTTGAAGGAAGCAAGAAAGAAGGACAAAAAGGCCCTCTTTTATCTTTACCAAGCAGTAGACGAGTCGACGTTTGAGAAAATTGCCGAAGCAACTTCGAGCAAAGCAGCATGGGATATTCTTGCCACCGTCTTTACGGGAGATGATAAAGTGAAGCGTATTCGTCTACAAAAGCTTCGAGCGGAGTTTGAAGCAATTCGAATGAAAGAGTCCGAAAGTGTTGCGGACTATGTTTCTCGCATCTTGGTAATTGTAAACCAAATGAAGCGAAATGGAGAACAACTCGAGGATGTACGGGTTGTTGAAAAGGTTCTTCGTTCCCTCACGTCAAAATTTGAGCATATTGTAGTCGCGATAGAAGAGTCAAAAGATGTTAGTACTCTTTCTACGGATCAATTGACCGGATCTCTCCAAGTACATGAGCAAAGACTACAAATAGTATCAGAAGACGAGTCGACTGAGCAGGCTCTCAAGTCAAAACTGAAACTAGTGACCGTCAAGTCGTTAAACTGAACATGTGACCGTCAAGTCGTTAAACTGAACAAGTGACCGTCAAGTCGTTAAACTGAAACAAGTGACCGTCAAGTCGTTAAACTGAACAATGACCGTCAAGTCGTTAAACTGAAACAAGTGACCGTCAAGTCGTTAAACTGAAGAAGTGACCGTCAAGTCGTTAAACTGAAGAAGTGACCGTCAAGTCGTTAAACTGAAACTAGTGACCGTCAAGTCGTTAAACTGAACAAGTGACCGTCAAGTAGTTAAAAAAGAAGATATATTGATCATATGCGTATACGTGGACGACCTACTAATTACAGGATGCAGCAAAGATATGATTAATGATTTCAAGAGTATCATGATAAAAGAGTTTGAAATGACAGATTCGGGACTTATGTCATATTTCCTTGGCATTGAAGTGAAACAAGATGAAGGTGGAATCTTTATTACTCAAAAGAGATATGCTGAAAATATTTTGAAGAAATTCAAAATGGAAAATAGTAAAGAGATTAACACACCGGTAGCCTGTGGAACGAAGCTTAGCAAAACTGATATAGGAAAGAAAATTAATTCTACTTTATTTAAAAGTTTAGTAGGAAGTCTTCGCTATTTAACAGTGAGTAGACCAGATATAACATATGGAGTCGGATTAATCAGCCGATATATGGAAAATCCATTGGAAACACACTGGCAAGTTGCAAAGCGGATTTTGAGATACATAAAGGGTACCATTGGTCATGGATTATACTATTCAAAATTAAAAGAGTTGAAATTATTTGGATATACAGATAGTGACTGGGCCGGAGATCAAGACGAAAGAAAAAGTACTACGGGATACGTTTTCTTTATGGGTTCTACAGCTTTCACATGGAGTTCTAAGAAACAGCAAATTGTAGCCTTATCAACGTGCGAGGCAGAATATGTTGCTGCAGCATCGGGAGTTTGTGAAGCGATCTGGTTGAGAAACATATTACAAGAATTGGGTTTTGCTCAAAATTCTCCTACCCCAATATTTATCGATAATAAATCAACTATCGAGTTATCTAAAAATCCAGTGCACCATGGGAGAAGCAAACATATAGATACTAGGTATCATTTTCTTCGTGAAGAAGTAAAAAAAGGACGAGTTGAATTAATCCATTGCAACTCTGAGAATCAAATAGCAGATATCTTTACCAAACCGTTAGAATTCGAAATCTTTCAAAAATTTAGAGAGAAACTTGGAATTAGAAGTAGTAAAGACTAAAAAAAAAATAATAAAAAAATTGACAGGAGGTCAAAAGGAGTGTTATGTAGTTTTTTGGCATTGACCAATGGATAATTGGTATTACAAGAGGTGCAGTTATGGTTGTATTTACCAATAGGTAAAAACAAGTGTTGACCAATGCATGAAGTTGTTGACTGTTTTTTTTTAAATGTTGACTGGTGCATATGCAGTGTTGACCAATGCATGATAGTTGATAGTTTTGACCGATGCATATGCAGTGTTGACCAATACATGAAGTAGTTGACAGTTTTTAAAAAAAATCTGAAAAGATGTGTCTCTTAAATTGGGATACTTTAAAATCTGAAAAGATGTGTCTCTTGATTTGGGACACTTTAAGTTTGAAAAGGTGTGTCACTTGATTGATTTTGAGAGTCTCTTCATGCCTATAAATATTGTATGGAGAGTTGATTTCTTTTAAACAAGTAGATATTTAAACAAAGAAGAAAAATAGAAATATGGAGAATAAAGTGATAGTTAGGGTGTCCTACAAAAATTTGCTTCAAGAATACTGTCAGAAAACGAAAATGTCGCTACCTCAATATCGTACCTATCAAGAAGGATCTATTCACGCTCCGGACTTTTATTCGTTTGTCGAATTTGGAAATTCATGTTACATGGGAGATGTAAAAAAGACTAAGAAGGAAGCGGAACAAGACGTGGCACATTTCGCCTTTATGAGTACTACAGGTATGGTTTCTCTTGATCAAAGAAATACTTATTTAGAGAAGCTTGCCAAAAATTTGGAAAAGACAAATATTTCCCTAGAGAAGGAAAATATGGCGGTCAACATGGAGAACAAGTCCCTAGAGAACGTTGTCAACGAGCAGGCCTCCAAAATTAGAAATTTAATTTCAGACAAGATAGCATTGGAGGAACGACTTCAAGATTATGAAGATCCCGTGGAAGAAGACGACAGTTATGCATAAACAAACTTAAGGGGGAATGTTAGATTATAAGTTTGTTTATTTTGTTATTTACTTTTGTTGAAAAGTTGTCTACCTTATGAAAGGTTGTGTCCCTTTCGTAAGGTTGTGTCTCTTCGTATAGGGTTGCGTCCTTTCGTTTAGAGTTGTGTCTGTTCGTGAAAGGATGCTAGTTTTCGTGAAGGGTTGTATTGTTTCGTGCTCTATAAATAAAGAGCATGTAGTTGTGTTTAAGTGTGGATTGAAGTGTGGATCGAAGTGTGGGTCAAGTTGTATTATTGTCAAGTTCTTATGTACTAAAGTTAAAGTTAAATAAATAAACTTGTTGTTCTAAAGTATTATATAGTTCATTTATAGTCCACCAACAGAAGGAACTGATCAAGCAATACATTAAAACTAAGTTTCTCACACAAAGGAACTATTATGACAATTCATTCGCAAAAACGTTCTTCAAAATAGAAAGACTGCAATAAATGCACCTGACTTTTGGGCATCCAAAAGAACAATTATTCAAATCTAACAGCTTATCTTTGCTTCTTTTTGCACATATACCTTTAAGTCATTTAGTTTGACATCTTACTTCAATATAATCCTGAATCAATACCAATAAAAAGGGAATGTCCTCATACTTACCATCAGCTAATCCAATTCACCTTTAGTTTTCTATTAAGTATTATTTGTTCAAGTCTAGTCCCTAAGTAGAATGACACCAAAGATAAACTCATCTTAGTCCAAACTCCAAAGGGTCAAAAATTGTAAATGCAATGTGTTTGGATATGCATGCAGTTAAAAATAAAGGAATTACAATTACATGCATCTTGTTTGGTTGATGAGGTAGTAGAAAGCGAGCTATAAATTGTTTGTTTGATTGCATCTAGTTGAGAAATATATTTACAAATTTTATCACTTTATATATGGGATGGTGAGAGTACTCCTAATGTAGAAGAAAAGATTTTTATTGTTTAAAAGATGATTAGGTAGGTATGCTTACCCTTTGTTTAAAATTACCCTCGCCAACAACTGCAGTTGGAACCGCAGCCAACTTGCACATAGTTCCAACTGCTGCATTAAAGCCTCCTAGTGTAGTTCCAACTGCAGCAGTTGGATTCAAATGCATCAAACCAAGCATCATATTTCGGTCTACAGGCAACAACAAATGTACTACAATTGCAACTACATTTAACTAAACAACCCCTAAAGTCTAAATGTTCTCCAACCTTAACTAGTCAATTGTTACATTCTATTATTTAGTTGCCTGAACATTTGATATATACAAGGCTTGTGTCTAAAGGACTGAAAGCAGCTAAAGAAGACAAACATAAGCCAGCATGCTTGAATGAATGAATGAATGCGATGTCTGCTGTCAAATAATGATTTGCATCTTATATCTTTTAATAAAATGATACCTCCCACGACGTCCTCTGGGGCAATAGGCTCCTCCACCTGGGTCGCAAACATGTGGCTACTAGGCGCCTATCCTGAGACCTCTCACTGCTGTGTCATCAGTGCGGCCTGCAGATATCGCCGTAGATAGGATACTCGCAAGCTACCTCGGTGAGGAGAGTGTCAATGCCACCGATGGAGCCCGGCCATCATCCTGTGGCTACTCAAACCGCATGTGACTTGGTTGTCCATAGTTGTAGCACCTTCCCTTCTGCTGCTCACACAACTGCGGCTTATGAGGACCACCGCAGATGCTACAGCTCACCAAGGACTGAGCGGGATGGGAATTCTGAGCTCGGGACCACAATTGTGGATTGCTTTCGTGGTCACTTTTAGAACTCGATTAACCATCCGAACCACTCGCCAGTCACTTCTTCCCCTTGTCCTTCTTTTTTTCATAGGATTTGAGCTTCTCTCGGGTTATGGCGTTGCCTTGCACCACCCACAATGCTCGGTCCAAAATTTTCGCAAAGGTTTGCAACTTAAAGGAATGCACATGTAGTGTTCCGAAAAAATTAAAATGTTATTTTGCCGGAACACTTCTTGACAGCATCCAGACAAATCGGAATTGATTTCAACGTAAAATTGAGGGACAAATAATTTTGAAAGGGATTTAATTTTCAGCTAAAACACATTGTTAAGTGTGCCTAAGGCACATTTTATTAATGCTCCAACCACTCTAATAGGACACATTGGACTGTAGCATCTAGTAGGTAGTTGATCCCCCCCATTCCCTTACCTTTTCTCTGCTTTTCTTTTTATTCTCTTCTCCTTCTCCTTTCTCCCCCTGCTGCCCTCTCCCTGTTTAGGACACCAACACCAACATTTGGAGCTGCAATCTTTTAGCAGCAGCAGCAGCAGCAGGGAGGGAACTCCAGTTGCAGCAGTGGTGGACTTCTTCTCCTTCTTCCTCCTCTTCTCTGCGAGTTAGAGCAAGAAACACCAGCAACTCTTTATCACCAACTCTTTCTATTCCCTCTTCACCTTTGTTAGTTGGGCATTCCAGCAGCTGTAGCCAACGAGCTGCAGCAAGTTCCAGCAAGTAGCAGCAGCCTCGACAGTAGGGCCTAGCTCGGTTCTTCTTGGTGATATTTGAGAGAATTTTGAGTCTTTGGAATGTTGGAGGATTTCACATTCTGGTAGAACTTGAAAAGAAGAACTTCAGGAGGGATCTAATTTCGCAAATTACCTGGTAATTTATGTTAATTGCTGAATTGGTGAAGGTTGCTGAAATTGGAGTTTTATGCTGATCTATTTGGTTGAGCTGAATTTTGATGAGATTTCTTTTGATATACCTAGTTAGCTGAGCTTTTGCAGACTTGAGGACAAGCTTACATTCATGTAGAGCAGAACAGTGGTGCATTTGAGCTGGATTAAAAGTTGGTATGGTGTGAATTCTTTTTGCATTGAGTTTTACAACCGAAGTAGAAGCTTGCTGAAATTTTTGGATGTGCTTGAGTTTTAATGGGTTTCCTTTGAATTTTCCTTTTAGCTGAGCTTATGGAGGGCTTATTTTCATCTAGAGCTAGCGGGAAAGTAGTTTTAGCTGATTTGAAGATTAATATAATGGGAATTTTAATTTTGATTTAAGTTCTAATCAAAATCAGCCTTATGCTGATTATTGGTGCTCAATCCAATTTTAAACCTCTTCTGGCTGAGAATAGTTGGTTTAATTAGATGTTTGCAGTGTATAGGAGTTAAGGATTTAATCTTATGATAATCCCTTCCTCTTTTAGTATCTTTGTTGGCTCTTTCTGTGTACCAACAACTAGCAACTTTCACCACAACAATTCAGCAGCAAAAAAATTTCAGCAACAACAGCAGCTGGGTATTTTGTGAAAACTATGGTATGTTGTGGAGTTGATTGCTGCGAATTGGATGGGTTGTGGTGTTCTTGAGGAGGTGAGGAATATGAAAACTAAGTATTATTAGTTGATTTGAGGTGATCAATTAGAATTTGATTAGAACTCGATTGACCACCCGAGCCACCCGCCGGTCACTTCTTCCCCTTATCCTTCTCTTTTTGACAGGATTCGAGCTTCTCTCGGGTGATGGCGTTGCCTTGCTCCACTCACAAGGTCCGGTCCAAAATTTTTGCAAAAGTTTGCAACTTAAAGAAATGCACATGTAGTGTTCCGGAAAAATTAAAATGCTATTTTGCCTGAACACTTCTGGACAATGTCCGAACGAGTCGGAATTGATTTCGACGCGAAATTGATGTTACAAATAATTCTGAAACATATTTAATTTTCAACTAGAACACATTGTTAAGTGTGTCTAAGGCAATTGTATCAATGCTCCAACTACTCTAATAGGAGACATATTGGACTGTAGTATCCAGTAGGTAGTTGATCCCCTCATTCCCTTTTTTTTTTCTTTGCTTTTCTTCTTATTCTCTTTTTCTTCTCCCTTCCCTCCCTGCTATCGTCTCTTCCTGCACAGGACACTAACACGAACAATTGGAGCTGTAGGATCTTCTAACAGCGGCATGAGGGAACTCTAGTTGTAGCAGCAGTGGACTTTTTCTCTTTCTCCCTCTTTTTCTCTGCGAACCAAATCGATTTTCGTTAGATTTTAAATTGATTTTTTATTCGATTAAATCCAGAAAGGACTTGTTAGATTTTTCTTCACTTTCCTATAAATTGGAGCTGGCGGAAGATGCTCGTAAAGTTTCACCTTGATCGTGGTCAGATTAGCACACCAGGTGGGTTTAATTTATCGAAATCAATGGATTCCTCACTATGTCTTATAAATTCCTACCTGCGTATTATTTGTTGTTTAAATTAGAATGTTCTAGATCAGAATCTTGAGAATTATATGTATGATATTAAATTTATAGTTTAGAACATGTTAAACCTACATATGGAAGAATTTAGATATTGATATTAGACACCGCATATGCCTAAAATCTGCACTATTCCACCCCGTCGCTCTGTGGTTAATATTTAATTTTGTTAACTCTTTTTACTCGTTTTTCACCCCTGTTAGAGAGTTGTGAGCATTTGGATTAGTATAGGATGGATTTAGCTCATGCTGAGGGGTCGAATGAATTTTTATAGCAGTTGTTAGATTGAGTTCTATAGTCGGATATCGTCTGAGTTGACGGTGGTCCTGGATCTTCGTCTTTTGCATCAGATTGTGCCTGAGGCACGTGATTCACAATTTTATGATCACATTGATCATCCGCATTGACTACAGCCTTTATGAGCTAGATTCAAGCTTGACAGAGACTACGGTTTTTGCTCGGCTGGCTAGCTCTCCTGATTGCCGCTCCAAAGTGAGGCTTTTCGTGTTGGTATTGCAGCAGTCGTTTTTGGGCAACCTAGCTTGGACCGGCCACCTGCGAGGGTGGTGTGTGATAGTAGTTTGGCACAGACTTGACCAGCCTTGGAGGCAATCACTTAGATTGAGTTGATTTGTGTGTTCTTGATAGCTAGTTCATGCACCCTATTTGATAGTTTCATTTGTCCATTAGCAGTACAGATGCATTGTAGCTGTCGATTTCTTTCTAGCTTTTACTACTTTTAGCTCTTCTACTTATCCAGCTTTTACTCGTAACTTTCGTAGATTTAGTGGATAGGCCATCGGCCTTGGTGACGGTATCTACTAAGGACTATTTGTTTATAGTAGTTCTCGTGACCTTATTGACATCTTTTCTTTTAAAGCCTTTCGCCCCTATCGCCGCTACTTATCGACATAAGGGAGCCTCGAGTTAGATTACTACCTGTCCTTACTCATCGAGCTAGTGGTGTACCTATGGTGGCCGTTCTTGGAGGATAGTCTATTGTACATATTAGTATAGATATATTTTATTTCAATTATGTAAGAGATGTTGTCTTACCTGATGGATGTATCTGTTTTACCCTTTTGGAGCTTATGTATGTATAGTAGCTTACTTTTTAATTTTAGCAGTTTTATTTTTTGGCTCTGGTATTTGCTAGTATTGCTCTTATGATGTATACAGGTGTTTCTTTCGCTTCGTGTGCACAAGATGTCTTGTGTATGTGGGTCTGTTGGCGAGCCCGAGTTGGGCTATAACCCAGGGCATGACAACACAACCCTAAAGATTTTCGGCCGAAGTCTCCGTTCGAAATAATCGGTCTTGTCCCTGTCATTCCGGAGCACATATGTGATGTAGTTGATGATATGAGAGAATTCTCGCTCGTACTTGTTGTGCGGTTTCTTGCCTGAACTTTCGGAACCTCTCCTGAAGTTTGTTCTTACACTGTTGGTAAATGGGCAGGGAACACCAACCCCTAGAATTCCTACCAAGTGATCGGAGGGTGGCTAGGGAATCGGTCTCGCTTGACCTCCTTTTAACATACCTTCACCGACTTCTCCATGCAATGCGCGGCTCGGTGCAACTTGTCTGTCGCCAAGGTATATTGGTCCTCAAAGAGAGTCTCCACTATCCATGTTTCCACGAACCACAGATCTACCATCTCTACCTCCGTCACCACAAGATCAGGGTCTAAAGTGCCCAAATCCGTCGCTACCACCGATGGTGTAGGACGCACTACTATAGGTACAATTACTGCAGTTACTCCTCAGCTACATTTGAAACATTTATTGGGGGCACATGCTACTCTTGGCCCGCCCGAGCTGCAACTGCTTGTTGTGCAATAGTTTCTTGGAGCCTTTTGATCTGCTTCTCCGGACACTACATCGTCTCGGCTTGCCGCTGCACAACCCCAATGAGCATAGCCAACTATTGGCTCTTCCAGCCTAACCCTCATCAAAAGCCTATCTCGTGTCATCGTCTCCTGAAACACAATGATCTTGGTCAACAACATGACCCTCTCAAGGTTAAATACAAAATAATGTTCGAATAACGGATTCGAATTAGGCGAAAGTTACACAAGGATACCTATTCTCATCACTTGGTTTTATATTGTGGGCTGTTAATATGAACACTATGGCTGAGAAAAAGCCACACCTTGAATCTACCTTTAACATCCCATTAAAGGCATACAACAGCTTGACCCAATTGGTTCAACTTTCACCACAAATCATTTTTTTTGAGAGAAAGGTAGCATGCTACTCGCATCGTTTATTTTATTTAGAAATAAACTTAGCTGGAAATGTGAATCAACTAGAATTCGAACTCGGGACCTTGGGTACCAACCACCAAGTCCTTTGCCACTTGCGCTAGGGACGGTCGGTTTTCACCACAAATCATAAATCCTCATCTTTTACAAGCTAGGTCTTTCTGAGTATCCATCCTAGAATTTCCTAAATCCATCTAGACTGTTTCTACTCTCTGATACCACGTTAATCTATCATACTCTGAGCCCGCAACGGAAACACTCATTGGGCACGTGCCCAGACTAGCCGAACAGAGAGTTTTTTCTATCCGCCCAAGGTGTCGCAAGTATGTATACATGTCACATTTCAAACATAAATAGAATATATGGATTGTATAAGGAGAGATCACAAGTTTCCTTCCAAATACAACCCAAAATAGTGTTTATAATTTTTCTTTTTTCTTTCATTACATAGTCCAGAAAGGAGTATATCTATTAAGACCTCAAAATGTGAAAGGGTCGCTATCTAATGAGCTACTTCCTTTCTTCTCTCCACCGTGACCGTCTCAGATGGAACTAAAAAATATGGGGGTGAGAACTGTAAGATACTTCCTAGTGGGTACGGCCATCCAAGGGAAGTGCTCAACCCGCCAAGTCCAAAGCAGGCAACATAAGTATGGATTGGTGAAATACAAATATTCATGTAAGCATATAAATCCATACTATATGCAACTGAAAATAAATATGCTTGTGCCTCTACTTATAATAATGAAATCTACTCATGTGATTTAAACTCTCTTTTAATCACAAGCTTCATTATCCTAATCATGTCACTTCTATCTTGGTATTAGGTGGCGAGATTGTTTTCCACCTTCGGCCATAAGTCCATGGCTCGTGAAATCGCTCTTTTACCTTGGTATTAGGTGGCATTCCGCACACCTCCAATCATAGGATTGTTGGTAGCGAATTTAACCATCATACCTCTCACCTCGGTATTAAGTAGAATTCCGCGCACCCCCGATTATAGACTTATAGGTATCAAGCCACCCCTTGGCATTAGCGGCATTTCGCATGCTCCTGACCGCGGGTTGTGTGGAATTTCTGGAATTCCTTCTTTCATGGTCTCAAGGGTCTATTGCTTTCACCCTATATTGTCAACCTTTCTAGGTTCAAGCTATTTTGTCCAAATGATATCCTATTAATTATGTTTTCCGACCTATGTTCCAATGACACTATATTCTTTATGTCACATGTTGAGATATCTAATGACCCTAGAGAATGTTAACCTACAACTCAATCTATAACATAAGTATGCAATATAACAATGCATGCTTTCACTAGTTCAATGAGAATTAATAATCCTAATTAACATATATCACATACATACACATTTACTTATGTATAGATAGTAAAATTATTTATTCCAAGTAACATATGTCTCATGCATGCACATTCATTAATTAAACTACCATACAACATGTATAACTTAATTTAGTTATTTGCTCTCTAGACATCGAAGTGATGTATTCACTTCGATAGAGCATAACCCACTGTAGAATGCTCATAATTGCTTGTAGGCATTTACAATTAGGCTTTCGTTGGCTATTAGTCCGGTTTCAAACTTCCTTGCCCTAAAAACACCAAAGCCAGCTTATTATCTCGAATCGTTCCCCAAACATTTTTTATTTTTAGACTCTCAAAATTCGAAAACCCCAATTTAACCTAGGGTTTCCTCAAAAGTAAAGCAAAACCCATATCAAATGGCAAATCCCTACTATTTGTAGTCTACATTTGCCCAGGGCTTGATAAAATCCCAAATCTAAGGGCTAAATTTAAAATTCTAACTCAAAACCGTAAAAACTTACCTTAGCTTTAAGCTTTCCAAGTTGCTTCTTTCTTAAAGAAGCTTGTTTTCTTCCTTCAAAAGCTTTTCTAAGATCAACTCCTCCAAATCTCCAAGTATTGGAGAGCTTTCTAGAGAGAGAGGAGAAAGAGAGTGAGAGAGAGGGTGGAGGTATGTGTGTACGACTGAGCAAAAAATGGCTGAGGTCACCCATTTAAAAGGATCCAGCAACAATTCCTCAAAACCCTTTGAACTGCACTTTTAGCCTTCGGAGGGTCCAGATCCTATAGCAAGGTCCGTATTCTGAACCTTATTTTTTAGATTGCAGGCAAGGTTCGGATCCTCTCCAAGGGTCTAAATCCCGAACCTGCATTCTAGAATTTTCACAGCAAGGGTCTGGATGCTCTCTCAAGATCCGGAGTGTGATGTTTGGACCCTTCAGTAGTAACATTAGGCTCCTGATCTTTACATAGGTCCGAATCCTAAAAGTCTGATGGCCTAAAAATATTTTGTCTAAAAATTTTCCTTTTCGCTCCGTGAATTCTAGTTCACTTTTAATCGTTCTGAAACCCTTGAAACTCATATCTAAACATGTCCACCATATTTCTTGACTGTACTTTGTCCAATTTTGTAAAAATTCAGTATAGTACACTGAAATTCGGTATTTTATAGTTTAGGTTATACAAAGGTCTAACAATTGCACCTAAACCTCCCGTGTGATCATACTTGCAACCCTCAAAAACTGCAATTTGCAGCATTGAGAACTGTCAGTCCCAGTATTGGTACACTGCTAATAATATTGGCACTCCCTGTCCAGTTCCACGAGATACGAACGTTGATTTTCTCATCTTCCTACTACATACCAATACTTACTCGAATTAGTACAGATACTTGGCGAATCAGTACCAATACTCAAAGAATTTTGCAAAATCCAAACGTGGGCTTCCACTTTGCGCAACCGGGTGTCGGTCTACTAGTTAGTTGTGAGGACTGAGATTTTTATAGGGTAATTTGGTGCTTTTCAGTGGTGCTGTACATGTATTTTAATTTTGAACTTTATTGGTTTAATTTCGGGGAAAAATGAGTTTACATTAAAGGTGTATGGTGATTGTTACTATTCACTTAAGTGAATAGTAACTTGTGTTTTATTTTGAGGCTTCGACTTGAGGATGGCTTCGGAAGTGAATCGGACTCCGTTTCGGACGACCAAATAGGTCATTTTCGATGGTTTGGCTATGCCGGAGGTGATGGCACTGTCTGATTTTACGTTCAATGCACGATTTTCGAGAAAAGTGAATTTTATCACAAAATAGGCCTTCATTCCTTACTATTGTTGCTTTTTAAAACTATCCATTGCTCTGTTTTGCGTGAAAACCCACAGGCGGGGACCTTTCTATGAGAGAAATCTTTTGGAGAAGGTTTGAACCACGATTATTGTGGTTTTGGGGACTTTCGGGGAATTATCCGTGGGATATTCACACACACACATATATATATATAGTTGTTTAGGATTAGGGTTAATCCCTAACCCTAACCCTAATTCCCCTCCCCTCTGTCCACCTGAGAGGGAGAGAGAGCCCTGCCGCCGCCGCTGTCGCCGGCCGCCGGAGAAGAGGAGGGTTCCGGGGATGACAGGGTAGCGACAGAAGGAGCCGAAAACTACAAATTTCGAAAATCCGGTACGGTGGATTTTGGCGATTTTGCTCCCGAATCACACCATTTCATGTGCAGCTAACACGACACCCAAAAGTAAGTGTTTTGGGACAGCGGCGATGGTCGAATGAATTTTAGAGTGTTTCGAAACACTTCAGCGTTGTTCGGGACCCCTAAATACGAAAATCGAGTGATTTCGGGCGCGGTTTCGTATAGCGTATGTTGCTGCTGTTTGCAGCAGTGTTGTGGCCTTATTGCCTGGTGTTAGGGCGAGGTTTGACACCTCTAGTCACAGTGTGAGGGCTGCGGGTGGTCCCGATGCTGAAATGGGCATCCCAGGAGCCAAACCGGTGATTTTTGGGATCTCGGTTTCTTATTTTAGCGCACTACTTGTGCGGCTGCCCCAATAGCATTAAAATGATACGTTGGGACAGCAGGCGAGGTAGGATCTGTGTGGGGCTCATTTCGGGACACCTCGTGGGTTGGGGTGACATTCCGACGAGTCGGTGCAACAATCGGGCGATCTTTCGGTGACCGTGGAGGATCCGAAAATCCGATTGTTCGCCTGTTTTGATTCACTTGGAATCATAGATTTTTGTAATTAGCGGGTTTGAGCTAATTAGAGTTTGGATCGGACTTTCGTAGGTCCAGACTGTGGCGGAAGACATCGACAGGGTGTCGACGACCCGGTTTCATTCTACGGTAGAGGTGGGTACTTCGATCCGAAGTCGGTAAAGTGGTGCCTGCTCGGTGATTTCTATGTTGGATATGGCCCATGTGATTTATTCAAGGCGAGCTATAAAGATACAGTCGGTCTTTTCAAGTCGATCTATAAAGATACGATTGATCTAACGGTTAGGATGTATCTGGAGACGTCAGCTTGATGGACGGACGTGACTGAACATCCTTACATCAAGTTATATATAAATATGTAACATATGGGAGTCCCGGTCTAACCTTAATCCTAATTCCTATGATGGCTCCATCTCCGGGGATAAGGAAATTAGACTCAAAACGTCCCGCTCTTTTGCAGATCGTGAACGAGGACGAACCACAAGCAAGAATCGTCGTCTACAATCCGGGTTTGAAAATCGAAATCATGGCAGAAGGTACGATCTTAATTTCTTATAAAATTTAACATGTGGTATCAGGGCCGCATCTTTTGCCGGATTTTTGTTTCTTTTCGGATTTCGTTTGATTTTCTTTTCATTAAGATAAATAAATAAATAAATAAATTTTGTTGATCGGTTTGCGTTAATGGTGATGCTCGGCCGCAATCGAGATTGCCGTTGGGCGGAATTGTGTGGCCGTGCCGGCCGCGGTAGGCGGGGCCTATTAGCGGGTGCATAGTACGGCCTCCTTAGGGTACGGTCAAAAAAAAGAAGGCAAAAGGAGATTGCAGCCCGTAGGGGCTGCCACGTGTAGACCCATGCGGGGGCCGCCCCAACCATGCAGCCCGCAGAGGCTGCCTAAAGCAGCCCTTTGTGGGGCATCGGCCATCAACACAAAAAAAAAAATTATTTGTTTATTTATTTATCTTAATGAAAGATTGTGTGTGTACATACATACATATACACTGAACTTCAGTGTGTCGTACCGAACTTCTACAAATTGTAGAGTTCTGGTGGGAAAGTTGCATGAGAGGCTATGTAAGTGACTTCGGCCAAGTTTGGGGCTTGTGCGAGTGTTTTCGGCGCAAATGAGGCGCAAAAACGGACTTCGAAAAGTCAAAACTGCCAAACTTGTGAAGTCTGCAGTGGATTCCGGTATGGATGTGTCCATACTGGTACTGAAGCGATTAGTTCCGGTATGGAGTGTGACATACCGGAATGCGAGGGCAGAATCTGGAAATCCAGCTCTCGGGTTTTGCGAAATTTCTCGTGGCATACTGGAACTAACACCCGTATACCGGTACGCCAGAGTGAGTACCGGAATGCAGTGTTGCGAAATGCCAGCTTTGGCTGGCTGTGCATAGTGAAATGTGATGGGGGTAAAATGGTCTTTTCACATGAGTAGGGGTGTATTAAGGGCTGAGACACCCTCCCCTTCTCATTTTCTTCCTCCTCTACTTCTCTCCATCTCTCTCACTTTCTCTCTCTAGAGATCTCTCCAAAGCTTGGAGAAAAGAGTGGATTGAGCTTGGAAAAGATTTCCAAAGTGGAGAAGAGGCTTCTTGGTGCAAGTAGAAGCTTGGGGAACTCGTGGCTAAGGTGAGTTCCTCATGATTTGGGTTTAAACATTGGAATTGATCTAGTATTTTGAGGTTTTTAGAAACCCTAGGCAATCTAAACCACAAAACGTGGAGATTGGTGTGAGAATCCGAATTTTGGGAATTTGAAATTCTCAGTGTTCCTCTCCCCATTACTGTGTTTTTGATCAGTATACGTATATATATAGGTTTATATATATATATATATGTATATAAGTGTCTTTTAGTGATTTTCGTTAGTTTTCGGATTTTCGTTGCGGAGAGTGAACGGCTTAACGTCGCGATCCGGAGTCCGTTTCTGGCGATCCAAATGGTGAGTTCGATGTCTCGGCAGTGCTGAGCGCGATGGCGTGATCCGCGTCGACGTGCGGCGAGCGGATAAAAAGTTATTCCATCTTGACCGCCGAGAGGTCGTATGTCACGTTTTATGTTTCACGATCGGGTCCCCGTTTTCGCACCGTTTCGCGCATTTTTCGAATCGCGGGGGGCCTGGGGGGATTTTGTAGCTTGCTGTGGGAGAGGGGCTTGGCTGAGAGGGGTTGGTGGGAGCATTTATGAGGCTCACCCACCCCCCCTCTCTTTACCACTTGCACACTCCACCTCTCTCACACTCAACCTCTCCTCTCTCTCTCCCTCTCTCCCCCACTACTCCCAGAGATGAGCCCGAGCTCCCACTGCCCCTTGGCCTCCTCTCTGTGCAGCGCCGGCCGCCGCCGGCCACTGCCTGGCCGGAGCAACTCCGGCCACCCCCTCTCTCCCCTTTTTTTTCTTCTTCTTCTCTGTCTTCTTCTCCCTCTCTTCTCCCTGCGGTGTGCACCCAGGGGAAACCCATGCTTGGGCTTCCCCTGAGGTGGCACGACCGCCGGAGTGGAGAGCCGCCGCCGGGAGCCGCCGCCGTGGGG
The DNA here is from genome assembly GCA_016920855.1 of Puya raimondii. NCBI lineage: Eukaryota > Viridiplantae > Streptophyta > Magnoliopsida > Poales > Bromeliaceae > Puya > Puya raimondii. The sequence goes on from JABWPP010000049.1 coordinate 24,642,763, forward strand.
CCGCTGGAGCCACTGCAAGCTCTGGCCGAGAGCTGTGCTGGCCGAGCTTGGTGGGGCCGCGCCGCCGCCGCCTCCTGACGCCGGAGAGGGTGAGCATGGTCACCCTCGGGACCTCCGCTGCCGGACCCTGCCTCCCCGGCCATCGCCGTGCCGCCGGAGCCACCGCAGCCTCGGCGGGGCAGCTAGGGCATCCGCGGCTTGGGGTTGCTCCGCCGCCGCCGCCCGCCACCCTTTTTGTCGCGGTCACCGACAGGACGACGGCCGGCGACCTCCTCTTCCCGGTACTCGCGTACTCGCGTCGCCGCCGCCGCCGCCGCCGTCGCCGCCGGCCGCCGTCGCCGTCTGTTGCCGGAGCCGCCGTGCGCTAGCCTCGGGTTGCCAACCCGAGAGCAGACTTGCTCCCCGCGCCGCCGCCGCCGGTCCCTGCCGCCACCTGAGGTGAGCCCCCTCTTCCTTGCCTCCCCCGTACCCATCCCTGGCCGCCGCCGGCCTTGCATGTCGGCCGGCAGCCGGCCGGAGCTGGTTGCTCCGGCCAGGGCACTTTTTGGCCTTGTTTTGGCCGCGCTTGGTGGTTTGGGCTTCCTGTTGCCTCCCGAAGCTCGGGAAGGTGAGCACGATGATCGCGGCGATGCGCTGATCACCATGCTCACCTTACTTTGCTGTTTTGGCAAGCCGTTTCGCTGTTGGGCCTTTGTCAAGCCGTTTGTGTGCTTGCTCGCTGTTTTTATGCACTTTATCGGACTGCGACCGGTCCTGTCGCAGTGGGGCTGTGAGCATGGCCTCCGTTACATCGTTGCCGATCCGCTGGTGCTTGCGGAAGGTCGTGCGGATGTACGGCTTGCTCACACGGCCTTAGTTAAGCTTGCTTTTGTGCGCGCGCTCACTGTTTTTATGGGATTTCCCGGCTTGCGACTTGTCCTGTCGCAGCGGGGCTGTGAGCACGGTCTCCGTGACGACGATACCTATCCGCTGGTACTTGCGGAAGGTCGAGCGGACGAACGGATTGCTCGAACGGCTTAATTTAGTGCTTGTATGTATGTGTATGTTGCTTGTTTGGGGACTTTGGCGTTTGTGACAGCGTAGCGACGCTGTGGGCAGCAAGGGTAAGGCCTTGGAGACCCTCTGGACTGGTTGTCCAACCCCCTCGCCCTTCGTGGAGTTTCGGATTCGTTTCCGACGCGTTTTTCGATGAATTAATCGGCGAAATGTGTGTTTCTAGTCGCGCGACTCACTCGCTGTTTTCGCGAGCGACTTGGCTTGGTCGTTTAGCCTTGTTGGCTGTTCCTCATCGCTGTCCCGAAGTTCCGAGGACAGCGGATGAGTGATGTGGGGTTCCGGTGCCAAATCGGCACTTTTCGGGAACCCGGGAAGCCTTTACGGGTGCGTTTGACGTTCGTGGCACCCCGAGCTTGTGCTCGCTGTCCCGTCACTTGGTTTAGTGTGTTCGGGGACAGCGAGGGACCTTGTTGGCTGTTTGGTACCCCTCGGGGGCTTTGTGTGGTTTCGGGATCGTCCCGGTGGGTTTCCCGGGCGATCCGCCGGTTTCGGGATGTGAGAGCTTTGTGTTTAGCGTCGACTTGGTGGACCTTGACCCTGTGAGTCTTTCGTAGGTCCTGTCGCGGTTCCCGAGAGCCGTCGGTGTTAGATTGGATCTTACCTACAGGTGGGTACTTCGATCCGGAGTCGGTTCAGTGGACTACGGTGATACCTTTCTACCCCTTCTTTCGCATTTCAGTTTTTAGTTCACTTGACTCCCGTAGACTCTACTTATATGCGTGCTTGGATAGTAGAGTAGTGTGGCTTGCATGTTCTTTGAGACGACCCAGTCGGTCGGGGGGGATCGCTTATCATTCCGAGCGATCCTAGTGTGGCTTGCATGTTCCTTGAGACGACCCAGTTGGTCGGAGGTGATCGCCTGTTGTTCCGAGCGATCCTAGTTGTGGTTTATTGGTTGCTTCTCGGCTTGTTGCCGTTCTGTGGATTGAGCATTTGCATCGATCGTCACAGCTCTTCTAGCACCTCACGTACACCGCGGTCTGATCCACCGTTTGGAGGTGTTCTTTTCCGGAAAAGGGTCGTTGAGTTTGTGCCGACCCGTGAGCCTTGATGCAGTGCGTCCAGAAGGTTTATGTGCTTATAGATGAGCAGGTGACAGTGCATGGGATACGTCCCGATAGTTTCAGATTGGGTTTACTTCGTGGTTTTCCCCTTGATGCATACTAGTTGCTTACAGTAGCATAGTTATTTCAGTTGTATGTTAGCCTCATACTTACTTGTGCTACTGTATACCATATCTATCTTTTGTTGACCCTCGTGCCGGTGTGTACACCTCGCCTTCGTCGGCTTGCGGTACCCACTGGGAGGGGAGACATGCGTGCATGTTCTCACCCCCCACCCCCATTGCAAGTTTCAGGTGAGCAGGGTGGTGAGTGTCGGGACGCTGCGAGGCACGTCTAGATAGTAGCTCTAGAGGTTCCGACTCATGAGGCTACATCCCCAGATTTGGTTATCACCCTACTTTCGCCTATTAGATGTCATTTGTGGTTCAGTTATTCTTTGGGCTTACTATAGCATGCTTATGTGTTGTAGATCTACTCTTTATGATTGAGTGATGATAGCATGCTTGTACTAATTGGTTGTATTCGATCGTTTCTTTTGTCGAGCAGTTTTGGTTTTCTACCCCTCGTGGTAGCATCGTAAAGCAAGGTTTCTGTGTGGGAAACAGTTTTCAAATGGATTTCTGATTGCTCGGTTTTGTGATTTCAAAAAGAGAGTTCTCGTGTGGAGAACAGTTTTCAAATGATTCTTGAATGTTTGAAATTAGGGTTTCAAATAAAGCTTCTGGGTAAGGAGCAGCTTTCTAGAATGTTTGTTGCTTGTGCATTGCATCATCCTTCGCTTAAGGACCTGCTTAGATTCATACAGGTTTAAGGACGGCTAGCTGTATGAATCTTTGGTGTCGTTGTGCTGTTGGGATGAATGAATGAATAGTGGTTGTGATCTTGTTGTATGCTGTTGACGCCGTGCAAATACAGGGGAGGTTCTGTCCGTGTGTACAGTGGACCCTGTATTTGTGGCGGGTCTGTACGTGGCGCGGGCTAGGCTTTAAAAAAAAAAAAAATTTAGCACGTTTTTCCGCATCCTGAACTAGCCCGGGGCGTGACAGATTAAGATGGTATCAGAGCGTAAAGGGAACAAACACTCATTCATTCATCAACTTGTAACTGAACCACTGGTTAGGCTGACCCATAGGAAGACCTAGGATGTATAGGCGCGCGAGCTCGAGGGGTTTGTTTTCGGCTTGTGTTTTGTGGGAGTTGCCGACCCCTTTTCTCTTGCGCTGGATTCTGCTTTTTGCAGTTGGCTTGTGGTCTTGGTTGACCTCCTCGTCCGGGTCGTGGTGGTGGGGGGGCGTGCGCCTGCGGAGCTGTCTGCTGGTTTTCTGTTTCGGGCTGTCGTGGCTGGTTCGAGTGAGGAGCTGGCAGGAGGCGGACAGCCTGGTGTGGACCGTACCCTGTGTGCTTGAGGCCGAGGCGAGGGGTCAGCTGGCGACCCTCTCCGGCATGTTCCGGCTTGTTCCGGTGGTTTTCGCAACAGGCCACGGCAGCTGCCGCTCCAGCCCCTCCTACTCCTTCGACGTGTACCCCGATGATTGCAGACCCTCCTGTGGCACCCACCCCGATGTGCGACGACCGTGACGATGACAGCGACTTTGTCGGCTGTTTCGCGCGTGGACGCCGACCCCGTGTTTGGGGGTGGTGGTCGCACTCAAGCGTGTTGGTCGGATTTCCTGTGTTTGATCTGCCCTAGTTCGCAGGCTCGTGCTGTTTCTGGTAGTGGTGGTGGAGTACCAGACAGATCCCAAGTGGCCGGGTGTTTTTTTCCTTTGTGTAACCACTCGTTGGTGAGTGGTGGCCCTCGTGGGCTTGGGAAACGTCACTTGGTGGATCTGTGTTGTTGTGGGGCTGTTCTCGCCCTGTCCCCACTTTCCGTGTTGAGCACGAGGGCCTCTGCGAGCGTCTCCACGGAGATGTTGTTTTGAGCGGTTTCGACCGCAGTTTGGGTGTTTTCCCCTCTGTTTTGATGGGTAGGGCGGTGAAGCCTACCCCACTGACGTCTTGCTGGTGGCATCGTCAGTATTGGTCTTTTGACCATTGGCTAGTTCTGGCGTCGAACCGACGCGTACTAGACTGAGTGGACACTGTTGAGTGTCGGGCGTTTGTTGGTGCCTACATAGTTTGCGGATATCCTAACGCCCAAATTGTTGTGTTCTGAGATTTCTGGTGGCAATTGTAGGTTTCTGTGCTGCCGCGAGACCTTCCTGGTTCTTGTTGGAGGTCTCACCGCGTTCGACGTCGGTTAGTCGACGCTGGTTTTGTTCTTCCTCCGGTTTGATTCGTGTGGTTGACGACCCTTGTCACCTGTAGCTGTCGGTTCGTTGTTGGAAGCCGATGACTCCTAGGGAGTTGGCTCAGGGCAGACTTTGTTTTGTGGGTCGGTTTGCTGTTCCCGTTAATTCGGTGACTCGTCTGTGACCTTGGTCCAGCTATTGAGTGGTTGACCCGGTACCTTCGTGGTGTTGCCGACTGGTTGTTGGCCTTGACCTTGGGATATTTCGTTTTCTTTTGATAAGTACGTTGGCTGCAGACAACGTAGTCTCGAAAGTTAGAACGAAATACCCTATCCCTTTTGGGGACTTTCTGGATTGGGTCGGTGCTTTCCCTTGCAAGACTTTTCTCGCTCGTGGCCGTCTTGCGGAAAGCTGTGTGTTGGTCATCCCCGTTCCTGTTGTGAACCTTGAGCTAATCCTGGCGTGGTTTTGCGCAGTTGATTGACCATCACTGCCGTTGGTTTGACTCCGGTTGAGTCAGGGTGCCCTTTTAGCTCGGTCTCGGGATGACGGGAGCCTGGTGGTTGGCTCCGAGCTGTGTTCGCGTGCTGGGTTTTCGCCGCGTCTTTCGTGTAGTCTTGCTTTGGAGCGCGTGTCCGATCTCTTTGATCTGACGTTCGGCATCGTTGGTGTTGTATCGCTTGTTGCGATTGGCAGCCCTGTACACCTGAGTGATGGACTCTCAAGGTTTCAGTTGGTCGGTTTTGCCGTTCGGTTAAGCGATCGTCCCGGCAGCTTTTTGGACTTGTTGAACTGGGTTTCGGCAGTTCTTGGATCAATTTGTCGTGGTTCCCTTTGACGACATACTGATCTCTTCGTAGAGTTTCCTTCTTGGTTCACATCGTGACGTGGGTTGGTTGTGTGGAAGAGCCAAGGAAGGAGGACTCTGTAATGGTTTGACCTGTTCCGACTTCTGTGACAGACCGAGTTTAGGAACTTCCTCGGCTTGGGCGTTGATGCCGGCGATTTGTTGAGGGTTCTCCTCAAGATCGCCGCCCCTTTGAGTAGCTGTCGAGGTAAGGCGCGTTGTTTCTCTAGACTCCCGCTTGTCTGTTGAGCGCCTAGGAGCCGATGGACTGTTTGACCCGTGCCCCTATCTTAGCATCGACACAGCCTGGTGAGGTTGTCGTGGCCTTGTGCGATGCATCTTGGATGGGATTGGGGTGCGTGCTCATTCAGCATGAGAAGGTTATCGCCTATGCTCCGCGCTAGTTGATGGACTATGAGAAGATCTATCTAGCCCTCGATCTTGAGTTAGCAGCAGTGGTGTTCGCTCTCGAGCTCTTGAGGCTGTGCCTTGTGGAGCTACCGCTTAGTTGTTGCCCTTGGAGGTGCTACCCACCTTGACGGATCAGATTTTCGGTGGACGACTGATGGATCCGCACTGGCTGAGAATGCGAGCAGGACAGAGAAGGTGACTTCGTGCTACATGCTGTTGGTTTCCTTTGAGGACGGAGTCGTGTGCCCAGAGTTTAGGATTTGAGGTGAGAGTTTGGCTGAGGCACACCGGTCGCCGCACATCGTTCATCCTGGAGGGACGAAGATGTACCGCGACTTGAGGTAGAGTTTCTGGTTGTAGCTCAGCATGTGGCACTGTGCCAGGTTTGTCAGCAAGTGAAGGCTGTGCATCATCAGAGAAGCTTCGACCGTTACGTATACCTGTAGGGAAGTGGGAGCGGATCACCATGGTTTTCGTCACCGGGTTGCCTCGTTCTCTGCGAGGTCATGTTGCGATCTGGGTTTGGTGGATTGTTGTCTGACGAAAACAGCTCACTCTCCCTATCGGTACATCCGTATTAGTCTTGGGATCGACTGGCGCAGCTCTACTTGGATGAGTTCGTCGGGCTGTTTGGAGTGCCAATGTCGATCGTTTTGGATCGGAATTCTCGCTTCGTTTCCCAGTTCTGGAGGTGCTTGCAGTAGGCACTGGGGACGAGGCTCGACTTCAGCTCGGTTTACCACCCCCAGAGTGTTGGGCAATCGGAGCGAGTCTTCTAGACTCTCGAGGTTATGCTCCGGGCATGCGTTTGGATTTTGGTGAGGATTGGTTCAGGTATCCTTCCTTGATGGAGCTTGCTTCGTTCTACAGCTTCCAAGCGAGCGTTGGATTGGCACCGTGCGAGGCGTACTGTGGAAGTCGTTGTCGATCACTGTTCTGTTTGGTTGACGTGGATGAGCGTCGTGTGATCGGCCCGACAACGGTTCAGCTGAGAGAGGACCTCAGTTGCGGCGAGGTGCCTGTGAGGTTTTTGGCTCGCAATGTGAAACAGTTGAGGAACCGGAGTTTTCTGTTGGTGAGACTGCGGTGGATGAGTCGCGAGGAGCGCGAGATTTCTTTGGAGCTGGAGTCTGCTTCGCATGAGAGGTATCCGCTGTTGTGCGCGGATGGTGTGTGAGTAAGTTTCGGGGACGAAACTTCTTGTTAGGTGGGAGTGATGTGAGAATCCGAATTTTGGGAATTTGAAATTCTCAGTGTTCCTCTCCCCCATTACTGTGTTTTTGATCAGTATACGTATATATATAGGTTTATATATATATATATATATATATATATGTATATAAGTGTCTTTTAGTGATTTTCGTTAGTTTTCGGATTTTCGTCGCGGAGAGTGAACGGCTTAACGTCGCGATCCGGAGTCCGTTTCTGGCGATCCAAATGGTGAGTTCGATGTCTCGGCAGTGCTGAGCGCGATGGCGCGATCCGCGTCGACGTGCGGCGAGCGGATAAAAAGTTATTCCATCTTGACCGCCGAGAGGTCGTATGTCACGTTTTATGTTTCGCGATCGGGTCCCCGTTTTCGCACCGTTTCGCGCATTTTTCGAATCGCGGGGGGCCTGGGGGGATTTTGTAGCTTGCTGTGGGAGAGGGGCTTGGCTGAGAGGGGTTGGTGGGAGCATTTATGAGGCTCACCCACCCCCCCTCTCTTTACCACTTGCACACTCCACCTCTCTCACACTCAACCTCTCCTCTCTCTCTCCCTCTCTCCCCCACTACTCCCAGAGATGAGCCCGAGCTCCCACTGCCCCTTGGCCTCCTCTCTGTGCAGCGCCGGCCGCCGCCGGCCACTGCCTGGCCGGAGCAACTCCGGCCACCCTCTCTCTCCCTTTTTCTTCTTCTTCTCTGTCTTCTTCTCCCTCTCTTCTCCCTGCGGTGTGCACCCAGGGGAAACCCATGCTTGGGCTTCCCCTGAGGTGGCACGACCGCCGGAGTGGAGAGCCGCCGCCGGGAGCCGCCGCCGTGGGGCCGCTGGAGCCACTGCAAGCTCTGGCCGAGAGCTGTGCTGGCCGAGCTTGGTGGGGCCGCGCCGCCGCCGCCTCCTGACGCCGGAGAGGGTGAGCATGGTCACCCTCGGGACCTCCGCTGCCGGACCCTGCCTCCCCGGCCATCGCCGTGCCGCCGGAGCCACCGCAGCCTCGGCGGGGCAGCTAGGGCATCCGCGGCTTGGGGTTGCTCCGCCGCCGCCGCCCGCCACCCTTTTTGTCGCGGTCACCGACAGGACGACGGCCGGCGACCTCCTCTTCCCGGTACTCGCGTCGCCGCCGGCCGCCGTCGCCGTCTATTGCCGGAGCCGCCGTGCGCTAGCCTCGGGTTGCCAACCCGAGAGCAGACTTGCTCCCCGCGCCGCCGCCGCCGGTCCCTGCCGCCACCTGAGGTGAGCCCCCTCTTCCTTGCCTCCCCCGTACCCATCCCTGGCCGCCGCCGGCCTTGCATGTCGGCCGGCAGCCGGCCGGAGCTGGTTGCTCCGGCCAGGGCACTTTTTGGCCTTGTTTTGGCCGCGCTTGGTGGTTTGGGCTTCCTGTTGCCTCCCGAAGCTCGGGAAGGTGAGCACGATGATCGCGGCGATGCGCTGATCACCATGCTCACCTTACTTTGCTGTTTTGGCAAGCCGTTTCGCTGTTGGGCCTTTGTCAAGCCGTTTGTGTGCTTGCTCGCTGTTTTTATGCACTTTCCCGGACTGCGACCGGTCCTGTCGCAGTGGGGCTGTGAGCATGGCCTCCGTTACATCGTTGCTGATCCGCTGGTGCTTGCGGAAGGTCGTGCGGATGTACGGCTTGCTCACACGGCCTTAGTTAAGCTTGCTTTTGTGCGCGCGCTCACTGTTTTTATGGGATTTCCCGGCTTGCGACTTGTCCTGTCGCAGCGGGGCTGTGAGCACGGTCTCCGTGACGACGATACCTATCCGCTGGTACTTGCGGAAGGTCGAGCGGACGAACGGATTGCTCGAACGGCTTAATTTTTAGTGCTTGTATGTATGTGTATGTTGCTTGTTTGGGGACTTTGGCGTTTGTGACAGCGTAGCGACGCTGTGGGCAGCAAGGGTAAGGCCTTGGAGACCCTGTGGACTGGTTGTCCAACCCCCTCGCCCTTCGTGGAGTTTCGGATTCGTTTCCGACGCGTTTTTTTCGATGAATTAATCGGCGAAATGTGTGTTTCTAGTCGCGCGACTCACTCGCTGTTTTCGCGAGCGACTTGGCTTGGTCGTTTAGCCTTGTTGGCTGTTCCTCATCGCTGTCCCGAAGTTCCGAGGACAGCGGATGAGTGATGTGGGGTTCCGGTGCCAAATTGGCACTTTTCGGGAACCCGGGAAGCCTTTACGGGTGCGTTTGACGTTCGTGGCACCCCGAGCTTGTGCTCGCTGTCCCGTCACTTGGTTTAGTGTGTTCGGGGACAGCGAGGGACCTTGTTGGCTGTTTGGTACCCCTCGGGGGCTTTGTGTGGTTTCGGGATCGTCCCGGTGGGTTTCCCGGGCGATCCGCCGGTTTCGGGATGTGAGAGCTTTGTGTTTAGCGTCGACTTGGTGGACCTTGACCCTGTGAGTCTTTCGTAGGTCCTGTCGCGGTTCCCGAGAGCCGTCGGTGTTAGATTGGATCTTACCTACAGGTGGGTACTTCGATCCGGAGTCGGTTCAGTGGACTACGGTGATACCTTTCTACCCCTTCTTTCGCATTTCAGTTTTTAGTTCACTTGACTCCCGTAGACTCTACTTATATGCGTGCTTGGATAGTAGAGTAGTGTGGCTTGCATGTTCTTTGAGACGACCCAGTCGGTCGGGGGGGATCGCTTATCATTCCGAGCGATCCTAGTGTGGCTTGCATGTTCCTTGAGACGACCCAGTTGGTCGGAGGTGATCGCCTGTTGTTCCGAGCGATCCTAGTTGTGGTTTATTGGTTGCTTCTCGGCTTGTTGCCGTTCTGTGGATTGAGCATTTGCATCGATCGTCACAGCTCTTCTAGCACTTCACGTACACCGCGGTCTGATCCACCGTTTGGAGGTGTTCTTTTCCGGAAAAGGGTCGTTGAGTTTGTGCCGACCCGTGAGCCTTGATGCAGTGCGTCCAGAAGGTTTATGTGCTTATAGATGAGCAGGTGACAGTGCATGGGATACGTCCCGGTAGTTTCAGATTGGGTTTACTTCGTGGTTTTCCCCTTGATGCATACTAGTTGCTTACAGTAGCATAGTTATTTCAGTTGTATGTTAGCCTCATACTTACTTGTGCTACTGTATACCATATCTATCTTTTGTTGACCCTCGTGCCGGTGTGTACACCTCGCCTTCGTCGGCTTGCGGTACCCACTGGGAGGGGAGACATGCGTGCATGTTCTCACCCCCCACCCCCATTGCAGGTTTCAGGTGAGCAGGGTGGTGAGTGTCGGGACGCTGCGAGGCACGTCTAGATAGTAGCTCTAGAGGTTCCGACTCATGAGGCTACATCCCCAGATTTGGTTATCACCCTACTTTCGCCTATTAGATGTCATTTGTGGTTCAGTTATTCTTTGGGCTTACTATAGCATGCTTATGTGTTGTAGATCTACTCTTTATGATTGAGTGATGATAGCATGCTTGTACTGATTGGTTGTATTCGATCGTTTCTTTTGTCGAGCAGTTTTGGTTTTCTACCCCTCGTGGTAGCGTCGTAAAGCAAGGTTTCTGTGTGGGAAACAGTTTTCAAATGGATTTCTGATTGCTCGGTTTTGTGATTTCAAAAAGAGAGTTCTCGTGTGGAGAACAATTTTCAAATGATTCTTGAATGTTTGAAATTAGGGTTTCAAATAAAGCTTCTGGGTAAGGAGCAGCTTTCTAGAATGTTTGTTGCTTGTGCATTGCATCATCCTTCGCTTAAGGACCTGCTTAGATTCATACAGGTTTAAGGACGGCTAGCTGTATGAATCTTTGGTGTCGTTGTGCTGTTGGGATGAATGAATAGTGGTTGTGATCTTGTTGTATGCTGTTGACGCCGTGCAAATACAGGGGAGGTTCTGTCCGTGTGTACAGTGGACCCTGTATTTGTGGCGGGTCTGTACGTGGCGCGGGCTAGGCTTTCAAAAAAAAAAAAATTTAGCACGTTTTTCCGCATCCTGAACTAGCCCGGGGCGTGACAATTGGCCAAGAAATTTTGGGGTTCTACATGCATGCATGTGAAACCTAGGTGAAATGAGGGTTTTTGCCATGGGAGGTTCTAAAAATATTTGTACCTTCGGAAATTGCAATTGAGGCATATGAAATCATATTAGAACAATTGATTTCAAGTATCGAGTTGATTTATGGGTTCGTAATGAGTAACAAACTATTTTCTTGTAGAAGCTTGGGTTGAAGCAAGAACTCTAGGCTTGAAGACTTAGGAGCTCAAAGAATTCAAGAAATTGGAAGCTCTTGAGGTGGGTTTGTGTTTACCGAAGTTATTAGGTCACTTCCATGTCTAGGGTAACTAACCATTTGAACATAAAATGGTGTGAAAGTGTGTAACCCTAGAATTTGCATGTTGGCAAAATGAGAATCATGATAAATTGAGCCATAGGCTCATCTTGCATGTTAATGAATTCAAGTATATCCTTATTATCTATACTTGTTATGTGATTGCATATATGAATTAGAACCTGGTATTGAGGAACATAGGTTGAAAAGTGCAAATGGAACTTAGTGTCATTGAACATAGGTTGGAACATGAGATTGGAACCTAGTGTCATTGAACATGAGATTGGAACATAGTGTCATGGAACCTAGGTTGAGAATGTAAAGTAAACCTAGTGTCATTGAACATAGGTGAGACTTGGTGACTTGAACCTAGGGTCATTGGACTTAGGTTGGCAAGTATGAAATGTGAATAATGGGGTACGCGACGATTTCGCTATCCCGGGTATGCGACGATTTCGCTACCCGTGCCACGTGATGGCGGTGATGGATTGGGGTACGCGACGATTTCGCTATCCGTGCCACGTGTTGGCGGTGATGGATTGGGGTACGCGACGATTTCGCTATCCCGGGTACGCGACGATTTCGCTACCCGTGCCACGTGATGGCGGTGATGGAATGGGGTACGCGACGATTTCGCTATCCCGGGTTTGCGACGATTTCGCTACCCGAACAAGGAGATGACGATTTCACTCTTTGGAGGTTGGGACCATGATGGGGATGGCGATTCCATTGCCCGGTGCCCAACACTTGCGGCGATTCCGCTTTGGTTGAGAACCATTATGGTGATGCGGCGACTCCGACACCATAAATAAAGGACAAGTAGTTGAACTTGGTCAATGTGAGATATAGGATGAACCTAGGAGAAAATGAAAGTTGACATTTTATTTGGTTGCATCCTTTATGTTTATTTACAAGCATGTAAATATTTGTATGCATAGTTATTTGTGATCTAACTTATGCTTATGGTGTTTCTTTGGACCTGGTGGGTCGAGCTTCTCTCTTGGGTGACCTTACCCACTGGGAACTATGTTTATAGTTCTCACCCCACATTTTTCAGGTCCTTCCGCGAGTGAGACGGCGGAGCGAGGCAAGGGTTTGGCTCTGTAGATAGCGACCCTTCCATTTTGGTGTTATATAGAGTTGTACCCCTAGTTTTGGACAATGATAGCATAGGGGTTTTTATCAAATGTATGCAACTTGTAAATTCCATCGTTTTGGAACTTGATGTATGGAATAGGAATGAAAGAAAAGAAAAATTGGACATGTATAAATGTGCAAATGTGATGTAATAGAAGTAGAACTTCTTTATGTTGATGCTTTTCTTGTGCAACTCTTGTACTCCGTTCCTAGTTGGAACATCGTAGATATGCTTGTGTTGTGGCGCCTTGGGCGGGTAGGGGAGACTCTATCCGTTCGGCGGGTCTGGGGCATGCGCCCGTGCGGTTATCCTTTACACCTAGTTGGTGTTAAAGGCCCGACGGGGCGTGACACATACATACATACATGCATACAGACATACATACACACACACACACACATATATATATATATATATATATATATATATATATATATATATATATATATATATATATATATATATAGTTTGGTTCATAATTTTCTTTATAGCGTGACTTATTCTTAAAGAAGTCTATATATTAAAATCATATATAATGTTTGGTACTTGTCATATATGATTTTTTGTTCTACTCGTTTGCTTATTTATTCATGATTATACAATAGTGTGTTTAGTTTAATTTTTGCGGTATAATTTTTTACATTATTCTTCTAAACACACTTAAGGTGATCATGAAAATTTAGAGTAGAGTATATAGACTTCATACAGTTTATAGATTTTGAGTCACATAAGGTTGTTAAGAAAATTACTCTGGACTCTTATTCTTTTTCCCGCTGCGTTTTGGAACAATATAGAATTTTCGGTCATTCAATATCATATAAGGATTTGTGAGATTAACTATGTCTAAGAGTAGCCACAGCATCCTGGTCATGATATATAATCACTAACGGTATTTTTATAAGATGATATTGAACTAAAGTTAACCAGAAAATTCCTATGGATTCCTAATTTCATTTTAATAGTCATTCAATGTCAAATAAGGTTATTTATATTTTTCATTATGCTTAGGAGTAGCCACAGCATTCTATAGATAATGAAGAATATATAAGGATTTACTGACGTTAAATTAAAGTTTGACTATTTATTGTAGTCAAATAAATAATAATTTTTTGAATTTTCACTGGAATAAGATAGTGGATTGAGTTTCTAGATAGCGAGTTTTCTTATGCCCACAGGTACAGAAATCTTATTGTTTAGAAATTAGTTTCATGCTAGTCTTATTAATAAAATAGATAATTCTATGCGTGTAGCGCCTCTGCCCACAGGAAGGTACAATTTATCTAATTTAAAAATTATTGTCTTATAGTAGGCGAAAAAGTTCTATATTTTCTTTGTTCTTACAGCTTCTTCCTCTACTGCATTTCTTAATGATGTTTCTCGTATCCCTATGCTTACTGGGGACAACTATTCTGATTGGAAAGAAAGTATTTTTTTTACTTTAGACTAAATGAATTTAGACTTGGCTCTGCGCGTTGAGCAACTGCCTAAAGTAGTGGGGCAAATGACTCCATAGCAGGAATCCGCACAGAAAAAGTGGAAGCGATCCAACTGTTTAAGTTTAATGCTCATAAAGTCTAGAGTATCAAAAAGCATAAGGGGATCAATTTCAGAATGTGATAAAGCCAAGGATTATCTAAAGGCCATTGAGGAGCAGTTTGTTAGCTCCGATAAAGCTTTGGCGAGCAAGCTGATGAAACAAATTTCGAGCATCAAGTACAATCGTGCCAAGGGTGTGCGCGAGCATATCATGGAGATGCGGAACATAGCGGCTCAACTAAAGGCTTTAAAAGTTGAGATCTTCGAAGCCTTCTTGGTCCATCTAATTCTAAATTCATTACCGTTTGAGTTTAACCCTTTTAAGATCTACTATAACACGCATAAAAATGAATGGTCAATAAATAAATTATTAACCATGTGTATTCAAGAAGAGGAGAGACTTAAGCAGAAGAAGCCGGAGATTATAACAGAATCTATTAATCCGGCGACTCAACGCAGAAGGGGAAAGAATAAGGGTGCCTCCAATTACAAGAAGTCAGCTCCATTGCCAATAAGAAATTCTGGCAAAAAGAATCAATGCTATTTCTTGTAAAAAGAAAGGGCACATGAAAAGGGACTGCTTGAAGTATAAAGCTTGACTCGAGAAGAAAGGTATTGAAACTATCTATATTTGTTATGAATCTCATTTAGTTAATGTTCCTAAAAACACCTGGTGAATTGACTCTGATACTACTGTACATATCTCAAATACCATGCAGGGCTTTCACAACCTAAAGATGTTGAAGCTAAATGAAAAGATATTAATTACTGGAGAAGGAAATGAATCTCAAGTTGAAGCTGTAGGAAAATTTATTTTAAAACTTAGTTGTGAGAACTTGAATTTTTGAAATATTAATTTGATGTTTGAAATCTTGAATTCTTCTCTCTCTCTCTCTCTCTCTCTCTCTCTCTCTCTCTCTCTCTCTTCATATAGATATATGTTATATGTGTGATTGTATGTGTATTGCTTGCTGGAGGAAAAGAGGGATGGGTTTCGTCGCAAATCAGCGATCGTTCCTGGAGATCCAAAATCATACGTTCGATGTTTCGGCAGTTCTGATCGCGATGGCGCGATCTGTTCATGAATCCGACCGTCGGATCGCGAGATATCGGGATATCATCGCCGAGGGGTCGAAAGTCTGATTTTGAACTTTTCGCAAGAAGGTCCATATTTTATGTGCCGAATTGCGTGAAAACGGACGTGGAGGGGCATCGGCGCGTTTTACACGCGCTGTGGAGAGCCTTGGTTGAATTTCTAAGGTTTTTTGGGTTTACGTGCAATTGTACACTCTTGTATAAATTGCATGTTTAGGGTTTCTTTAAGAAACCCTAACCCTAGCTAACCCTAGCCTCCCCCAGCCGATCCCTCCTCTTCTCCTGCCTTCCCCCGAGCACCGCAGCCGCTGCCGATCTCCCCTGGCCTGCCGGAACAGTGCTCGGGCTCTCTCTCTCTCTCTCTCTCTCTCTCTCTCTCTCTCTTTTCTTCTTCCTTGTCTTCTTCTTCTTCCTCTTCTTTTTGCTTCTTGACCGAGACCCTCGGGTGGACCCCCCCTGCGTTTGGGTCTCTCTCTGGAAGGTGCTCCAACGCTCGGTGCTCCAACCCTCCGGCCCTGCCGTTGCTGCCGCATGCCGCCGCGCCGCCGCTGCTGCTGCTTCAAGCTGGTGCGGGCAGCATCTCCTGGATCTGAGCCGCCACAGCCTCCCACCGCCGCAGCAGCCCTCGGCCGGCCCTGGGAGTGCCGCCGCCGCCGTCGCCTCCTTCCTCGGCCGCCCCCGTGCCGCCCGTGCGCCGTCGCTGTCGCCGCTAGGGCTTCTTGGGCAGCCGCGGCCGAGGGCTTTGTGCCGCCGCCCTTTGCTGTCGTGGACGCCCACCTCCCAACCTCCGACGACGTGCCGTGGTCGGTGCTCAACGTCCCGACCACCGCCGCCGCCGTTGGTTGCAGGTGCGGGCGTGCCCTAGCTAACCTAGGAGCTTCTCTTCTCCCCGCGCCGCCGCCGCCGCTCCCAGTCACCGGTTGAGGTGAGCCCCCTCTTCTCAATCTCCTCCGCATCCGACCTGAGCCGCCGTGCGCGCCGCCCGGCCGCCGGCTGCCAGCCGGAGCTAGCTTGCTCCGACCGGGCTCGGTCCTTGTTGCTTTGGAGCCTCGCGCTTGGATCTGGGCCTCTGGCTGCCTCCCTTTCTTCAAAGAGGTGAGCATGACGATCACGGCGATGCGCTGATCACCGTGCTCACCTCGGTTGACGGCACTGTTGCCCCGCTTCACTGTTTCGGTTGTGTCGAGCCTTAATATTTCATGTTATCGCTGTTTTCTTGGGTCTTTTGAGCCCGCGACTATTTTTGTCGCAGAGGGGCTGTTAGCATGGCTTCCGTTGCATCGTTTCCTGTCCGCTGGTGCTTGCGGAGGGGTGTGTGGATGAACAGACTGCTCTATCGACCTAGTTATTGCTTAATTTATGTATTTAGTTGCATGTGTAGGGCTTTTGTGTATTTGTCGCATCGCGGAGACGCTGCGAGCAGCAAGGGCTTGACCCTTGAGGCCCAGTGGACTGGTTGTCCAATCTCGTAACACCTTCACGGAAATCCGGTTTGATTTCCGGTGCGTTTTCTGACGAATTAGTCGGCGGAACGCACATTTTGGTCATGGGACCCACTTGTTAGTTTCGTGGGTGATCTGGCTTTGTTGCATAGCCTTATTGGTTATTCTCCTTTGCTGTCCCAAAGTTTTGAGAGCAGCGGATGAGCGACGGAGGGTTCCGGTGCCAAAATCGGCATCTTTCGGGAACTCGGAAAGCCATTTTCGGGCGCGTTGGTGCTCGTGGCACCCCGAACTTGTGCCTGCTATCCGACCACCTATTTGTTGTGTTTGGGGACAGTGGGCGGCATGGTTTGTTTGTTAGTACCCCTCTGGGGCTTGGTTTGGGTTCGGGATCGTCCCGGCGGGTTTTCCAGACGATCCGACGGTTTCGGGTATGTGAGCTTGTGTGTTTAGTGTCGACTCGGTAGACCTTGACCCTATGAGTATTTCGTAGGTCCTGTCGACACCCTTGTGAGCCGTCGGTGTTAGGCTCTTCCGTTCTTTCAGGTGGGTACTTCGATCTGGAGTTGGTACAGCGGGCTAGCGGTGATACCCTTCTATCCCTTTCTCTTGCATGTTTGGATATAGTTCACTTGACTCCTCTTATCTCTACTTGTGTTAGCTTGCCATTAGTAGAGTAGTGGTGATGGCATGGTTTATTGAAACGACCTGGTTGGTCGGTAGTGATCGCCGGTTGCTCCGAGCGATCTCCGATATTCGTATATCAGTTGCTATACTCGGCTTGTTGCCATTCTGTGGATTGAGCATATTGCATCGATCGTCACAGCTCTTCTAGCACTTCACGTACACCCGCGGTCTGATCCACCGCTTAGGGTGTTCTTTTCCGGAAAAGGGTCATACGTTTTCGACCTGTGAGCCTCTTGTCATGTGCATATGCGGAGGTTATGTGCCGGTGAGTGAGCATTTTGTGACAGTGCCAGGTATCCGTCCCTGTGGCCTGGTGGTGATTGAGTTTCATTATTTATCCACAATTGATGCATATGCTGTTTATTTACAGTAGCGTAGTCGTTCATTTATTGTCATACTCATGCTTACTTATGCTACTGTTTTACCTGCCTATCTATCTGTTGACCCTCTTGCCGGTGTGTACACCTCGCCTTCGTCGGCTTGCGGTACCCACTGGGAGGGGAGACATGTTTATCATGTTCTCACCCCCCGCCATCATTTTTCAGGTGAGCCGGGTAGTGGGAGTCGGGACGTGGTGAGACGCAACTAGCTAGCGCGCATTAAAGGTCCCGACCAGTATATCCGTCAGATTGGTTTTGCTCCTGACCCTCTCGTTTATTTAGTAGACATGTTTATGGTTCAATTATATTGTGTGGTTTGCTTATTTATGTACTTGTTTGGATATTGTGACTTTTGACTTATCGCTATCTCATGTGGACTTATGGTTTATTCCGAGTTATCTGTCTATCGTCGATTTCTACCCCTCGTGGTAGCTGGTTTTTAAATAAGGTTTCCGAGTGGAAAATAGATTTCAAATGGCTTTCGATCGATTGGCTTTTGGTTTATAAGAGAGTTCTCGTGTGGGGAACAGTTTTAAAAAGATATTTGAAATGATTGAAGTTAGGGTTTCAAAACAAAGCTTCCGGGTGGGGAGCGCTTTTAATAGAATGTTCTGGTGTACTGTGCATTGCATCATACTTCGCCTAAGGAGTGCTTAGATTCATGCAGGTGTTAAGAATGGTTAGTTGTATGAGATGGTTGTTGTATGTGTGATGAATGAATGGTATTTGTGATCCTGTTATGTATAGTGGTACGCCGTGCAAATACAGGGGAGACTCTGTCCGTGTGGACAGAGAGACATGTATTTGTGGCGTGTTTATACGTGGCGCGGGCTAGGCTTTAAAAAAAAAAGACACATTTTTTCGCAACTAAAACTAGCCTGGGGCATGACAGATTAAGATGGTATCAGAGAGTAAAGGCTACAAACACTCATTCATTCATAAACTTGTAACTGAACCATTGGTTAGGTTGACCCATAGGAAGACCTAAGATGTATAGGTGCGCGAGTACGGGGGTTTATTTTCGGCTTGTGGTTCGTGGGTGTTGCCGACCCCCTTTCTCTTATGATGTTTCTGTGTTCTACAGATGGCTCGTGGTCGTGGTAGACCTCTCCATCCTAGTCGTGGTGGTGGGCGTGCGCCTGCGGAGCCGTCTGCTGGTGTTCAGACCCGGGCTAATGCGGCTGGTTCGAGCGAGGAGCCGGCAGGAGGCGAGCAGCCTAGTGTTGACCGTACCTTACAGCTAGAGGCTGAGATGGCCGAGGTGAGGGGTTAGCTGACGGCCCTCTCCGACATGTTCCAGCAGTTCCTGCAGCAGCAGGCTACGGCGGCTGCCGCTCCAGCCCCTCCTCCTCCTCCGCCGAGTGCCCTGGTGACTGCATACCCTCTTGTGGCACCCACTCCGATTGTGGTCACGACCGCGACGACGATAGCGACTACGTCGACTGTTCCGAGCGAGGACGCCGACCTTGTGACTGGGGATGGTGGCCACATCCGAGCGCGATTGGCGGAATTTCGGAAGTTCGATCCGCCCAAGTTCGCAGGCAAGAAGGATGGTGGACGGACTGTGGAGCGTTGGGTCGCATGGATTGAGAAACTCTTTCGTGACCTCCGCATCGACGAGCAGGACAAAGTCCCGTTGGCCACCCACTGTCTGGATGACGAGGCCTACGATTGGTGGTTGCACCTCCTGACGACCCGGTACGTCGCTGCCTACCCATCGTGGAAGGAGTTCCGGGAGATCATTTTCAGCCACTACTTTCGAGAGAGCACGAAGCAGAGCTTGGGGCGCGAGCTGGAGCGTCTCAAGTAGGGAAACTGCACTATAGAGGAGTACGAGCAGGACTTCTTCCGCATCATCAGCTTGATCCCTTTCGCTGCCCGAGACGAGTACCACAAGGCGCGCCTGTTCACGAAAGGATTGAGGCTGAGCATTCGCCTCTTGATCGCCTCCCATGGGGTGATGACGTACGATGAGTACTACAAGCACGCCCTTATGGTTCAGTACGAGACGAAGGAGACGCGTGCCGAGCGAGATCAGTCCGAGAGGAACGTTGACCGAAAGCGTTCCTACCCCAGTTCCAGCGGTGGCTCTTTCTCTAAGAAGAGTCCGCCGAAGCATCAGCGGAGCCAGTCAGCCAGGAGCGCTCCATTTGGGAGCCAGTGGCAGGAGAACCCGACGTGCGTTATCTGTGGGCAGGGTCATCGGCCGTACGCCTTCCCCTAGCACCGAGATCACTGCTTCCGATGCGGCCAGAAGAGACATATGCGACAGCATTGCACGATGGGACCAGCGCAGAGTACTGCTTCCTCTCCAGCCACTCAGAGACAGAACCGGAGGAACCCGCCACCAGTAGCTGCAGCTTCTTCTGGGCGTCCCTCCACTTCTCGCCAGCAGGAGGGGACACCCCAGACATCGGGTGGACGATTCTACAACATGTCCCACCCCGAGGGAGCACCGGTGGAGACATCGTGGTTGCAGGTATAACCTCCCTCTTCGGCTCTCGTGTTAGGACGTTGTTTGATACCGGAGCATCGCATTCTTTCATTTCTCGTTCTTTCGCACGCGAGCACGGTTTGGAGTCAAGTCTGCTTCCTGTACCCCTTCGGATCCAGACCCCCGAAAAAGGACCTTGGAGCAGAGAGATGAATCATGGCTTGTCCGATGTTGCTTGGCGACCAGGTGTTCTCGGCGAACCTGGTCCTGTTGCCGCTGAAGGAGTTCGATGTGGTGCTTGGGATGGACCGGCTCACCAAGCATCACGCCACCATCGACTGTGAGCAGAGGATGGTGACTTTCACAGAGCCGGGCGAGAAGGAATTCGTCTACCGTGCTTGTAAGAGTTCTTTCTTCGCCTTGACTATCTCGTCTGCTAGAGCTAGGAGTTTGTTGATTGGTGGATGTACGGCTTACCTGGCTTCGGTAGACGTCATTCATCGAGCTGTATCGGCTCTGGAGGATATTCCGGTGGCTCGAGATTTTCCCGATGTCTTTCCTGCCGAGCTACCCGGGATGCCTTCGGACCGAGAAATTGACTTCTTCATCGATCTGGTTCCGGGCACTACTCCGATTTTGAAGGCCCCTATCGCATGGCATTCGCCGAACTGAAGGAGCTGAAGGCTCAGCTGGAGGATCTTCTGGATAAGGGCTTCATCCGACCGAGTGTTTCTCCTTAGGGAGCACTGGTCCTCTTTGTCAAGAAAAATGACGATATTATGCGCTTGTGCATTGACTACCGAGAGCTCAACAAGGTGACGGTGAAGAACAAGTACCCTCTACCGCGGATCGACGACCTCTTCGACCAGCTTTAAGGAGCCTCGGTATTTTCAAAAATTGATTTGCAGTCAGGTTACCATCAGCTCAAGACCAAGGCCGAGGACATTGCGAAGACGGCTTTTCGGACTCGTTATGGGCATTACGAGTTCACGGTGATGACGTTCGGATTGACTAACACCCCGGCAGCTTTCATGGATATGATGAACAGGGTCTTCCGGTAGTTCTTGGATCAGTTTGTCGTGGTCTTCATTGACGACATACTGATCTATTCGAGGAGCGACGTGGAGCATAAGGATCATCTTCGACGAGTCCTCCAGACGCTTCGAGAGCATAAACTTTACGCTAAGCTCAAGAAGTGTGAGTTCTGGCTTCGGAAAGTATCTTCTTGGTTCACATCGTGACGCAGTCTGATATCACGGTGGACCCGAAGAAGGTAGACTCAGTGGTGGATTGGCTTGTTCCGACTTCTGTGACGGAGATCAGGAGCTTCCTCGGCTTGGCGGGTTATTACCGGCGATTCGTTGAGGGTTTCTCTAAGATCGCCGCCCCTTTGAACAAGCTGACGAGGAAGGGCGAGAAGTTTCTGTGGACTCCCGCTTGTCAGAAGAGCTACGAGGAGCTGAAGGACAGACTGACTCGTGCCCCTATCCTAGCATTGCCGCAGCCTGGTAAGGACTTTGTGGTCTATTGCGATGCATCTTGGATAGGATTGGGGTGCGTGCTCATGCAGCAGGAGAAAGTCATCGCGTATTCTTCGCGCCAGCTGAAGGACTACGAGAAGAACTATCCGACGTACGATCTCGAGCTAGCAGCGGTGGTGTTCGTTCTCAAGCTTTGGAGACACTACCTGTACGGAGCACATCGCGAGGTGTTCACGGATCATCAGAGTTTGAAGTATCTCTTCACTTTGAAGGAGCTGAACCTCAGACAGAGACGGTGGCTTGAGCTTTTGAAGGATTACGACCTCTCTATCCAGTACCATCCGGGCAAGGCGAACGTTGTGGCGGACGCCTTGAGCCGGAAGTAGCCTTCGACGGAGCTGTCTCTCATGATCACCGACAAGGAGTGCTTGGTAGAGGAGTTTCGTCGACTAGAATTGGAGATCCTACCTACTGGAGCTACCGCACAGCTGTTGACTTTGGTGGTGCAGCCCACCTTGGCTGATCGGATTTCTAGTGGACAGCTGACGGACCCACACTTGCAGAAAGTGCGAGCAGAGATCGAGCAGGGTAAAGATGGAGACTTCACGATCCACGCTGATGGTTCTCTCCGTTTTCGAGGACAGAGGTGTGTGCCCAGTGATCCGAATTTGAGGCGAGAAATCTTGACTGAGGCACATCGGTCGCCGTACACCGTTCATCCTGGAGGGACTAAGATGTACCGCGACCTAAAGCAGAGTTTCTGGTGGCCTGGCATGAAGATGGACGTAGCTCAGCATGTGGCACAGTGTCTGATTTGTCAACAGGTGAAGGCCGAGCATCAGCGACCAGCAGGAAAACTTCAACCATTACTTGTACCTGTATGGAAGTGGGAGCAGATCACCATGGATTTCATCACCGGGTTGCCTCGTTCTCAGCGAGGTCATGATGCGATCTGGGTTGTTGTGGATAGACTGACGAAAGCAGCTCACTTCCTGCCGGTACACACGACTTGGTCTCGGGATCGTCTGGCACAGCTCTACTTGGATGAGATCGTCAGGCTTCACGGTGTGCCAGTGTCGATCATTTCGGATCGGGATACTCGCTTCGTATCCCAATTTTGGAGGAGCTTGTAGCAGGCCCTGGGAACGAAGCTCAACTTCAGCACCGCCTTCCACCCCCCAGAGTGATGGTCAGTCGGAGCGAGTCATCCAAACTCTCGAGGATATGCACCGAGCTTGCGTCTTGAATTATGGTGATGGGTGGTACAAGTACCTTTCCTTAGTGGAGTTCGCCTACAACAATAGCTTCCAAGCGAGCATTGGGATGGCACCATACGAGGCTCTGTATGGACGTCGTTGTCGATCTCCGATCTGTTGGGATGACGTGGCTGAGCGTCGAGTGATCGGGCCTGACCTGTTGGAGGACGCAGAGGCCAGGATTCGCAGTGCGAGGCAGTGGCTACTGACTACACAGAGTCGACAGAAAAGCTACGCGGACCAGCGATGGCGTGACCTCGAGTTTCAGGTCGGTGAGCATGTGTTGCTCAAGGTGTCGTCGTCTCGAGGGATCAAGCGGTTCGGATTGCGGAACAAGCTTAGTCCGCGATTTGTGGGACCGTTCGAGATTCTTGAGCGTGTGGGTCCGATGGCTTTTCGGTTGGCTCTCCCTCCGTGTCTTGCTCGAGTGCACAACGTCTTCCACGTGTCCATGCTTCGAAAGTACATCCCTGACCGGTCTCATGTGATCAGCCCGACGACGGTTCAACTGAAGGAGGATCTTAGCTACGACGAGGCGCCTTTGAGGATTCTGGATAGCGAGGTGAAGCAGTTGAGGAACCGGAGCATTCCGTATGTAAAGGTTCATTGGGCGAATCACGAGGAGCGCGAGGCTACTTGGGAGCTGGAGTCTTCTATGCGAGAGCGGTACCCGCAGTTGTTTGCGGATGATGTGTGAGAAAGTTTCGGGGACGAAACTTCTTGTAAGGTGGGAGTGATGTGAGAACTTGAATTTTTGAAATATTAATTTGATATTCTCTCTCTCTCTCTCTCTCTCTCTCTCTCTCTCTCTCATCATATTTTATGTGCCGAATTGCGTGAAAACGGACGTGGAGGGACATCGTCGCGTTTTACACGTGCTGTGCAGGGCCTTGGTGGAATTTCAAAGGTTTTGCAGGTTTACGTGCAATTGTACACTCTTGTATAAATTGCATGTTTAGGGTTTCTATAAGAAACACTAACCCTAGCTAACCCTAGCCTCCCCCAGCCGATCCCTCCTCTCCTCCTGCCTTCCCCCGAGCACCGCCGCCGCAGCCGATCTCCCCTAGCCGGCCGAAACAGTGCGCGGGCTCTCTCTCTCTCTCTCTCTCTCTCTCTCTCTCTCTCTCTCTCTCTCTCTCTTTCTCTCTCTTTTCTTCTTCCTTGTCTTCTTCTTCTTCTTCCTCTTCTTCTTGCTTCTTGGCCGAGACCCTCGAGTGGACCCCCCTGCATTTGGGTCTCTCTCTGGAAGGTGCTCCGATGCCCGGCGCCGCCCTCCGGCCCTGCCGTTGCTGCCGCACGCCGTCGCGCCGCTGCTGTTGCAGGCTGGTGCGGGCAGCATCTCCTGGATCTGAGCCGCCATAGCCTCCCGCCGTTGCAGCAGCCCTCGACCGGCCCCGGGAGTGCCGCCGCCGCCGTCGCATCCTTCCCCGGCCGCCCCAGTTCCATCGGTGCACTGCCGCAGCCGCCGCTGTTGAAGCTAGGGCTTCTTGGGCAGCCGCGGCCGAGGGCTTTGAGCCGCCGCCGTCGCCGCCCTTTGCTGTCGCGGATGCCCACCTCCCGACCTCCGACAACGTACCGTGGTCGGTGCTCGCCGTCCCGACCGCCGCCGCCGCCGTTGGTTGCCAGTGCGGGCATGCCCTAGCCAACCCGCGCCGCCACTCTCAGTCGCCGGTTGAGGTGAGCCCCCTCTTCTCCATCTCCCCCGCATCCGACCTGAGCCGCCGTGCGTGCCGCCCGGCCGTCGGCTGCCGGCCGGAGCTAGCTTGCTCCGGCCGGGCTCGGTCCTTGTTGCTTTGGAGCCGCGCGCTTGGATCTGGGCCTCTGGCTGCCTCCCGATCTTCGGGGAGATGAGCAAGATGATCGCGGCGATGCGCTGATCACCGTGCTCACCTCGGTTGACGGCACTGTTGCCCCGCTTCGCTGTTTCGGCTGTGTCGACCCCTAATATTTCATGTTATCACTGTTTTCTTGGGTCTTTTGAGCCCGCGAGTATTTTTGTCACAGAGGAGCTGTGAGCATGGCCTCCATTGCATCGTTTCCTGTCCGCTGGTGCTCGCGGAGGGGGATACGGACGAACGGACTGCTCTATCGACCTAGTTATTGCTTAATTTATGTATTTAGTTGCATGTGTAGGGCTTTTGTGTATTTGTCGCAGCGTGGAGACACTGCAGGCAGCAAGGGCTTGACCCTTGAGGCCCAGTGGACTGGTTGTCCAATCTCGTAACGCCTTCACGGAAATCCGGTGCGTTTTCCGACGAATTAGTCGGCAGAACGCACATTTTGGTCGTGGGACCCACTTGTTGGTTTCGTGGGTGACCTGGCTTTGTCATATAGCCTTGTTGGCTATTCTTCTTCACTGTCCTGAAGTTCCGAGGGCAGCGGATGAGCGACGGAGGGTTCAGGTGCCAAAAATCGGCATCTTTCGGGAACTCGGAAAGCTGTTTTCGGGCGCGTTGGTGCTCGTGGCACCCCGTACTTTTGTCCGCTGTCCGACCACCCTATTTGGTGTGTTTGGGGACAGTGGGCGGCATGCTTTGTTTGTTATAATAAGAGAACAATTCAAATTGGCCGAACCTGTCGGGAACATCAGGTTGATGTACTCGAGAGCACTCAATTTATCCATCTCCGCACTCAGATCTACTCCAAAACCTTTTCTTCTCCGAAGGATTCGTGATCAAGAAACCAGCGTGCAGATTGAGAAGACGAATGGCAGCTTCCGCGCCATCGCAGATGTATAAACACCTAATAATATCGTGAGAAAGTAGGAGGAGGAGGAGGCGACGGGGAGGATGAGGAGGAGGAGACAAAGAGAGAGGTTGGGAGACTACTGACCGGATCAAAGGAGGCTGAAAGAAGAGCAAAAACCCACTGTACCTGGCTCAGTTGGTTTGATGGTCGCAGCTGGGCTTTAAGCCCACACAATTTTTTTTTTTTACAAATAGTCCTATAAAATTTATATTTACAAAAATAGTCCTCTCCTTACCACGCCAGCAGGAAATTTTAGTACACTAGGTTTTTTTCAAAAATTTTATTCTAAAATTAGACCCGTCAAAATTTTATTTATAAATAGTCTCTATTTTGTTATGTGGGTGTTAGGGAGAAAAAAATACGTGAAAGCGGTGAGTATTCGTCAATTTGGTGCACCGAAGAAGATGTTCAGTGCATCCAAACATGCCCTAAGGCCCAGTATTGATAACTAACACGCTATGAAGATTTTCTACAGCGATCGAAATCAGAGTTTGATTTTAGCTCCTTAAAAGGTCATAACAACCATAATCTTATGATAGGATCGTGTATTTCACCTACAACGTGATTTAACCCATCTTATTTCACCTAATTTATCACCCAAAAAAATATCTTGATTCATTTGTAGACATTAACTCATACTTCTCATCAACCAAACACTACCCAAACAAAAGACATTTCCCGAACAAGATGTTTATGCATCAAAACATGCCCTAAAAGCATATATTTGTATATTAATTTCATTCAAACATAAAAATACATGACTAAGTCCTGAATGTAGATAGCCTAAATCATACAAAATCGTTTGCACGAAAAGAAAGAAAAAAAAGAACTCAGATTCGCAGATTCGCATCAATCAAGAGCAACAAACCCTAATAAGAGAACAATTCAAATTGGCCGAACCTGTCGGGAACATCTGGTTGATGTACTCGAGAGCACTCGATTTATCCATCTCCGCACTCAGATCTACTCCAAAACCTTTTCTTCTCCGAAGGATTCGTGATCAAGAAACCAGCGTGCGGATTGAGAAGACGAATGGCAGCTTCCGCGCCGTCGCAGATGTATAAACACCTAATAATTTCTTGAGAAAGCAGGAGGAAGAGGAGGCGACGGGGAGGAGGAGGAGGAGACAAAGAGAGAGAGAGGTCGGGAGACTGCTGACCGGATCAAAGGAGGCAGAAAGAAGAGCAAAAACCCCACTGTACTTGGCTCAGTTGGTTTGATGGTCGCAGCTGGGCTTTTTTCGCATTTAGCCCACTCAATTTTTTTTTACAAATAGTCCTAACAAATTTATATTTACATAAATAGTCCTCTACTTGCCACGCGAGCACCTAAATAGCTTTTTTAGGTTGAATTCGGTGATTCAATCATCGTGTTTAAACCTCTGTTAGTTAATTCGCGCATTATTGAAAATCCGAATAAAATAGTCCGTCTGCGATTTTTTCCCCAAAAAACAAAATAAAACGCGAATTTTTTTAGGTTAACCGAATTATTCGCGAATTATTCACGAACTATTGAAACTCCAAACAAAAAACTTTATATATTTTATGTTTAAGTATGGATTAAGTTATATTTTATGTTAAAGTATGAATTCTTTGTTTGCTCGCCCTAAAATAAAAATCTTATATATTTTATGTTTAATTATGGACTATTTTAATCTCTTTCTTTTTTTATTATTTATATATCGTAGTGTATAATGTAGTTTGCTATTATTTTTTTACTTAATTTACGTTATTTTGTAGCTCCCTATTTTTATATATTCTTAAGAATTATAACTATTTATGCTAGTAGTATAAATCTAGAAATTTTTTTTAAAATTTAATAGCCGAATTTTTTATCCTGAATTTTTAATTGATGAACGTATAATTTTCGTATAAATCGCGTATCTGAATAATTGACGAACCCATTTTTTAAGCCGTATTTTCAACAAATTTTAAAATTAGGATACAAATTTTATTCGTATTATACTCGTACCAAATTTTTGCCGAATCTGAATTAACTAACTATGGTTTAAACATGATGGATTGAATTATTATGTTCCTTTTTGAATTTTTTATCGCTCTTAATTGAAAAAAAGAGGGACTAGAATGTGGATATGAACAGGGTGATTCAATCATCATGTTCAACTTAAAAATGCCAACATGACGCTCGCGTGGCAAAAAGAGGACCATATATGCAAAAATAAATTTACCAGAACCATTTGTAAAAAAAAGTATGAGGGGGCTAAATGCAAAAAAAGCCCGTCGCAGCTCAAAGTTTTGAGTTGGAAGTCTAAATTATTCATATTTCTAACGAGTTTTATTTTTAAATAAAAAATAAGGTGGATAGCATGTCAATGTTACAATAAAAAAACAACAAAGTGAAATGCTACATTTTTTTTCAAAAATAGAAAATAATAAATCTTTCACTCATCATGAATAAATAAGATGTAAAATTTATACTTACTTGTTGGATATATATATATATATATATATATATATATATATATATGTAGCACTTTGAATTTCGGTGCGTTGTCTCGAACTTTACTAAAGTTGATGAAGTTCGGAGAGAGCCGGTAATGGCTAGTGTGGAATTGAGTTCCGAAGGTTTCGGAACACTGTGGGTGCGAGTGGAGACCCGAAAATCGAAAAATATTGAGAAAAGGACCAACCGGAGCAAAACTGCTCACGGGGTCCAGACCCTAGAAACTGGGGTCCGGACAATGAAGTTCCTGGCCGGCTGCTGTCCGGACCCGGGCAGCCACGGTCCGGACCCGAGCCGATGTCCGAGATGGGGAAAGTACGGGTTCCGGACCCGGGACTTGAGGTCCGGACCCGAGCCGCGTGCTAGGTTGGGGTGCGTACGGGTTTCGGACCCTGATGCCAAGGTCCGGACCCGGCCTGCGCACTGGCCAGTTATCAGTGCGGGGTCCGGACCCCATCTGCAAGGTCCGGACCCGGCTGAGGCAGAATGCCCAGTGAGGAGTATTTTGGTAATTTCATGGGGGATAGGCTATATATAGAGGGTTGGGGTCCCTCTCCTCATTACTCCTCCATTTTCCTCTCACTTCCTCTCCCTCTCCCTCACTTTCTCTCTCTAGAGATCTCTCCAAGGCTTGGAGAAGTGAAGGATTTGACCTTGGGAAAAGCTTCTAAGGTGGATTTGGAGCTTCTTGGTGCAAGAAGAAGCTTGGGAGCTAGGGCTTTGAGGTGAGTTCTTGTGATTTAGGGTTTGAACCTAGGATTTAATCCTTTGAAATGAGGTTTTTGGAAACCCTATGCAATCTAAACCACAAATGGCGGAAGATTGGCCATGAAATCTAGGGTTTGGCTTGCATGCATGCAAACCCTAGGTAGATTTGGGGCTTTTGCAATGAGAGGTTCTAAAAATATTTGGACCTTCGGGAATTGCAATTGAGGCATAGGAAATCATGTTAGAACACTTGATTTCACATGTTGAGTTGAATTTAGGGTTCGTAATGAGTAACGAACCGTTTTCTTGTAGAAGCTTGGGTTGAAGCAAGAACTCAAAGCTTGGACACTTAGGAGCTTGAAGAATACAAGAATTTGAAAGCTCTTGAGGTGGGTTTGTGTTTACCGAAGTGATTAGATCACTTCCATGTCTAGGATAAATATCCATTTAAAGATAAAATGATATGTGTTGTGAACCCTAGAATTTGCATGTTGGCAAAGGTAAAAATCATGATAGGATGAACAATGAGATCCTATTGCATGATGTATATTTCAAGTATAATTCAAATATTAATACTTGTTGCATGGTTGCATGTGTGGTTAAAGTGTTATTGAACATAGGTTGAACATGAGGCTAAACCTAGTGTTATTGAACATAGGTTGGACATGAGGATTAAACCTAGTGTTATTGAACATAGGTTGGAACATGTGAGATTGAAACCTAGTGTCATTGAACATAGGTTTGACATGAGATTGGAACCTAGACTCATGGAACCTAGGTTGATAATGAGAAAGTAAGCCTAGTGTTATTGAACATAGGCGAGACTTAGTGACTTGAACCTAAGGTCATGAGACTTATGTTGGCAAGTGAAAAACGTGAACAACGGGATGTGCGACGATTTTGCTATCCCGGGTAGGCGACGATTTCGCTACCATGCCATAAGTTGGCCGTATTGAGACGGGATGTGCGACGATTTTGCTATCCCGGGTAGGCGACGATTTCGCTACCATGCCATGAGTTGGCCGTACCGACACGGGATGTGCGACGAGTTTGCAATCCCGGGTAGGCGACGATTTTGCTACCTAGCCTTGAGTTGGCGGTGTCGAGAGGGGATGTGCGACGATTTGCTATCCCGGGTAGGCGACGATTTCGCTACCATGCCATGAGTTGGCCGTACCGACACGGGATGTGCGACGAGTTTGCAATCCCGGGTAGGCGACGATTTCGCTACCTCGCCTTGAGTTGGCGGTGTCGAGAGGGGATGTGCGACGAGGTTGCTATCCCGGATATGCGACGAGTTCGCTATCCATGCCATGTAATGGCGGTGTTGAGACGGGGTAGGCGACGATTTTGCTATCCCGAGTATGCGACGAGTTCGCTACTCGAACTAGGAGGTGACGAGTTCACTCCTCGAATGTTGGAATAATTATGGTGAGACGGCGATTCCGAAACCATAAGTAAATGACAAGTAAATGAACTTAGTCATTGTGAGACATAGGATGAACCTAGGAGAGAATGATAAATTATATTTCATTTGGTTGCATCCTTTATGTTTATTTACAAGCATGTAAATAATTGTTGCATAGTTATATGTGATCTAACTTATGCATATGGTGTTTCTTTGGACCTGGTGGGTCGAGCTTCTCTCTTGGGTGGCCTTACCCACTGGGAACTATGTTTATAGTTCTCACCCCACATTTTCCAGGTCCTTCCGCGAGTGAGGCGGCGGAGCGAGGCAAGGGTTTGGCTCTCTAGATAGCGGCCCTTCCATTTTGGTTGTATGTAGAGTTGTACCCCTACCTTTGGACTATGATAGTATAGGGGATTTACATTCTTGTATGAATGTTGTATATTCAATAGTTTTGGAACATGGTGTATGGAATGAAAAGAAAAATTTGGACATGTATATTGTGCCATGTGATGTAATAGAAGTAGAACTTCTTTATGTTGATGCTTTCCTTGTGCAACTCTTGTACTCCGTTCCTAATTGGAACATTGTGGATAAGCTTGTGTTGTGACGCCTTGGGCGGATAGGAAAGACTCTATCCGTTCGGCGGGTCTGGTGCATGCGCCCGTGCGGTTATCCTTTCCACCTAGTTGGTGTTTAAGGCCCGGCGGTGCGTGACAATATATATATATATATATATATACTATAATTATTGTATTTACTCTATAAAAATACTATTTAAGATCTTCTTAGTACTGAAAAGTATCTATCTTTATTATAAGATGGCTTAATTAGACTATATTACAGTATACTTAAGAAGATATTTATTTTCTATATTGTGCTTTTTCTTTTTCAAAAATATTTTAAAATTGTTATTTCTTTGTCTATGTCTTTATTACAAATAATAAACCTATAAATTAGATGGGAGCTAGCCGTTCAATTCCAATTTAAGAGTCTTCAATCGAGACTTAAATTTCATTATCTTACGTTTAATATTGAAATAAGCTGGCCGAAAGTTGCAAACATGTACTCGGCTAGTTTTGATAAGACTATATCGAATATTTTTAAAAATTAACCCTATAAAATTTTTAAATTAGCACAATTACACTTTACAAATTTTATTTGACCAATTAGCATTCTTTTGGCCAATACATAGGAGACATATGTGGAAGACGGTGAATCATTCACCGTCTTCATATATGAGGTGATTGATTCACCATTTTTCGACATTCCCATAAAGACGGTGAATCATTCACTACCTTTCCTAAGACAGTAAACGATTCACCATTTTAGAATGCTTCATCCTATACCTCACAATTTGGAATAATTATGAGAATAAACTAATAAGACGAGGAATAATTCACCGTCTTTATAAACCAGTGAACAATTCGTCGCCTTCATAAAAACGGTGAATGATTCACTATCTTCGTATAGACAGTGAACCAGTCGTCGTCTTTGGTATATTTATCATCACGCCTTGATTGCTATACTTAATATTTTTTCTTAAAAAAATTTTCAACAATACCAAATTTTTGGAAAGAATATCAACAAAGAAAAAAGAGTATAAAAATATATGATATATGATATAACATATTTTCTATTTTTTACAATATAAAATGCAACGCATTCTATTCAGATAATATCAATGTCACTATTAGATTGTCAAGCCCCGGGCTAGTTTTAAATGCGGAAAAACGTTCCAATTTTTATTTTATTTTTGAAAGCCTAGCCCGCGCCACGTACAGACCCGCCACAAATACAGAGTCCACTGTACACACGAACAGAGCCTCCCCTGTATTTGCACGGCGTACACAACATACAACAGAATCACAACCACCATTCATTCATCACAACAACACAACAGCTCAATAAGATTCATACAGCTAACAGTCCTTAAACCTGTATGAATCTAAGCAAGTCCTTAGGCGAAGGATGATGCGATGCGCAAACAACAGATCATTCTAGAAAATTGCTCCTTACCCAGAAGCTTTATTTTGAAACCATAATATCAAACATTTAAGAATTATTTAAAAACTGTTCTCCACACGAGAACTCTCTTTTGAAATCCCAAAAGTCTATCGATCGAAAATCCATTTGAAAATTATTTCCCACACGAAATATTTGTTTGAAAATGCTACCACGAGGGGTAGAAATCCAAGATGTGCGATATAAAGCAACCATGATAGATCTAAAGCATCAGTATCCAAAGAGTTTAAGCATGCAAGAAAGCACATCCAAAATATAACTGTACCAAATCATAACATGCTAGATAAACAACCACAATGTAACTGAACCACATCCATAACTAACTGATAAAGGATAAGGGTGATAACCAAATCTGGAGAGAGAAGCCTCACAGGTCGGGACCTCTAGTACCACTAACTAGGCGTGTCTCGCTGCGTCCCGACTCTCACCACCCTGCTCACCTGAAAACAACAACGAGGGCGGGGGGTGAGAACATGTAAACATGTCTCCCTCCCAGTGGGTACCGTAAGCCGACGAAGGCGAGGTGTACACACCGGCACGAGGGTCAACAAATAGATATATAAGGTAAACAGTAGCACAAGTAAGTATGAGGCTGACATACAACTGAACAACTATGCTACTGTAAGCAACTAGTATATGCATCAATGGAGATAACCACAAAGTAAATCCAATGCATAGCCACCGGGACATATCCCTGGCACTGTCACACTGCTCATCTCTCGGCACATAAACCTTCTGGACGCACTGCATCAAGGCTCACGAGTCGGACCAAACTCAACGACCCTTTTTCGGAAAAGAACACCCCCAGGCGGTGGATCAGACCGCTGGTGTACGTGAAGTGCTAGAAGAGCTGTGACGATCGATGCGAATGCTCAATCCACAAAACGGCAACGAGCCGTGAAGCAACTGAAAAGCCAATATACGAGGATCGCTCGAAACAACAGGCTATCATCACCGACCAACTGGGTTGTCTCACGAATCATGCAAACCACAACTACTCTACTATCCAAGCACACATAAGTAGAGTCAACGGGAGTCAAGTGAACTAATAACTGAAATGCAAGAGAAGGGATAGAAAGGTATCACCGTAGTCCACTGAACCGACTCCAGATCGAAGTACCCACCTGTAGGAAAGCTAGAGCCTAACACCGATGGCTCTCGGGAACTGCAACAGGACCTACGAAAGACTCACAGGGTCAAGGTCTACCAAGTCGACACCAAACGTAAAGCTCTCACATCCCGAAACCGACGGATTGCACGGAAATCCCACCGGGACGATCCCGAAACCACACTAAGCCCCACAGGGGTACCAACAGCCAACCAAGTCCTCTGCTGTCCCCCAAACACACAAAACGAGGTGGCGGGACAGCGAGCACAAGCTCGGGGTGCCACGAACACAAACGCACCCGAAAAGGCTTCCCGGGTTCCCGAAAAAATGCCGAATTGGCACCAGAACCCTTCGTCACTCATCCGCTGTCCTTGGAACTTCGGGACAGTGATGAGGAACAGCCAACGAGGCTAAACGACGAAGCCAAGTCACTCGCAAAAATAACAAGTGAGTCGCACGACCAAAAACACGCGTTTCGCCGACTATTTCATCGAAAAACGCTTCTGAAATAAATCCGGATCTCCGTGAAGGGCGAAGGAGTTGGACAACCAGTCCACAGGGTCTCAAGGGTCATGCCCTTGCTGAGGGAGTAGTGGAGAAGAGGGAACTCACTCTCTCTCTCCACACACACACACACAATACACATATACACCTAAGGTAAATTGCACAAAAGTCCCTCAAACACTGTAAATAGCCATTGGGTCCCTCACAGTAAGGACAAAATGCCCAGACACCCCTCCACAAACAGTCTCACGCAAAACGATGCGTGAAACAGGGTCCAGATCGCGAAACAGCAAAATGTACAATTCGACCTCTCAGCGAAGAACATGCAATATCTTTTGATCCGTCCGTCGCATGTCGAAACAGATTGCGCCATCGCGTTCAGCACTGACGAGACATCGAATCTACCATTTTGGATTATCAGAAACGAACTCCGGATTGCACCGTTAAGCCGTTCTCTCTTCGCAACAAAACTTAAAACAATAAAAATACACTAAATATACTATATATATACATATATATATACCTATACATGTATATACCAGCAAATACGGATCAAATACACAGCAAAAGGGGAGAGGAACACAGAATTCAAATTTCACAAAAATTTAAAAATTCGAATTCTCACATCACTCCCACCATACAAGAAGTTTCGTCCCCGAAACTTACACACACACACTTTCCGCGAACAACTGCGGATACCTCTCACGCATAGCAGACTCCAGCTCCCAAGTAGCCTCGCGCTCCTCGTGATTCGTCCACTGAACCTTCACATACGGAATGCATCGGTTCCTCAACTGCTTCACCTCGCGGGCAAAAATCCTCACAGGTACCTCGTCGTAGCTGAGGTCCTCCCTCAGCTGAACCGTCGTCGGGCTGATCACGTGAGAAGGGTCGGGTATGTACTTCCGAAGCATGGACACATGGAAGACATTGTGCACTCGAGCAAGACTAGGAGGAAGAGCTAACCGATAAGCCACTGGACCCACACGCTCAAGGATCTCAAACGGTCCCACGAAACGCGGACTAAGCTTGCTCCGCAATCCGAACCGCTTGATCCCTTGGGACGGCGACACCCTGAGCAGCACATGCTCACCGACCTGAAACACTAGGTCGCGCCGTCGCTGGTTTGCATAGCTTTTCTGCCGGCTCTGCGCAGTCAGCAGTCGCTGCCTCGCACTGCGAATCTTGGCCTCTGCGTCCTCTAACAAGTCAGGCCCGATCGCACGACGCTCACCCACGTCATCCCAACAGATCGGTGATCGACAACGACGTCCATACAACGCCTCGTACGGTGCCAACCCAAAGCTCACCTGGAAGCTGTTGTTGTAGGCGAACTCCACCAGAGAAAGATACTTGAACCAACCCTCGCCAAAAACCAAAACGCATGCCCGGAGCATATCCTCAAGAGTCTGAAAGACTCGCTCCGACTACCCATCACTCTGAGGGTGGTAAACTGAGCTGAAGTAGAGCTTCGTTCCCAGTGCCTGCTGCAAGCTCCTCCAGAACTGAGAAACGAAGCGAGAACCCCGATCCGAAACGATCGATACTGGCACTCCAAGCAGCCTGACAAACTCATCCAAGTAGAGCTGCGCTAGTCGATCCCGAGACCAAGTCGTGTGTACCGGTAGGAAGTGAGCTGCTTTCGTCAATCGGTCCACAAAAAAAAACCCCAGATCGCAACATGACCTCGCTGAGAACGAGGCAACCCGGTGACGAAATCCATGGTAATCTGTGTCGGATCGTTGGCGCTATAATCCCAAAAGCTCGAGCTGTTAGAAATACGCAACCAATTCACTTAAAGCGTACAGATACAGCGCCCACGGGTCTCGATTGTGACTCGGCCCCACCAGCCTCACACTACTTCGAACATGACCTAGCCTCACGCCACTTCGAACATGACTTGGCCCCACATGGCCTCCCTCCACAGGACAGGATGCTGGCCCATTTAAGCCAACAATCCCCCTTCCAGCACCTGCACACATTTGCAGCATGCGGGAATCGAACCCGTGACCTCTGGCTCTGATACCACTTGTCGGATCGTTGGCGCTAACCATTAATCCCAAAAGCTCGAGCTGTTAGAAATACACAACCAATTCACTTAAAGCGTACAGATACAGCGCCCACGGGTCTCGATTGTGACTCGGCCCCACCAGCCTCATGCCACTTCGAACATGACTCGGCCCGCCTAGCCTCACGCCACTTTGAACATGACTTGGCCCCACATGACCTCCCGCCACAGGGCAGGATGCTGGCCCATTTAAGCCAACAATCTACTCCCACTTCCCTACAGGTACGGGCAACGGTTGAAGCTTCCCTGTTGTGTTGGTCGCTGATGCTCAGCCTTCACCTGCTGACAAACCAGCCACTGTGCCACATGCTGAGCTACATCCATCGTCATGCCAGGCCACCAGAAACTCTACTTCAGGTGGCGGTACATCTTCGTCCCTCCAGGATGAATGGTGTACGGCGACCGGTGTGCCTCAGTCAAAGTCTCTCGCCTCAAATCCCGATCACTGGGCACACACCTCCGTCCTCGAAAGCGAAGGAAACCATCAGCAAGTAACGTGAAGTCACCATCTTTGCCCTGCTCGGCCTCTGCTCGCACTCTCTGCAAGTGCGGATCCATCAGTTGCCCACCCGAAATTCGATCGGACAAGGTGGGCTGCACCGCCAAAGTCAACAACTGTGCGGTAGCTCCATAAGGTAAAGTCTCCAACTCTAGTCGACGAAACTCCTCCACCAATCGCTCCTGGTCGGTGATCATGAGAGACAGCTCCGCCGAAGGCTGCTTCCGGCTAAAGGCGTCCGCCACGACGTTCGCCTTGCCCGGATAAAACAGGATGGAGATGTCATAATCCTTCAAAAGCTCAAGCCACCGTCTCTATCTGAGGTTCAGCTCCTTCTGGGTGAAGAGGTACTTCAGACTCTGGTGATCCGTGAACATCTCACAAAGCGCTCCGTACAGGTAGTGTCTCCAAAGCTTGAGAGCGAACACCACTGCTGCTAACTCCAGATCGTGCGTCGGATAATTCTTTTCGTAGTCCATCAACTGGCGCGAAGCATACGCGATGACCTTCTCTTGCTGCAGGAGCACGCACCCCAATCCTATCCAAGACGCATCGCAGTAGACCACAAAATCCTCACCAGGGTGCGGCAATGCTAAGATAGGGGCACAAGTCAAACCGTCCTTCAGCTCCTAGAAGCTCATCTGACAAGCGGGAGTCCACAGAAACTTCACGCTCTTCCTCGTCAGCTTGCTCAAGAGGTGGCGATCTTTGAGAAACCCTCAACCAATCCCGGTAACAACTTCCCAAGCCGAAGAAGCTCCTAATCTCCGCCACAGAAGTCGGAACAGGCCAATCCACCATAGAGTCCACCTTCCTTGGGTCCACCGCAATACCAGACTGCGTCAAAATGTGACCCAAGAAGGAAACTTCTCGAATAGATCAGTATGTCGTCAAAGAAGACCATGACAAATTAATCCAAAAACTGCCGAAAAACCCTGTTCATCAAATCCATAAAAGCTGCCGGGGCGTTCATCAAACCGAACGGCATAACCGTGACCTCGTAAAGCCCGTAACGAGTCCGGAAGGCCGTCATCGCAACGTCCTCGACCTTGATCTTCAGCTAAAGATAACCTGGCTGCAGAACAAAACTTCGAGAAATACCGAGGCTCCCTGGAGCCGGTCGAAGAGATCGTCGATCCGCGGTAGAGGGTACTAAATCTTCACCGTCATCTCTTTGAGCTCGAACTCACAATCAAACCAAGACTGCACGAAAGTCGCAACGAAAACCTAGTACGCAAACACATACACAGAGACCTCGGAGCCAACAACCAGGCTCCCGTCATCCGGTCACCAAAACACCTGGCAAAAACCGAGATCACCTCGCAAAACAACCTTTCAGCTGTGAAGGCACAGTTATCGAGCTAAAAGGCAACCAAACTCAACCGGAGTCAAACCATCCGCAGTGATGGCAAATCAACTGCACAAAACCACCCAAGGATTAGCTCAAGGCTCACTACGTGATCAGGGATGACCACCACATAGCTTTCTCACAAAACGACGCAGAGAGATTGTCTCGCAAGAGAAAGCACCGACCCAATCCTGATAGTCCCTAAAAGGGGTAGGGTATTTCGTTCTAACTTTTGACACTACGTTGTATGCAGCCAACGTACTCATAAAAAAAAAAATGAAATATCCGAAGATCAAATGCCGACAACCAGTTGGCAACACCACAAGGGTACCAGGTCAACCAACTCCAAAGCTGGACCAAAATCACGAAAGAATCACCGAATTAACGGGAAACAGCAAACCGACCCACAAAACAAGGTCTGCTCAGAGCCAACTCCCTAGGAGTCTTCAGCTTCCAACAACAAACCGACGGCTACAGGCGACGTAGGGTCGCCAACCACACGAACCAAAGTGAAGGAAAAACAATTCCAGCGTCGACTAACCAACGTAAAACGCGGTGAGACCTCCAACAACAACCTGGAAGATCTCGCGAAAACACGAAAGCCTACAAGTATCACAAAAAATCTCAAGACACACCAATTTAGGCGTTAGGATAGCCGCAAACCATGTAGGCACCAACAAAAACCCGACACCAAACAGTGTCCACTCAGTCTAGTACACGTCAGTTTGACGCAAGAACCAGCTAAAGGTCGAAAGACCAACACTGACGATTCCACCAGCAAGACGTCAGAGGGGTAGGCTTCACCGCCCTACCCAATAAAACAGAGAAGGTAACACCAAAGTTGCGGTCGAAACCGCTCAAAGCACCGTCTCCGTAGAGACGCTCGCAGTGGCCCTCGTGCTCTACACGGAAAGTGGGGCCAGGGCAAGAACAGCCCAAACGACAACACAGATCCACCACCATTTCTAGAAGAAGCACGAGTCTGCGAACAAGGGCGGATCGAACCTCAGGAAATCCGCCAATCGCGCTCGGACGTGGCCACCACCCCCAATCTCGGGGTCGGCGTCCACACGCGAAACAGCCCACGTAGTCGCTGTCGTCGTCGCGGTCGTGGCCACAACGGCGTGGGTGCCCCAGGAGGGTCTGCAGTCATCGGGGCACTCGGCGAAGGAGGAGGAGGGGCTGGAGCGGCAGTCACCGTAGCCTGTTGCTGCAAAAACTGTCGGAACATGCCGGAGAGGGTCGTCAGCTGACCCCTTGCCTCGGCCTCAAGCACACAGGGTACAGTTACATCAGGCTGTCCGCCTCCTGCCAGCTCCTCACTCGAACCAGCCGCAATAGCCCGAGTCTGAACACCAGCAGACGGCTCCGCAGGCGCACGCCTACCACCACGACCCGGACGAGGAGGTCTACCACGACCACAAGCCATCTGCAAAATACAGAAACCTGCGCAAGAGAAAGGGGTCGGCAACTCCCACAAAACACAAGCCGAAAATAAACCCCCTCGAACTCGCGCACCTATACATCTTAGGTCTTCCTATGGGCCAGCCTAACCAATGGTTCAGTTACAAGTTTATGAATGAATGAGTGTTTGTACCCTTTACACTCTGATACCATCTTAATCTGTCAAGCCCCGGGCTAGTTTTAGATGCAAAAAAACGTGCCAAATTTTTTTTTTTTTGAAAGCCTAGCCCGCGCCACGTACAGACCCGCCACAAATACAGAATCCACTGTACACACGGACAGAGCCTCCCATGTATTTGCACGACGTACACAACATACAACATGATCACAACCACCATTCATTCATCACAACAACACAACAGCTCAATAAGATTCATACAGCTAACAGTCCTTAAACATGTATGAATTTAAGCAAGTCCTTAGGCAAAGGATGATGCGATGCACAAACAACAGATCATTCTAGAAAATTGCTCCTTACCCAGAAGCTTTATTTTGAAACCCTAATATCAAACATTTAAGAATCATTTAAAAACTGTTCTTCACACGAGAACTCTCTTTTGAAATCCCAAAAGTCGATCGATCGAAAATCCATTTGAAAACTGTTTCCCACACGGAAATCATTGTTTGAAAACGCTACCACGAGGGGTAGAAATCCAAGATGTGCGATATAAAGCAACCATGATAGATCTAAAGCATCAGCATCCAAAGAGTTTATGCATGCAAGAAAGCACATCCAAAATATAACTGTACCAAATCATAACATGCTAGATAAACAACCACAGTGTAACTGAACCACATCCATAACTAACTGATAAAGGATAAGGGTGATAACCAAATCTGGAGAGAGAAGCCTCACAGGTCAGGACCTCTAGTACCACTAACTAGGCGTGCCTCGCTGCGTCTCGACTCTCACCACCCTGCTCACCTGAAAACAACAACGAGGGCGGGGGGTGAGAACATGTAAACATGTCTCCCCTCCCAGTGGGTACTGCAAGCCGACGAAGGCGAGGTGTACACACCGGCACGAGGGTCAACAAATAGATAGATAAGGTAAACAGTAGCACAAGTAAGTATGAGGCTGACATACAACTGAACAACTATGCTACTGTTAGCAACTAGTATATGCATCAATGGAGATAACCACAAAGTAAACCCAATCCATAGCCACCGGGACGTATCCCTAGCACTGTCACTGTCACGCCCCGGATTACTCGTTTCCCCGGGCTCGCCAACAGATCCGCCGTATACATAGATTTTTCTATGTATACGAAGCGATAGCTAACCTGTAAACAAACATACAAGCCACTACAAGAGATATATAGAGCTGAAATAAAACAGACTAATAACAAAAGCCACATGTACATATAGAGTCCAAAATACAACAGGTCCACCACAACCAAAATAGGTACAAATCCACAGTATATGTACATGGCACAACTCCAAAAAGAAACTATCTCCAGTAGGGTCCTCCTCTAGGGACAACAGGGGCAGGTAGGGATCTAGCTCGCGACTCCCTTACCTCGATCCGCGAAAACAGGCGCAGCAGCCGCAACAGAAGAAGGCTCTGCAAAAAGGTGGCAATAAAGGGTGTGAGAACTACTATCAAAAGAAGTAATCCTCAGTGGGTACCGATACCGACCTCTACGGTCCACCCACTAAGTCTACGAGACTAACAGTATAGCTGGTAGGTAAAGAACAACAAAGTAAGCTGGAATAAACTCAACAGCTATCATGCCACTACCCTACCACTATCCAAGTCAACTCTCAAGTAAGCACCACCAAAGTGAGAAATCATCCCTGACCCAATCTATCGGAACCGCCCAAACGGGCTCGTCCAGCCAACTGCCTAGCCACACCGCACACTACCAAATAGGGTAGTCGGTCCAAACCAGATCCACAATCTGTAGCGACATC
This sequence comes from Puya raimondii, assembly GCA_016920855.1. Taxonomy (NCBI): domain Eukaryota; kingdom Viridiplantae; phylum Streptophyta; class Magnoliopsida; order Poales; family Bromeliaceae; genus Puya; species Puya raimondii. Next base: position 24,683,553 of record JABWPP010000049.1, read on the forward strand.
AACGCAAAAGAGGCCTCACTCCGGAGCGGCACTCGGGGGAGCTACCCAGTCGAGTTAGTACGCGTATCTCTGTCGAGCACAAACAGGCTCCGGCAGGCTATAGTCAAAGAACAAAGGGTCAAAAGGGGTCAAAGACTCTGAGCTCACGTGCCCTCAGCACAACCAGAAGCTAAAACAAGAGTCTGGGTCCACCGTCAACCCCGACGGCACCCGTCAGACGAGTGAGGGGTGTGGAGAGCTTCGCAAAGCCTTCCACAAATCGACGGTAATATCCAGCTAACCTGAGGAAACTCCTCACCTCGGTAACCGTCGTCGGTCTGGGCCAATCCCGCACAGTCTCAACCTTCTGCGGGTCCACCGCTACACCAGTGGCCGAAATCACATGGCCCAAGAAAGCTACCTCTCGAAGCCAGAACTCGCACTTCTTCAGCTTAGCATACAACTTCTTTTCTCTCAGAAGTTGCAGCACAAGCCTCAAGTGCTCCTCATGCTCAGCATCGCTCCGAGAGTAGATCAAGATGTCATCAATAAACACCACTACAAACCGGTCCAAGAACGGCTTAAACACTCGATTCATCAAATCCATAAACGCGGCAGGGGCATTAGTCAATCCAAACGGCATCACCGTAAACTCATAATGCCCGTACCGGGTCCTAAAAGTCGTCTTGGGAATATCCTCGGCCTTCACTTTCAATTGGTGGTAACCAGACTGCAAGTCAATCTTCGAGAAGACACAAGATCCTTGCAGCTGATCAAACAGATCATCAATGCGCGGCAAAGGATACCTGTTCTTGATGGTCACTTTATTCAACTCTCGATAATCCACACAAAGTCTAAGTGATCCATCCTTCTTCTTCACGAATAACACCGGCGCTCCCCAAGGCGATACACTGGGTCTCACAAACCCTTTATCCATCAAATCCTGAAGCTGCGCCTTAAGCTCTCTCAGCTCAGCCGGTGCCATTCGGTAGGGTGTCTTTGAGATTGGCGCAGTTCCTAGGACTACGTCAATCACAAACTCGACCTCCCTGTCTGGTGGCATCTCAGTCAACACCGGGGGAAACACGTCCGGGAACTCGCGGACTACGGAGATGTCCTCGAGCTCCGGTGCCCCTGCAGATACCTCCACAACAGTCGCCAGAAATGCGATACATCCTCGACTCATCATCTGTCTCGCTCGTGCCGACGAAATCCACGTCGCAAACAACGTGCTCCTGCAGCCTCGATACACGTACTCCTCCTGGCCTGGCTCGCGAAACGTCACGGTCCTCTCGCCACAGTCGATCATCGCGAAGTAGCGCGTCAGCCAATCCATGCCGAGCACTACATCAAAATCCTGCAATCGCCCCAAGACCAACAGGTCTGCGGGCATCACCCAAGGTCCAAGCTGCACAGGGCAAGCTTGACAACAATCCTCCACACGCAAAACGTGCTCGGGAATCTGCACCTCTCGTGCACAAGATAACGGCCCTATCACTAGCCCATGTAATGATGCAAATGCTCGACTAACAAAAGAATGTGATGCACCGGTATCAAATAATGCACGAGCTCTAATGCCAGAAATTAAAATGATACCTGCCACCACATGATCCGCCGCCATGGAGTCCTCCAGTTGAGCCGCAAAGACTCTGCCGCTCTGCGCCTGCTGCCGTCGCTCGCCCAGGCGTGGTACAGAAGCCCGATCCATCTGGCTGTGACTCGGTGGAGCTCCATAGGCCTGCTGATGAACAGGGGGTGCCGATGCGATCGATGGTACAGGCGACGCTGCTCGGGGACAAGCTGCCCGCAGATGTCCGGACTGACCACACCCAAAACACCGGCCCTCTCGCTGCTCGCACTGCCTAGGCCAATGTGGTCCTCCGCAGATGACACATCTCGGTGCTGCCCTCTGCTGACGTCCCTGCTGACGGGATCCACCAGACAGTCGCCCCGAAAACCTACGACCCTGAGATCGTGATCGTGGAGGTCTCGGCGGGCGTCTGCCGCTGGTCTGTCCCCCGTCCTCTGGAGTCGGGCGCTTCCTATCCAAACCCTGACTCAGAGTGGCTGCCCGCTCACTCGCCGTCAAGGCTCCTCGCTCCACCCATAGCGCCTGCTCGATCGACGCGTCCAAGGTCTGCAACCTCTGCGCCTGAACTAAGACAAATATCTCATGTCTCAATCCTCGCTCAAACAAATAAACTCTGTGAGCCTCATCTCTCGCAGCAAAAGGAACACAGTTCAGGAGTCTGGTAAACTCCCGGGTATACTCCTGCACTGTGCGATCTCCCTGGAGTAGACTCTTCAAATCCTCCTCGAGTTTCTGCTTCACGCTGTTAGGGAAATAGGACCCATACAGCATCCCGCAGAACTCGGTCCAACTTAAATGCAGCGCATCCAGCGACCTGCTCGATCTCGTCCTCGTCCACCAGATGCGTGCATCACCTGTCAGACAGTGAACTGCCAAGTGAACCCGCTCCCGCTCTGGCACGAAGAGATCCTCGAATAACTTCTCCATCTCGCCGACCCAGGCCTCCACCACCCAAGGCTCGATGTGGCTACCATCAAAACGGGGTGGATCAAACCGACAAAAACGAGCCAGTCTCTCGGTCATCCGCTTCTGCTCAGCCTCCGACATCTGTCCACCTGACCGGGAAGTGTCGCCAACCGGTGCTGCCGGAACTGCCGCTGCTGGGCGTACGGCTGCAGCTGCAGCTGGAACGTCCACTGGAACAGCAGGAGGTGGCTCCTGCGACTCCGTCGCTCTAGGTGCTGCACTCCACGTGTGAGTAATGGTATCACACATCCTCCGCAAAAGTGCACTCTGCTGCCTAGCTGACTCGGCTAGCGCATTCAACTGCTCACTCACATCAGGGGGGTGCACTAGGTCCCGCCTGCTCAGGCACCACAGAAGGCGTGGGGGTAGCCCGCGTCGGGGGTCGACCTCGGTGTCGGGGAGGTGCCATGCTCACCTGCGCAACACAAAGATCAGTCAACAACCACAAAACAACTCAAGACCCAATCAAGCGAAAGTCCAGAAGGTCGTCTCTTTTCCCTCGCTACTTGACGTCGTCTGCAGCCAACGCAAGTTCGCGACAGGAAAGGACACACGCCTTCGATCACTCCCTCCACTTAAGGATGAGTTTAACAGTCAAATTGATGACTTTCGCGGCAAGTCACGTCTCTCACGTCTTGCATTCCTAAGGTCTGCCATAGCCTAGGGTTTTTTACTAACTCAAGTCCCAACGACCTATCCTAAGCTCTGATACCACTTAATCTGTCACGCCCCCGGATTACTCGTTTTTCCCCGGGCTCGCCAACAGATCGCCGCCGTATACATAGATTTTTCTATGTATACGAAGCGATAGCTAACCTGTAAACAAACATACAAGCCACTACAAGAGATATATAGAGCTGAAATAAAACAGAACTAATAACAAAAGCAACCTGTACATATAGAGTCCAAAAATAACAACAGGTCCACCACCACAAAACAACCAAAATTTTACAATCCACAACTTATATGTACATGGCACAACACCAAAATAAACTTTCATCTCCAGTAGGGTTCCTCCTCTAGGGACAACAGGGACAGGTCCTGAAGGGCACTAAACTCGCGACTTATCCCTTAAAAACACTGCCGCAAAGCTCGTATGTACACCGACTCGTCAAAAGAAATCTACTAAGGTCACTAAAAAGTCAGCCAAAAAATTACAAAACTCTACTAACAAACTGAACTGGTCCCATGTACACTAACGGACTACATAGCTACTCACACACTAAGCTCAAAAACTCCACCTCGTAACTAGGTACTACATAAACACAGACGTACTAACCAAGTACACTCAAAGCTCACGGTCGGAAAACAGGTTTATCCAAGGCTCGTAAACAAAGAATACTAGAATAGGGAAGTAAAGAAGCGACTAACCTGTAAACAACCACTACAAGAGATATATAAGCTGAAATAAAACAGACTAATAACAAAAAGCCACCTGTACATATAGAGTCCAAAATACAACGCCACAACCAAAATAGGTACATCTACAGTCACAGTATATGTACATGGCACAACTCCAAAAAGAAACTATCTCCAGTAGGGTCCCCTCTAGGGACAACAGGGGACAGGTAGGGATCTAGCTCGCGACTCCCTTACCCTCGATCCGCGAAAGGTACGCAGGCGCAGCAGCAGCCGCAACAGAAGAAGGCTCTGCAAAAAGGTGGCAACAAAGGGTGTGAGAACTACTATCAAAAGAAGTAGTCCTCAGTGGGTACCGATACCGACCTCTACGGTCCACCCACTAAGTCTACGAGACTAACAGTATAGCTGGTAGGTAAAGAACAACAAAGTAAGCTGGAAATAAACTCAACAGCTCATCATGCCACTACCCTACCACTATCCAAGTCAACTCTCAAGTAAGCACCACCAAAGTGAGAAATCATCCCTGACCCAATCTATCGGAACCGCCCAAACGGGCTCGTCCAGCCAACTGCCTAGCCACACCGCACACACACTACCAAATAGGGTAGCCGGTCCAAACCAGATCCACAATCTGTAGCGACATCAACGCAAAAAAAGAGGCCTCACTCCGGAGCGGCACTCGGGGGAGCTACCCAGCCGAGTTAGTACGCGTATCTCTGTCGAGCACAAACAGGCTCCGGCAGGCTATAGTCAAAGAACAAAGGTCAAAAAGGGGTCAAAGACTCTCAGCTCACGTGCCCTCAGCACAACCAGAAGCTAAAACAAGAGTCTGGGTCCACCGTCAACCCCGACGGCACCCGGTAATACAGAACAGTCTAACCCTGCTGTAAATACAAGCTCGGCATCCCCGCACGAGCGTAAACTCGTCCTATAACGAACTAAGTATCCACCTCGCACTAACAGCGGTGATACAGGAACAGAAACGGCTCCTAGAGCTAAATCTGATAACAGTTCGAAAAGTGACGGTTGTATGTTCGCAAGTTTTCTCCTAAGTCAATTCCCAGTTCAGCATGTAAAGTCATGTCGATAAATTATCAATTTATGCTCCAAATTCAGATTTCATATAAACACATGCAAATTCACGAATTCGAGCTACTAACATGATTTAACAGATAATAAAACAGCATGCTGCACTCTCTATACTTAGGAGGAAATTCGGCGATTTCGGTAACATCAACCCACCTCGAAAGCTATCCAACAGCGGCTAGGAGTCGAGTGGAAGGCCTCCAAACAACGCCGGCCGAAATCGAGCTCAAATCTGCAACCTCGAGATTTGGACCCACCTGCGCACTGTTCTGGGCGCCCAGATCATCAGCCCAGAACTGCAGCCTGGCAGCACAACCCACATGTGATCAACATGCGATAAAATCCAAATCCTAAGTCCAAATGCAGTGAAATTTGGCTCAACTCACCAGCAGAGGTTCAAGAACAAACCCTCCAAATTTCAGCCAAATCGGAGTTCGACTCGATATCCAAAAGGTCCACACACTGAACCGGATTCACTTCTGGACCCTCCTGCACATGGATCCAGAAGTTCCAGCACTTAAGCAAAACACAAACACAGCAAGAATTCAGGGATTCCAACGAATCTAGCTCATAGAAAGGGGTCACAAACCTCTCAAAAACAGTGATGGAACAATCCAAAACCTCTCCAAAGATCCTCACAAAGATCTGGATCTAAAAATCCAAGAAATTCCATCCATCAATGACCCAAAAATTTAGCACTTAAGCAATTACTCAAAATCTGAGCTAGAACTCACCTTTGAATCCTCAATTCCAGTGGGAAGAACCTCCAAACCAGCAAGGAAAGTGGAAGGATCAATCTTCACTTCGTAATTCCAGCTCCCAAGAGATTGGATCCCAAGAACAAAGGAAAAACCCAAGTTTCAGCTCAAGAACACCAGGGGTCCAGTAAAACATCAACTGTAGCTTACATACCTGTCCAAATCGCGATTGGAAAGATTCCACTTCTTCCTCTGCGAGTCCTCTATCCAACAAACTAAGTTTCGTTGGATTTGGATACTCCTACACTGCACACGAGCACAAACACTCCAGGTCGACATTGCAGTTTCAGCAGGAAACCAAGTTCATCAATGGAGGAAGATGAAATTGGGGGAGAAGAGAGGGTTTCCCTTTGCAAGCTCCGAGTTCACCTTGAAGAGGGGAGAAAAGAGCCTCAGGGGAGGTCGTCCACATCTTTTATAGACCACTAGTTTCGGTGCAATGAGCCTCAAGAACAGAATTACACTAACCTGTCCTCAGCAGAAAACCACACTTCCGGGCGCCCGAAACTCAAGAAGTGGGCGCCCGGTTCTTCAGCCTGCACCAACTCGGCCATCGGACTCTCCGCCGCGGTCCGGTGCGCCCAAACCTGGTCCGGCGGATCACACCAACCGATCAACACGTGTCGAGCCGTTCGATACTCACGAGGCAGGATTTCCGGACTCACTTTTCGGGCGCCCGAAACATGGATCCGAAATGACTTAGTAATTTTCAGAAAAGGGGCACTGAACAACTGGGCGCCCAAAACAGAGCATCCGGGCGCCCGAAACTCCAAAAGCCCAAAACTTCAGTTTTGGCTCGCTTCGGTGCTCCGAGTCCGTTTTCGCGTCTATTTGACGCCGAAACGACTCCGACTTGTCTCGACCTTCTCCAGAAGTGTCGGACAGTCTAAAATACTACAGTCATTCCGTCAGTTAGGCCCCAGGGGTACTACAGTCACACTGCTCATCTCTCGGCACATAAACCTTCTGGATGCACTGCATCAAGGCTCACGGATCGGACCAAACTCAACGACCCTTTTTCGGAAAAGAACACCGCCAGGCGGTGGATCAGACCGCTAGTGTACGTGAAGTGCTAGAAGAGCTGTGACGATCGATGCGAATGCTCAATCCACAGAACGGCAACGAGCTGTGAAGCAGCTGAAAAGCCAATATACGAGGATCGCTCGGAATAACATGTGATCATCACCGACCAACTAGGTCGTCTCACGAATCATGCAAACCACAACTACTCTACTATCCAAGCACACATAAGTAGAGTCAACGGGAGTCAAGTGAACTAATAACTGAAATGTAAGAGAAGGGATAGAAAGGTATCACCGTAGTCCACTGAACCGACTCCGGATCGAAGTACCCACCTGTAGAAAAGCTAGAGCCTAACACCGACGGCTCTCGGGAACCGTGACAGGACCTACGAAAGACTCACAGGGTCAAGGTCCACCAAGTCGACACCAAACATAAAGCTCTCACATCCCGAAACCGACGGATTGCCCGAAAATCCCACTGGGACGATCCCGAAACCACACTAAGCCCCACAGGGGTACCAACAGCCAACCAAGTCCTCTGCTGTCCTCCAAACACGCAAAACGAGGTGGCAGGACAGCGAGCACAAGCTCGGGGTGCCACGAACACAAACGCACCCGAAAAGGCTTCCCGGGTTCTCGAAAAAATGCCGAATTGGCACCGGAACACTTCGTCACTCATCCGCTGTCCTTGGAACTTCGGGACAGCGATGAGGAATAGCCAACGAGGCTAAACGACGAAGCCAAGTCACTCACGAAAATAGCAAGTGAGTCGCACGACCAAAAACACGCGTTTCGCCGACTATTTCATCGAAAAACACTTCGGAAATAAATTCGGATCTCCGCGAAGGGCGAAGGAGTTGGACAACCAGTCCACAGGGTCTCAAGGGTCATGCCCTTGCTGCCCGCAGCATCGTAACGCTGCCACAAGCACAAAGAACCCCAAACAAGCAACATTTACAAACACAACAAGCATAATTAAGGCCGTTCGAGCAATCCGTACGTTCGCACGACCTTCCGCAAGCACCAGTGGATAGGTAACGACGTAACGGAGGCCGTGCTCACAGCCCCACTGCGACAGGGCCAGTCGCAAGCACAGAAATTGCATAAAAACAGCGTCAACATAAGATAAAATTGCTCGACAAAGGCCGAACAGCGAAACGGCACACCCAAACAGCAAACTAAGGTGAGCATGATGATCAACGCGTCGCCGCGATCATCGTGCTCACCTTCCCGGGCTTTGGGAGGCAACAGTAAGCAAGATACATGCATGCGGCCCAAAACACAACCAAAAAGAGACCCTGGCCGGAGCAACTAGCTCCGGCCGGCTGCCGGCCGACATGCACGGCGCGCGGCGGCCAGGGTCGGGTGCCGGGGTGGTGAGGAAGAGAGTGCTCACCTCAGCCGGCGGCAGGAAGCGGCGGCGGCGGCGCGGGAAGAAAGCCTACTCTCGGGTTGGCTAGGGCACGGCGGCGCGGCAACGGACGGCGACGGCGGCCGGCGGCGACGTGAGCACCAGCAAGAGGGGGTCGCCGGACGTCACGACAAAGAAAATCGGCGGCGGTGGCGGCGGAGCGTGCTCGGCCGCGGCTGCCCTAGCTGCCCAGTCTAAGCCTGCGGCGGCTGCGGCCGCGCTCCGGCGGCACGGCGGCGGTCGGGGAGGGAGGCGACAGCGTCGGAGGACCTGAGGGTGGCGGCGCGCACCCTCCAAGGCAGCGGGAGGCGGCAGCGGCTCGGGTCACCAACTCCCTGCCCGCAGCTGCCCTAGCAGCAGCTGCAGCAGCCTGGCGGCGCACGGCGGCGGCTCTCGACGACACGGCAGGTCTCCGGCGATCGTGCCACCTCAGGGGAGCTCAAGCGTGGGTTCACCCTGGGTGCACACTGCAGGGAAGGAGAGGAAGAAGAAGAAGAAGGAGAAGATGAAGAAAAGGGAGAAGAAAGAGATGGCCGGAGTTGGCGCCGGCCAGGGGTGGTCGGCAGCGGCCGGCGGAGCTCGGGGAGGTGGCTGGGGAGCTGGGGAGAGGGGGTGGCACCTCTGGGAGCTGAGGGAGTAGTGGAGAAGAGGGAACTCACTCTCTCTCTCCACACACACACACACAATACACATATACACCTAAGGTAAATTGCACAAAAGTCCCTCAAACACAGTAAATAGCCACTGGGTTCCTCACAGTAGGAACAAAATGCCCAGACACCCCTCCACAAACAGTCTCACGCAAAACGGTGCGTGAAACAGGGTCCAGATCGCGAAACAGCAAAATGTACAATTCGACCTCTCAGCGAAGAACATGCAATATCTTTTGATCCGTCCGTCGCATGTCGAAACAGACCACGCCATCACGTTCAGCACTGCCGAGACATCGAATCTACCATTTTGGATCGTCAGAAACGGACTCCGGATTGCGCTGTTAAGCCGTTCTCTCTCCGTAACAAAACTTAAAACAATAAAAATACACTAAATATACTATATATACTATATATATACATATATATATACCTATACATGTATATACCAGCAAATACGAATCAAATACACAGCAAAAGGGGAGAGGAACACAGAATTCAAATTTCACAAAAATTTAAAAATTCGAATTCTCACATAGATATATCAATAGACATTATATTCTTGGAGCTCTCCCTCTCCCTTGATGTCCTTAGCCACACCCACGCCGCGTCCACCTTCATGCCTATGATCAATATCAAGTTCATCAGCAGTATGTCATATAGTAGCTCAATACTTATTATCTGACAGAGATCCTTGATAATGATGCTTAATGATGCTCAGGGATCTCTTGGGTCTCCTGTGGCACCGATCGATCGCTACCTACAGCAGCTGGTGTAGATGCTGTCAAGTGCTGTAATGGTGACGAACCATGACGTGGAGAATATGTGCAAGTGAAATGCATACACAACACCGACTGTCACGCCCCGGGTTACCTCTTCCCAGGCGCATGACCAGATCCGCCGCACACACAGTATTTCTACTATGTATACGAAGCGAAACAACATCCACAACAAACATGTAGAGCTAAAGGTATCAACAGAGCTGCTATATAATATATCAAAAATCACTGTACATACAACATCCATAACATAATACAACACTGAAAATCACTATCTCTGTCTCTCTGTATGTACAGACTCATAACCAACTACCAAAATGGGGTATACCTCTAGCCAAATGTCCGGGGATCCACTCTACCCGACGGTCTCCTTTCCGCGATCAGTATGCACGACAGGGGAAGAAGACCCTGAAAAAGATGTCACCAAAGGGTGTGAGAACTACTATCAATCAAGTAGTCCTCAGTGGGTACCGCCACCAGCCTCAGCGGTCTGCCCACTAAGTCCTCAATCTCAAGAGATATATAATGAGCAAGAAAGAAAGTAGGAGATATACTACCACTACTATGCACAAAGCTCAACTGTCAGTATGAAATACCAATGAACTGAATATACCAAATGAGGACTATCATACACAATACAATACCTGCGAACCAGCTAGTACAGGAACTCCATCTGTACCTAGCTCTCGCCATACAATACCTCACCATACCATACCTCATAACATGATACCTGCGGCCTGATCACGCTCAACACAATAGGGAGCTGCTCAACACAATAGGGAGCCCAACTAGGACAGGAACACCATCTGTCACTAGTTCATCGTACGCCTCTCAGTACGGAACATGCCAACTCTAGAGTGGTACTCGTGGGAGCTACCCAACCGAGTAAAGTACAACCATAGTAACCGCCAAGCACCCGCAGGTATATGATCGACACGACTGGGTCAACAAAGGATCAAGTGCCCTTGGCACCTCAAAGAATAGTCAACAAGTAAGACCCAATCCACACTCTCACAAAGAACCCCGTGCCCTCGGCACAATCAATGCTCCAGTGCTCACAATCCATCTCAACTCTACCACACAAAGAGGAGGTACAATAACATAGCACGAGCCACAACATGATCACCTACACTACATGCACAACAACTGGTACAAGGAATCAATAGGTGTAGGTCCAATCATGCAACAATATGATACAAAGAAATGCATGCTCATATATATCATAATCTCACCTAAGATCATATCATGCACATCAATCTCAACTAACATGGTCACTACTAACATACTCCAATATCCACATATCATAATCCAATCATGCCAACATAATCCAAACAACATGCTAACATGAGATAAAACACGTAGGAGGAAGTCCACTGAATCTGGCAAACATCAACCCACCTCAAATGCTAATCCAACCACGGTGGGGAAAGAACAAGCCTCAGATCCAACCCTCCAGATAGCGAACTCCTGCAGCACTCCGATCTGTCAAAACCTCCAAGGAAACTGCTATCTCCAGCAGAATAACAGCTCAGCACCAGATCAGATCAGCAGAGTAGAGGAGAGCAAGCTGGGTTACAAACTATGCCAACACATGGCCCTAAACCCACTTTCTCTCTCTAGAAACAAGGATCTCGGAGTGGAAAGTAACCCAAAAACCAACAGGGCTCAACTATTTATAGGCTGCCAAATTCACACATTCGGGCGCCCACTTCTCAACTTCCGGGCGTCCGAAAATGCGCCGTACAGGTGTCGTCGCGCGGCTAAGCGGCCGGTCAATAGTCATCAGGCGGTGGGGCGGTGTGTCTCCGGCGATCGACACGTGTCCTCTGTCGCGACACGTGGCCCTCCACGTCAACAGCTCAAACCGGATCCTCGTCCGGGCGTCCGAATCATGCATCCGGATCCACAACTCGTCAGCCATAACCGGATCGTCCACAAGGTGCAACGGGGTCCGGAACATTCCGGGCGTCCACTTCTCCTCTTCCGGGCGCCCGAAATCCCCTAAGCCCAGAAACCCTAAATCTCAAAATTTCCCGAGTACTATTCTTCTCCCCTCCTTACAATAGTTTCGTCCTCGAAACTAAGGTAAAATACTCACCTCAAGATGTAAACAAGTGGGGATAAGATCTCAGCATAATAGACTCCAACTCCCATGTCGCCTCTCTATCATCATGAAAATCCCACTGTACCTTAACATAAGGTATAACCCGATTACGCAATTCCCTCGTCTCACGAGCAAGAATTCGTATCGGTCGCTCCTCGTACTGCAACTCCTCAGTAAGCTCCAGTGGAGAAAAATCAATCACATGGGAAGGATCATGCATGTATCTCCTCAGAACAGATACATGAAAGACATCGTGCACTCCTGCAAGTCGAGGCGGAAGGGCTAACCGATATGCTACAGGTCCAACTCTCTCCAAGATCTCAAAAGGACCAATAAATCGCGGACTAAGCTTTCCGCGAATCCCAAATCTCCGTATGCCCTTCGATGGTGAGACCTTCAAGAATACATGATCACCAATCTGAAACTCTAGATCTCGCCTCCGAGTATCAGAATAACTCTTTTGCCTGCTCTGAGCCGTCTCAATATGCCGTCGTATCAACTTAACTTTCTCTTCGGCTTCAAGCAAAAGGTCTGGTCCCAAAGTCTTCCTTTCACCAACGTCATCCCAATATAGAGGTGATCGACATTTGCGTCCATACAACGCTTCAAACGGAGCCATCCTAATGCTCGCCTGATAGCTATTGTTGTACGCAAACTCTACTAATCTCAGATGTCGATCCCAACCTCCACCAAAATCCAAGACACAAGCTCTCAGCATATCCTCGAGTGTCTGTATAGTGCGCTCGGACTGACCATCAGTCTGGGGATGAAACGCAGTGCTAAATCGAAGCTGAGTCCCCAAAGCTGTTTGTAAACTCTTCCAGAAATGAGAAACAAACCTTGGGTCTCTATCAGATACTATTGAGATTGGCACTCCATGCAATCTCAATATCTCATCCATATACAGCTGCGCAAGTCGCTCACGTGACCAAGTAATCTGCATAGGCAGGAAATGAGCAGACTTCGTCAGCCTATCAACAATCACCCAAATAGAATCACAGCCGCTCGAAGTCCTCGGCAATCCTACGATGAAATCCATCGTGATGTGATCCCATTTCCACTCAGGTATTGGAAGACTCTGTAGCTTACCAGCTGGTACTCGATGTTCAGCCTTAACTTGCTGACATGTCAAACATTGAGCTACAGCTCTACCAATATCCCGCTTCATACCATTCCACCAGAATTGAGTCTTCAGATCCTGGTACATCTTAGTCCCTCCAGGATGTACAGAATAAGGAGAATAATGTGCTTCCTTCAATATCTCTTCTCGAATCTCCTGATCCGCTGGTACACATAGACGTCCTCTATAGCGAAGAGTCTCAGCATCATCATAAGTAAAGTCTTCAAGATCTCCACTCTTCAGTTGATCTCGAATCTTCACCAAGTAAGGATCCACACTCTGTTTTTCTCGAATCCTATCCAACAGAGTGGGCTGAATGATAGGGTCATCAATCTCGCTGTCATCCCAGAAGTAACCACTTCAAGGGATAACCTTCGCATTTCCTCCACTAGGACAGGCTGTTGAGTAATACACAAACTCAAAGTCGCCACAGCCTTCCTACTCAAAGCATCGGCGACAACGTTCGCTTTACCGGGATGGTACAAAATAGAGATGTCATAATCCTTCAATAATTCTAACCATCTCCGTTGCCGTAGATTCAACTCTTTCTGTGTAAACAGATACTTAAGACTCTTATGATCTGTATACACCTCACAATGCTCACCATAAAGATAGTGACGCCATAGCTTCAGAGCAAAGACTACCGCCGCCAACTCCAAATCATGAGTGGGGTAGTTCTTCTCATATTCCTTTAGTTAGTTGTCTTGAAGCATATGCAATCACTTTGCCATGTTGCATCAGCACGCAACCCAAGCCACTATGTGAAGCATCACTATAGATGACAAATCCTTCGCCCATCACAGGTAGTGCAAGAATAGGGGCTGTCATCAATCTCTGTTTAAGCTCATCAAAGCATGCTTGGCACTCATCACTCCAAACATACTTAACCCCTTTCCTGGTTAGTCGAGTAAGTGGCGTAGAGAGTTTCGCAAAGCTCTCCACGAATCGTCGATAATACCCGGCTAAACCAAGAAAACTCCGCACTTCAGATATAGTCGTCGGTCTAGGCCAATCACGAATCGCCTCTATCTTTTTAGGATCAACAGCTACTCCCGAAGCTGAAATCACATGGCCTAAAAAGGCAACCTCTCTCAACCAAAACTCACACTTCTTGAGCTTTGCATACAACTTCTTCTCTCGCAAGAGTTGTAGCACTAACCTCAGATGCTCCTCATGCTCCGCATCATCACGGGAGTAAATCAAAATATCATCTATGAAGACTACCACGAATCTGTCCAAGAAGGACTTAAAAACTCGGTTCATCATATCCATAAATGCAGCTGGGGCATTAGTCAATCCAAACGGCATGACTGTAAACTCATAATGCCCATACCGAGTTCTAAAAGCAGTCTTAGAAATATCCTCGGCCTTCACCTTCAACTGGTGGTAACCGGACTGAAGATCAATCTTAGAAAAGACACACGCTCCCTGCAATTGATCGAACAGGTCATCGATACGTGGGAGGGGGTATCTATTCTTGATGGTCACTTTGTTCAATTCTCGATAATAATCCACACACAACCTAAGTGAACCATCCTTCTTCTTCACAAATAGTACAGGCGCTCCCCAGGGCGACACACTGGGTCTAATAAAACCTTTATCCATCAAATCTTGTAATTGCGCCTTCAACTCTCTTAACTCAGCTGGTGCCATTCTATAGGGTGTCTTCGAGATTGGCGCGGTTCCTGGTACCACATCAATCACGAATTCAATCTCCCTATCAGGAGGCATCGAGGATAACTCAGAAGGAAATACGTCCGGAAACTCACGGACAATAGGAATATCCTCGAGTCCTGGTACAACAGTGGGCACCTCAGTCACTGTTGCTAAGTAGGCCATACATCCACTATTTAACAACTGTCTGGCCTTAGCAGAAGAGATCGTCACTGCGAACAGTGAACTCTTACAACCTTCATAAACATACTCCTCATGTCCAGGCTCACGAAAGATTACCGTCTTTGATCCACAATCAATCGTAGCAAAGTATCGAGATAACCAATCCATGCCTAGGATTACATCAAAATCCAGTAATTGTCTTAATACCAATAAATCAACAGGCATGATCCAAGGTCCTACTTGCACAGGACATCCTAAACAACCCTCAATCACTTGCAAATTATGGTCAGGTACCCGCACCTCCTGTGCCTGGGGTAACAATCCTATCTCTAGACCATGATGTAATGCAAATGTCCTACTAACAAAGGAATGCGATGCACCAGTATCGAATAAAGTACGCGATCTAATGCCACAAATTAAAACTATACCTGCCACCACTCGATCAGCTATCGAAGCATCCTCAATCTGAGCGGCATAAACTCGCCCGCGCTCGCCGGTGGCTGGCGTCGATCCTGCTGTCGTGGCATAGAAGATCGCTCCTGAGAAAATACCGGGGAAGCTCCAGAATACTGCGGTGGAGTGAAAGGTACAGATGCCGTAGAAGGAGCTGCAACTAATCTGGGACAGGCTCTCCTGATATGTCCCCGCTGTCCACATTCAAAACATCGGCCATCTGGTCGATCACAAAGATAAGCAAAATGAGGTCCTCCACAAATCACACATCGAGGAGGTCCCCCCTCGACTGCTGCTGCTGCTGCTGCTGCTGTCGCTGCTGGCGATATCCTCCAGGCTGCTGGCGAAATCCTCCAGACTGCTGGCGACTAAAAGATCCACGTCTCTGGAAACGCGATTGCTGAGGAGGTTTAGGTGGCCGTCTGCTACTTGATTGCCCTCCATCATCAGGCGCCGGGCGCTTCTGACCCTGAGCTGGGTCCATAGGCTGTCCCCTCGTCACAAATGCCCCCCTCGCTCTACCCACAGAGACTGCTCAATAGTAGCATCCAAAGTCTGAAGTCTCTGCGAGTGGACAAATGGAAAGATATCGGGTCTCAAACCCTTCTCATACAGATAAACCTTCTGTATCTCGTCTCTCGCTGCTGAGGGAACACAGTTAAGCAACCTCGTAAATTCCCTCGCATACTCCTGTACTGAGCGATTCCCTTGCTTCAAATTCTTTAGATCCTCTTCTATCTTCATCTTCACACTACTCGGAAAATACACTCCATACATGATTCCCCGAAATTCACTCCAAGTCATCTGTAGAGGATTCAAGGACCTATGATCACGGGTCCTCCTCCACCAGACATGTGCATCACCAGATAAACAATGCACTGCCATATGCACCTGCTCTCGTGCTGGCACAAAGAGATCCTCGAACAACTTCTCCATTTCACAAATCCAGGCTTCAACCACCCACGGTTCTATACTACTACCATTGAATCGTGGTGGATCAAACCTACAGAAGCGAGCCAATCTATCCGCCATCCGCTCCTGCTCTTCAGAAAGCACTTGACTAGGCTGAGTACTTCCTTCTCCAGGTTGAGATGTAGTTGGAGTCGTCGCCGCCTGAGGTTCCATGGCTCGAGGCGTAGAGAAAGCATCACACATCTTCTGTAACAAGGCACTCTGCTGCCTTCCAACTGCAGCTATATCTGCTAGCTGCTCCTGCAAAGCGGGCCGTTCACTAGGTCCCGTCTGCTCAGGCATATCCGACGGCGTCGGATGCGCTCGCGTCGATGGTCGTCGAGGAGGCATAGTAACAACCTGCAACAGAATACCCGATTAGGACCACAATCAACTCACGACCCAATCCAACGAAAGTCTAGAAGGACACTTCTTTTCTTCTCAGATTATCATGTCGTCTGCAGCCAACATAATTCATCCGATAAGAGAAGGCATAATCCCTCAATTACTCTTCCTACACAAGGAAGGATTCAAAACCCAATCTTTGACTTTCGCGATCAATTACGTCTCTCACGTCATCCTTAGGTCTGTTTATCTTAGGTTCCCTAGGCCCTCTTGACCTATTCCTAAGCTCTGATACCAACTTAATCTGTCACGCCCCGGGTTACCTCTTCCCAGGCGCATGACCAGATCCGCCGCACACACAGTATTTCTACTATGTATACGAAGCGAAACAACATCCACAACAAACATGTAGAGCTAAAGGTATCAACAGAGCTGCTATATAATATATCAAAAATCACTGTACATACAACATCCATAACATAATACAACACTGAAAATCACTATCTCTGTCTCTCTGTATGTACAGACTCATAACCAACTACCAAAATGGGGTATACCTCTAGCCAAATGTCCGGGGATCCACTCTACCCGACGGTCTCCTTTCCGCGATCAGTATGCACGACAGGGGAAGAAGACCCTGAAAAAGATGTCACCAAAGGGTGTGAGAACTACTATCAATCAAGTAGTCCTCAGTGGGTACCGCCACCAGCCTCAGCGGTCTGCCCACTAAGTCCTCAATCTCAAGAGATATATAATGAGCAAGAAAGAAAGTAGGAGATATACTACCACTACTATGCACAAAGCTCAACTGTCAGTATGAAATACCAATGAACTGAATATACCAAATGAGGACTATCATACACAATACAATACCTGCGAACCAGCTAGTACAGGAACTCCATCTGTACCTAGCTCTCGCCATACAATACCTCACCATACCATACCTCATAACATGATACCTGCGGCCTGATCACGCTCAACACAATAGGGAGCTGCTCAACACAATAGGGAGCCCAACTAGGACAGGAACACCATCTGTCACTAGTTCATCGTACGCCTCTCAGTACGGAACATGCCAACTCTAGAGTGGTACTCGTGGGAGCTACCCAACCGAGTAAAGTACAACCATAGTAACCGCCAAGCACCCGCAGGTATATGATCGACACGACTGGGTCAACAAAGGATCAAGTGCCCTTGGCACCTCAAAGAATAGTCAACAGATAAGACCCAAATCCACACTCTCACAAAGAACCCCGTGCCCTCGGCACAATCAATGCTCCAGTGCTCACAATCCATCTCAACTCTACCACACAAAGAGGAGGTACAATAACATAGCACGAGCCACAACATGATCACCTACACTACATGCACAACAACTGGTACAAGGAATCAATAGGTGTAGGTCCAATCATGCAACAATATGATACAAAGAAATGCATGCTCATATATATCATAATCTCACCTAAGATCATATCATGCACATCAATCTCAACTAACATGGTCACTACTAACATACTCCAATATCCACATATCATAATCCAATCATGCAACATAATCCAAACAACATGCTAACATGAGATAAAACACGTAGGAGGAAGTCCACTGAATCTGGCAAACATCAACCCACCTCAAATGCTAATCCAACCACGGTGGGGAAAGAACAAGCCTCAGATCCAACCCTCCAGATAGCGAACTCCGGCAGCACTCCGATCTGTCAAAACCTCCAAGGAAACTGCTATCTCCAGCAGAATAACAGCTCAGCACCAGATCAGATCAGCAGAGTAGAGGAGAGCAAGCTGGGTTACAAACTATGCCAACACATGGCCCTAAACCCACTTTCTCTCTCTAGAAACAAGGATCTCGGAGTGGAAAGTAACCCAAAAACCAATAGGGCTCAACTATTTATAGGCTGCCAAATTCACACATTCGGGCGCCCACTTCTCAACTTCCGGGCGTCCGGAAATGCGCCGTACAGGTGTCGTCGCGCGGCTAAGCGGCCGGTCAATAGTCATCAGGCGGTGGGGCGGTGTGTCTCCGGCGATCGACACGTGTCCTCTGTCGCGACACGTGGCCCTCCACGTCAACAGCTCAAACCGGATCCTCGTCCGGGCGTCCGAATCATGCATCCGGATCCACAACTCGTCAGCCATAACCGGATCGTCCACAAGGTGCAACGGGGTCCGGAACATTCCGGGCGTCCACTTCTCCTCTTCCGGGCGCCCGAAATCCCCTAAGCCCAGAAACCCTAAATCTCAAAATTTCCCGAGTACTACACCGACGGTGAAAGCAACTAAGATATGGATGGAGATGTCGAAGGAGACTGAATGGGAGGTAGAGATCTTTGCACTTGATGTCCCGATGTCTAAGGAGACTGAATGGGAGATGGATATCATCACACTAATTCGCCCGATGTCGAAGGAGACTGAATGGAAGATGGAGAATGTTACACTTCATAGCTCGATGTTGATGCATAAGCATGATCTCGTCTCCCTAAATCACTTACAATAGGTAGAGTAGATGTATTTTCTAGCACTATCTCAATATGCGAAGAAAATCCTGTTAGAGAGTCTAGCATCATAGATAGCTCAAGAGGATCATCAACTAATTGTCTGATGCTATAGTTCATCTGTCGTAATGCGTTGACCTGCATTATAGTGACAAATTATAGTCACAAACTTGTTATTTTCTATTTAGATTAAAATTGAATTTATTATACAAATAGCGTTATGATAATAGTTCTTACTCTATCTATCCACGAGGCTGGAAAGTCACCGAAAATATGTTGTACAGAACGAGATATTCATCTTCTTGTTATCGTCCAATACCACCACATATAAATAGAGCTCACTTGTACGGATCATCACATACTACAAGAAACAAGCTATGTAGTGGCAATTTTTTTATGACGTCAAACTTGAAACATGCCACTAAATTAAATATGTAGTAACCTTTATAGTAACCTCCGCTATTTATTTCTTAGCAGTAATTTCAATTATAATTTGAGACTGTTATTGTAGAACACTGAACTTCAGTGTGTTGTACCGAACTTCTACAAATTATGGAGTTCCGGTGGAAAGTGGCATGAGAGGCTATGTGAGTAGCTTCGACCAAGTTTGGGATTTGTACAAGTATTTTCGACGCAAGTGAGGTGCGAAAACGGACTTCGAAAAGTCAAGTATGCCAAACTGCAGAATTCTGCGGCGCATTCCGGTATGTATGTGTTGATACCGGAATGGCGTGGTTGAGCTGAAAATCCAGCTCTCGGGTTCTGCGGAATCGAGTGTTGAAATCGGAATAAACTCACTTGATTCCGGTATGGAAGTGTTGATTCCGGAAAGGAAGTGATTAGTTTCGGTATGGATTGTGAGATACCGGAATGCAGTGGGAAATCTGAAAATCCAGCTCTCGGGCTTTGCGGAATTGCCTGTTGATACTGGAATACACGACCGTATTCCGGTATGCCAGTGCGCATACCGGAATGCAGAGCTACGTGTTGCCAGCTTTGGCTGGCTGTAAGTGTTGATGTGTGAGGGGGCAAATAGGTCTTTTCACACTCGAGGGAGTGTTAGAAAGGCAGGGACACCCTTCCTTTTTCAGTCTTCTTCCTCCTCTACTTCTTCTCTCCCTCTTCCTCACTTTCTCTCTCTAGAGATCTCTCCAAAGCTTGGAGAAAAGGGTGGATTGAGCTTGGAAATGGTTTCCAAAGTGGAGAAGAAGCTTCTTGGTGCAAGAGAAAGCTTGGGAAACTCGTGATTAAGGTGAGTTCCTCATGATGTGGGTTCAAACCTTGGATTTAATCCTTTGTTATGAGGTTTTTGGAAATCCTAGGCAATCTTGACCACAAATGGTAGAAGATTGGCCATGAAATCTAGGGTTTGGCTTGCATGCATGCAAACCCTAGGTGGATTTGGGGCTTTTGCCATGGGAGGATCTAAAAATTATTTGGACTTTCGGGAATTGCAATTGAGGCATTGGAAATCATGTTAGAACAATTGATTTCAAGTATCGAGTTGATTTATGGGTTCGTAATGAGTAACGAACCATTTTCTTGTAGAAACTTGGGTTGAAGCAAGAACTCAAGGCTTAGTGACCTAGGAGCTCAAGGAATTCAAGACTTGGAAGCTCTTGAGGTGAGTTTGTGTTTACCGAAGTGATTAGGTCACTTTCATGTCTAGGGTAAATAACCATTTGAAATTAAAATGGTGTGAAAGTATGTAACCCTAGAATTTGCATGTTGGCAAAATGAGAATCATGATGAATTGAGCCATGGGCTCATCGTGCATGTTAATGAATTCAAGTATTTCATTATTGGTTATACTTGCTATGTGATTGCATATAAGTAAAGTAAACCTAGTGTTGTGGGACATAGGTTGAAAAGTGTAAATGGAACCTAGTGTCATTGAACATAGGTTGAAACATGAGATTGGAACCTAGTGTCATTGAACATAGGTTTGAACATGAGATTGGAACCTAGTGTCATTGAACATAGGTTGGAACATAGGTTGGAACATGAGATTGGAACCCAGTGTCATTGAACATAGGTTGGAACATGAGATTGGAACCTAGTGTCATGGAACCTAGGTTGAGAACGTAAAGTAAACCTAGTGTCATTGAACATAGGTGAGACTTGGTGACTTGAACCTAGGGCCATTGAACTTAGGTTGGCAAGTGTGAAATGTAAATATTGGGGTATGCGACGATTTCGCTATCCCGGGTATGCAACGATTTCGCTATCACGGGTATGCGACGATTTCGCTATCCCGGGTATGCGACGATTTCGCTACCCGAGCCACGTGATGGCGGAGACGAGTTGGGGTACGCGACGATTTCGCTATCCCGGGTATGCGGCGATTCCGCTACCTGAATAGGGAGATGACGATTTCACTACTTGGAAATTGGGACCACGATGGGGATGGCGATTCCATTGCCCGGTGCCCAACACTATATTTATAGCACTTTGAATTTCGGTGCGTTGTCTCGAACTTTACTAAAGTTGATGAAGTTCGGAGAGAGCCGGTAATGGCTAGTGTGGAATTGAGTTCCGAAGGTTTCGGAACATTATGGGTACGAGTGGAAACCCGAAAATCGAAAAATTGTAAAAAAAGGACCAACCGAAGCAAAACTGCTCACGGGGTCCGGACCCTGGAAGCTGGGGTCCGGACAATGAAGTCCGCGCGCAGCTGCGGTCCGGACCCGAGCCGATGTCCGAGATGGGGAACGTACGGGTTCCGAACCCAGGACTTGAGGTCCGGACCCGAGCCGCGTGCTAGGTTGGGGTGCGTACGGGTTCCGGACCCTGATGCCAAGGTCCGGACCCGGCCTGCGCGCTGGGCGGTTATCAGTGCGGGGTCCGGACCCCATCTGCAAGGTCCGGACCCGGCTGAGGCAGAATGCCCAGTGAGGGGTATTTTGGTAATTTCATGGGGGATAGGCTATATATAGAGGGCTGGGGTCCCTCTCCTCATTTCTCCTCCATTTCTCCTCACTTCCCTCTCCCTCTCCCTCACTTTCTCTCTCTAGAGATCTCTCCAAGGCTTGGAGAAGTGAAGGATTTGACCTTGGGAAAAGCTTCTAAGGTGGATTTGGAGCTTCTTGGTGTAAGAAGAAGCTTGGGAACTAGGGCTTTGAGGTGAGTTCTTGTGATTTAGGGTTTAAACCTTGGATTCAATCCTTTAGCATGAGGTTTTTGGAGACCCTAGGCAATCTAAACCACAAAACGTGGAGATTGGCCAAGAGATTTTGTGGTTTCACATGCATGCATGTGAAACCTAAGTAGATTTGGGGCTTTTGCCATGGGAGGTTCTAAAAATGTTTAGACCTTCGGGAATTACCATTGAGGCATAGGAAATCATGTTGGAACACATGATTTCATGTATTAAGTTGAATTTAGGGTTCGTAACGAGTAACGAACCGTTTTCTTGTAGAAGCTTGGGTTGAAGCGAGAACTCAAAGCTTGGACACTTAGGAGCTTGAAGAATACAAGGATTTGAAAGCTCTTGAGGTGGGTTTGTGTTTACCGAAGTGATTAGATCACTTCCATGTCTAGGGTAAATATCCATTTAAAGATAAAATGGTATGTGTTGTGAACCCTAGAATTCGCATGTTGGCAAAGGTAAAAATCATGATAGGATGAACAATGAGATCCTATTGCATGATGTATATTTCAAGTATAATTCAAATATTAATACTTGTTGCATGGTTGCATGTGTGGTTAAACCTAGTGTTATTGAATATAGGTTGAACATGAGGCTAAACCTAGTGTTATTGAACATAGGTTGGACATGAGGACTAAACCTAGTGTTATTGAACATAGGTTGGAACATGTGAGATTGAAACCTAGTGTCATTGAACATAGGTTTGACATGAGATTGGAACCTAGAGTCATGGAACCTAGGTTGATAATGAGAAAGTAAGCCTAGTGTTATTGAACATAGGCGAGACTTAGTGACTTGAACCTAAGGTCATGAGACTTAGGTTGGCAAGTGAAAAACGTGAACAACGGGATGTGCGACGATTTTGCTATCCCGGGTAGGCGACGATTTCGCTACCATGCCATGAGTTGGCTGTATTGAGACGGGATGTGCGACGATTTTGCTATCCCGGGTAGGCGACGATTTCGCTACCATGCCATGAGTTGGCCGTATTGAGACGGGATGTGCGACGATTTTTGCTATCCCGGGTAGGCGACGATTTCGCTACCATGCCATGAGTTGGCCGTACCGACACGGGATGTGCGCGACGAGTTTGCAATCCCGGGTAGGCGACGATTTCGCTACCTCGCCTTGAGTTGGCAGTGTCGAGGGGGGATGTGCGACGAGGTTGCTATCCCGGATATGCGACGAGTTCGCTATCCATGCCATGTAATGGCGGTGTTGAGACGGGGTAGGCGACGATTTTGCTATCCCGAGTATGCGACGAGTTCGCTACTCGAACTAGGAGGTGACGAGTTCACTCCTCGAATGTTGGAATAATTATGGTGAGACGGCGATTCCGAAACCATAAGTAAATGACAAGTAAATGAACTTAGTCATTGTGAGACATAGGATGAACCTATGAGAGAATGATAAATTATATTTCATTTGGTTGCATCCTTTATGTTTATTTACAAGCATGTAAATAATTGTTGCATAGTTATATGTGATCTAACTTATGCATATGGTGTTTCTTTGGACCTGGTGGGTCGAGCTTCTCTCTTGGGTGGCCTTACCCACTGGGAACTATGTTTATAGTTCTCACCCCACATTTTCCAGGTCCTTCCGCGAGTGAGGCGGCGGAGCGAGTCAAGGGTTTGGCTCTTTAGATAGCGGCCCTTCCATTTTAGTGATGCATAGAGTTGTACCCCTATTTTTGGACTATGATAGCATAGGGGATTTTCATTCTTGTATGAATGTTGTATATTCTATAGTTTTGGAACATGATGTATGGAATGAAAGTGAAAGAAAAGAAAAATTTGGACATGTATATTGTGTCATGTGATGTAATAGAAGTAGAACTTCTTTATGTTGATGCTTTCCTTGTGCAACTCTTGTACTCCGTTCCTAGTTGGAACATTATGGATAAGCTTGTGTTGTGACGCCTTGGGCGGATAGAAAGGACTCTATCCGTTCGGCGGGTCTGGTGCATGCGCCCGTGCGGTTATCCTTTCCACCTAGTCGGTGTTAAAGGGCCGGCGGGGCGTGACAGACTGAGGTGGTATCAGAGAATAGAAACGGTCTAGGTTGACCTAAGAACCCTAGGATGGAAAAGACCCTAGGAGTGTAGGCTCGTGAGTGACGAGATTTTTGATATGGCGAAAGATAAGTGATTGGGTTATGTCCTTATGCCTCTAGTTGGAAATAGAGGTAGATTCGAGGCGTGTCTTAATCTTCACCAAGTGTGTTCATGTTGGCGGCCGACAACATGAAACCAAGTGAGGAGAATAAGGACCCTTGTGTGACTTTCGCCTAGATTGGGTTCACGTTTATTTTCGTGAAACGTAATGTTGCAAATGACTTTGAATGTCATGAAATGACCAAAGTCGTTGTGTTTTCAGGAGATAATGGTACGTGGACGGCCTCCTTTGAGGGCTGGGCTCGGGAGAGCGAGCGCGGCTCCCGAACAACTCGGGGAGGGCGAGAACTCGGGTCTTCGTAATGAGATGACCGAGTTGATGGGCGTGGTTCGGCGACAGGCCGAAGCCATGCAACGACAGGAGGAGCAAATTAAAAAGCTCCAAGACGAGATGGCGCAGCAAGCGGCTGCGGTTAGGGAGGAGAGAACGGGGGTACCTCCGGCCTCTGCTTCGGCACCGGCCGAGGAGGTGACACCGGCGCCGGCTGTGGCGCCACCGGCATCACCGATTGTAGCCGGTGGGTCGGGTACTCCTATGCCCGACTCCGAGATGGAGGATGCGGAGCGAGAGCGCGCACTTGCAGCTCTCATGAGGTTTAAGAAGTTCAACCCGCCTATCTTCAACGGGGAGAACGTGGATCCATGGGATGTAGAGACATGGATTGATGCCATGAAGACACTCTTCGAGGATCTATATACCTTGGAGAGGGACAAAGTGCACCTCGCCGTTCATTGCTTGGAGCGATCGGCGAAGGTGTGGTGGAAGGGAGTCCGACGGGATAGACTCTCTAGCCTTCCGCCACCGTCGTGGGAGGAGTTTCGGGGTATGGTGTTCGCCACCTACTTCCCCGATAGCGAGAAAAGGAAGCTTCAAGAAAGGTTCCGGAAGTTGAAGCAAGGGAACCGCACTGTGCGCGAGTACGAGAGGGAGTTCTCGTATATTATTAATTGCGTACCGCACGTTGTCCGCGGAGAATTGGACAAGGTCGATTGTTTCGTGCGCGGACTTCGACCGGAAATCTTTAGGGCGGTGCACGCCCTCAAGCTTCGGACCTTTGCGGAGGTCTTGGACCGTGCTCTTTGGGTGGAGCACGGGAATGCATGTGCGCGCGAGGAGCGCGAGTCTTGGGAGAAGGAAAAAGATAAAGAGAAAGGGAAGAAACGACCGGCGAGTGGCTCGGGTGGGCAGTCTAACTCAAAGCGACCCCCGAAGCACTCGCAGACGCAAAACCAATCGCGGGGGTTCCGACGGAATCGACCCGCAACCCAGTGCCCGATCTGTAGCGGCCCCCACCACCCTCAGCAGTGTGACTATCGTGAGGGCCGGTGCTACAAATGCGGACAGCAAGGGCATATGCGGTACAACTGCCCGACGGACGATAGCCGAGCACCGTCGTCGGCGTCGGCGTTTGCACCACCGCGGCAGCTTGCGGGCATCCCACCCGCGGCAATGTCGGCAGGCCGTGCACAGCCGCCGAGACCAGTGGAGGGCCAGCGGCCAGCACCCAGTGGACGGGTATTCGCCTCTCAGGTGGAGGAGCCTTCTGCCCAGGATGACGTCGTGGCAGGTATTGTGTTAATTAAAAGCATTCGATGTAGAGCTTTGTTTGATACTGGTGCATCGCATTCATTCATTGCTCGATCATTTGCTACTGCACATGGAATAGAAATTATAGATGCCACGCACGCAAGAACGGTGCAAGTACCTGAACACACCTTTTGTATACATCACGCGTGTGTAGATTGCCCCGTGAGGGTTGAGAACTGGATCATGCCAGCTGATTTGCTGGTATTAAATCGAATGAATGAATATGATTTGATCCTAGGAATGGATTGGCTCTCGAAGTATCACGCTACTATTGATTGTGAGAGCCGGATAGTGAGGTTTAGAGAACCCGGGCACAAGGAGTTTGTGTACCGTGGGTGTAAGAGTTCGCTCTTTGCGTCGATGGTGTCCACGTCGCAAGCAAGGAAGCTTATTGCTAGAGGATGCATTGCCTACTTGGCGACGGTAGTGGATGACCGGAAGGAAGTGCTGGGACTTGAGGACGTTCCTATAGTCCAAGAGTTCCCGGATGTATTTCCGACGGAGTTGCCCCGGAATGCCACCGGACCGGAAAAATAGAATTTGTGTTTGATCGATTTGCTCCCGGGTACGGCGCCGATCTCTAAGGCCCCGTACAGGATGGCACCCGGACTGAAGGAATTGAAACCAATTTAGAGCCCAATGGGCAAGAGTTCCATTGGAATCTTGAATGATGCCCAAGTGCCTTTTGCACTGAAATTGTAATTGACAAAGGGATTGCGTAAAAAAGCCGCCAAGTGTGCATTGGTTACTTGTATTGACAATTGAGCTTGAACGAAAGGATTTGGACAATTGAAAAAAAAAATGGTACCCGGTAGTGGTAGATTGACCGAAGGAAATGCTTACCGAGGACATTCAGTTGTCCAAGGTTCCCGGGTGTATTTCCGACGGAAAGCCCGGAATTGCCACCCGGTCAAGTAGAATGTGATAAAATTTGCTACCCGGGTACGGCGCCGATCTCTAAGGCCCCGTACAGATGAGTGGCACCCGCGGAACTGAAGGAATTGAAAGCACAATTGCAAGATTTAATGGACAAGGGTTTCGTAAAGCCAAGTGTGTCACCTTGGGGAGCCCCTGTTCTCTATTTGTGCGGAAAAAAACGGACGGTTCGCTGCGGTTATGTGTAGATTACCGCGAGTTGAATAAAGTGACCGTCAAGAATAAGTACCCGTTACCCCGAATTGATGACTTATTCGATCAATTGCAAGGGTCTCAGGTGTATTCAAAGATTGATTTGCAATCCGGTTATCACCAATTGAAGATCAAACCGGAGGATGTGCATAAGACCGCGTTTAGAACGCGGTATGGACATTATGAATTCACGGTTATGCCTTTCGGGCTTACCAATGCCCCGGCAGCGTTCATGGATTTAATGAACCGTGTGTTCAAACCACTATTGGATCAATTTGTGGTTGTGTTCATAGATGATATTCTTGTCTACTCTCGGAGTGAAGAGGAACATAAAGAGCACCTAAGGATTGTGCTTCAAGTTCTTCGAGAGAACAAGTTATTCGCCAAATTGAAAAAAGTGCGAATTCTGGATCCGTGAGGTCGCTTTCTTGGGTCAAGTAATTTCCGCAGGAGGAGTATCTGTGGACCCTATGAAAGTAGAGGCAGTCAAGGATTGGCCTCGCCCGACCAATGTCACGGAAATACGAAGCTTTTTGGGTCTTGCGGGATACTATCGGCGGTTCGTGGAGGGATTTTCAAAAATCTCCGGTCCACTAACGCGTCTTACCCGCAAGGGAGCCAAATATGTTTGGAGCGAGGAATGCTACCAAAGTTTTAAGGAGCTAAAGGAAAGGTTGACTTCGGCTCCGGTTCTCGCCTTGCCGATTGCGGGGGAGGGCTTTGTGGTGTATAGTGATGCATCACGACGTGGTCTTGGGTGTGTGCTTATGCAAAGAGGACAAGTAATAGCATATGCCTCTCGACAGCTGAAGAGCTATGAGCAGAATTATCTCACCCACGACTTAGAGCTTGCGGCGGTGGTTTTCGCACTCAAGTTGTGGAGACACTACTTGTACGGGGAGCATTGTGAGGTTTACACGGATCACAAAAGTTTAAAGTACTTATTCACTCAGAAGGAGTTGAACTTGAGGCAGCGGAGGTGGTTGGAGTTGATAAAAGACTACGACTTGACCATCTTGTACCACCCCGGTAGAGCCAATGTGGTGGCCGATGCGCTCAGTAGAAAATCCGTGGAGAACTTCGCAATTGAGATGACGGGACAAATGCCGTTAATTAAGGAAATGGGCCGATTTGACTTGGAGATCGTGGCCCCGGGCATCCCCGCTAGACTTATGAATCTCAATGTATGGCCGACCTTGTTGGAGCAAATAAAAGAAAAGCAATCCGGTGATCCGGAACTCCAAAAGGTGCGGAGTGCTATCGAGAGCGGGCGCGCCGGTGATTTTCATGTAGACTCGAATGGCGCAATTCGATTTCGAAATCGATTGTGTGTGCCAAAAGTCGAGAATATTCGTGGGGAGATCTTGAAAGAAGCTCACGCTTCTCCCTATGCGACTCACCCGGGCGGCACCAAAATGTACAAGGATCTCAAACTACATTATTGGTGGCAGGGAATGAAACTTGATGTGGGACGCTTTGTGGCACGATGCTTAGTATGCCAACAAGTGAAGGCCGAGCGTCGCTTTCCGGCAGGAAAATTGCAAGGATTGCCCATTCCGGTTTGGAAGTGGGAAAATATCGCGATGGATTTTGTTGTGGGCTTACCTCGATCGTTAGGTGGCCACGACGCGATTTGGGTGGTGGTGGATCGTTTGTCAAAGTCGGCACACTTTTTGCCAATCCACACCACTTGGTCGGGGGACAAGTTAGCGCAAGTCTACCTGGACGAGATTGTGCGGTTGCACGGGGTCCCGACCTCGATAGTTTCAGATCGAGATCCCCGTTTCACATCGCATTTTTGGAAAAGCTTACAAGAAGCTTTGGGTACACGGCTCGATTTCAGTTCAGCTTTTCATCCTCAAACTGACGGTCAATCGGAAAGGACAATTCAGATTTTGGAGGATATGCTGCGAGCATGTGTGATGGACTTCAAGGGTGCATGGCCTACACATTTGCCGATGGCTGAGTTCGCTTATAATAATAGCTATCAGTCTAGCATCAGAATGGCACCTTTTGAGGTCTTGTACGGGAGGAAATGCCGCTCTCCTATTCATTGGAGCGAAGTCGGCGAGAGAAGGGTCTTAGGACCTGATGTGTTGCGTGAAGCGGAGGAAAAGGTCCGCTTGGCATGCGAACGCTTATCGACGGCGCAATCTCGACAAAAGAGTTATGCGGACCGACGTCGACGAGATTTGGAATTCGCGGTAGGAGACCGCGTCTTCTTGAAAGTATCACCCATGAGAGGGGTGAAGCGATTCGGTGTTCGGGGTAAGTTGAGTCCCCGTTACATTGGACCTTATGAGGTTTTGGAGCGTGTGGGATCCGTGGCATATCGGCTAGCTTTGCCGCCAAAACTTGCGGGGATACACAATGTGTTCCATGTATCGACGCTCCGCAAGTACGTGTATGATCCGGCGCACGTCCTCGAGTATGTGCCTATAGAGCTCCATGAGGATATGACTTATGAGGAATTTCCCTTGTGTATCATGGATCGCGAGGTGAAAAGTTTAAGGAACCGTGAAATTCCTTATGTAAAGGTACAATGGACGAATCACGGTGAGCGCGAAGCTACGTGGGAATTGGAAAGCTCGATGAAGGAGCGGTTTCCTTACCTCTTCGCTGAGTCCAGCTGAGGTATGATTTAGTTTCGCGGCCGAAACTCTCTTTAAGGGGGGAGGAATGTAGCACTTTGAATTTCGGTGCGTTGTCTCGAACTTTACTAAAGTTGATGAAGTTCGGAGAGAGCCGGTAATGGCTAGTGTGGAATTGAGTTCCGAAGGTTTCGGAACATTATGGGTACGAGTGGAAACCCGGAAATCGAAAAATTGTAAAAAAAGGACCAACCGGAGCAAAACTGCTCACGGGGTCCGGACCCTGGAAGCTGGGGTCCGGACAATGAAGTCCGCGCGCAGCTGCGGTCCGGACCCGGGCAGCCACGGTCCGGACCCGAGCCGATGTCCGAGATGGGGAACGTACGGGTTCCGGACCCGGGACTTGAGGTCCGGACCCGAGCCGCGTGCTAGGTTGGGGTGCGTACGGGTTCCGGACCCTGATGCCAAGGTCCGGACCCGGCCTGCGCGCTGGGCGGTTATCAGTGCGGGGTCCGGACCCCATCTGCAAGGTCCGGACCCGGCTGAGGCAGAATGCCCAGTGAGGGGTATTTTGGTAATTTCATGGGGGATAGGCTATATATAGAGGGCTGGGGTCCCTCTCCTCATTTCTCCTCCATTTCTCCTCACTTCCCTCTCCCTCTCCCTCACTTTCTCTCTCTAGAGATCTCTCCAAGGCTTAGAGAAGTGAAGGATTTGACCTTGGAAAAAGCTTCTAAGGTGGATTTGGAGCTTCTTGGTGTAAGAAGAAGCTTGGGAGCTAGGGCTTTGAGGTGAGTTCTTGTGATTTAGGGTTTAAACCTTGGATTCAATCCTTTAGCATGAGGTTTTTGGAGACCCTAGGCAATCTAAACCACAAAACGTGGAGATTGGCCAAGAGATTTTGTGGTTTCACATGCATGCATGTGAAACCTAAGTAGATTTGGGACTTTTGCCATGGGAGGTTCTAAAAATGTTTGGACCTTCGGGAATTGCCATTGAGGCATAGGAAATCATGTTGGAACACATGATTTCATGTATTAAGTTGAATTTAGGGTTCGTAACGAGTAACGAACCGTTTTTTTGTAGAAGCTTGGGTTGAAGCGAGAACTCAAAGCTTGGACACTTAGGAGCTTGAAGAATACAAGGATTTGAAAGCTCTTGAGGTGGGTTTGTGTTTACCGAAGTGATTAGATCACTTCCATGTCTAGGGTAAATATATATTTAAAGATAAAATGGTATGTGTTGTGAACCCTAGAATTTGCATGTTGGCAAAGGTAAAAATCATGATAGGATGAACAATGAGATCCTATTGCATGATGTATATTTCAAGTATAATTCAAATATTAATACTTGTTGCATGGTTGCATGTGTGGTTAAACCTAGTGTTATTGAACATAGGTTGAACATGAGGCTAAACCTAGTGTTATTGAACATAGGTTGGACATGAGGACTAAACCTAGTGTTATTGAACATAGGTTGGAACATGTGAGATTGAAACCTAGTGTCATTGAACATAGGTTTGACATGAGATTGGAACCTAGAGTCATGGAACCTAGGTTGATAATGAGAAAGTAAGCCTAGTGTTATTGAACATAGGCGAGACTTAGTGACTTGAACCTAAGGTCATGAGACTTAGGTTGGCAAGTGAAAAACGTGAACAACGGGATGTGCGACGATTTTGCTATCTCGGGTAGGCGACGATTTCGCTACCATGCCATGAGTTGGCCGTATTGAAACGGGATGTGCGACGATTTTGCTATCCCGGGTAGGCGACGATTTCGCTACCATGCCATGAATTGGCCGTATTGAGACGGGATGTGCGACGATTTTGCTATCCCGGGTAGGCGACGATTTCGCTACCATGCCATGAGTTGGCCGTATTGAGACGGGATGTGCGACGATTTTGCTATCCCGGGTAGGCGACGATTTCGCTACCATGCCATGAGTTGGCCGTACCGACACGGGATGTGCGACGAGTTTGCAATCCCGGGTAGGCGACGATTTCGCTACCTCGCCTTGAGTTGGCGGTGTCGAGGGGGGATGTGCGACGAGGTTGCTATCCCGGATATGCGACGAGTTCGCTATCTATGCCATGTAATGGCGGTGTTGAGACGGGGTAGGCGACGATTTTGCTATCCCGAGTATGCGACGTGTTCGCTACTCGAACTAGGAGGTGACGAGTTCACTCCTCGAATGTTGGAATAATTATGGTGAGACGGCGATTCCGAAACCATAAGTAAATGACAAGTAAATGAACTTAGTCATTGTGAGACATAGGATGAACCTAGGAGAGAATGATAAATTATATTTCATTTGGTTGCATCCTTTATGTTTATTTACAAGCATGTAAATAATTGTTGCATAGTTATATGTGATCTAACTTATGCATATGGTGTTTCTTTGGACCTGGTGGGTCGAGCTTCTCTCTTGGGTGGCCTTACCCACTGGGAACTATGTTTATAGTTCTCACCCCACATTTTCCAGGTCTTTCCGCGAGTGAGGCGGCGGAGCGAGGCAAGGGTTTGGCTCTTTAGATAGCGGCCCTTCCATTTTGGTGATGCATAGAGTTGTACCCCTATTTTTGGACTATGATAGCATAGGGGATTTTCATTCTTGTATGAATGTTGTATATTCCATAGTTTTGGAACATGATGTATGGAATGAAAGTGAAAGAAAAGAAAATTTTGGACATGTATATTGTGTCATGTGATGTAATAGAAGTAGAACTTCTTTATGTTGATGCTTTCCTTGTGCAACTCTTGTACTCCGTTCCTAGTTGGAACATTGTGGATAAGCTTGTGTTGTGACGCCTTGGGCGGATAGAAAGGACTCTATCCGTTCGGCGGGTCTGGTGCATGCGCCCGTGCGGTTATCCTTTCCACCTAGTTGGTGTTAAAGGGCCGGCGGGGCGTGACAATATTGTGTAAAGAGAAAACATTGGGGTACGCGACGATTTCGCTATCCCGGGTATGCGGTGATTCCGCTACCCGAATAAGGAGATGACGATTTGTCATGCCCCGTCGGGCCTTTAACACCAACTAGGTGGAAAGGAAACCGCACCGGCGCATGCCCAAGACCCGCCGAACAGATAGAGTCTTTTCTACCCGCCCAAGGCGTCACAACACAAGCATATCCACGATGTTCCAACTAGGAACGGAGTGCAAGAGTTGCACAAGGAACATCAACATAAAGAAGTTCTACTTCTATTCCAACACATTTGCACAATTATACATGCCCAAAATTTTCTTTTCTTTCATTTTCATTCCATACATCATGTTCCAAAATTATGGAATATACAAGTTGCATACATTTAATGAAAACCCATATACTATCAATGTCCAAGACTAGGGATACAACTCTATGTATCACCAAAATGGAAGGGCCGCTATCTATAGAGCCAAACCCTTGCCTCGCTCCGCCGCCTCACTCGCGGAAGGACCTGAAAAACGTGGGGTGAGAACTATAAACATAGTTCCCAGTGGGTAAGGCCACCCAAGAGAGAAGCTCGACCCACCAGGTCCAAAGAAACACCATAAGCATAATTTAGTTCACAGATAACTATGCAACAAATATTTACATGTTTGTAAATAAACATAAAGGATGCAACCAAATGAAATATAAATTTTCATTCTCTCCTAGGTTCATCCTATATCTCACGTTGACCAAGTTCAACTACTTGTCATTACATATGGTTTTGGAGTCGCCGCATCACCATAATAGTTCCAACCTCCAAGGAGTGAAATCGTCACCTCCATGTTCGGGTAGCGAAATCGTCGCATACCCGGGATAGCGAAATCGTCGCATACCCCATTTCAACACCGCCATCACGTGGCACGGGTAGCGAAATCGTCGCATATCCCAATCCGTCACTGCCAACTCATGGCACGGGTAGCGAAATCGTCGCATACCCGGGATAGCGAAATCGTCGCATATCCCAATCTGTCACCGCCAACTCATGGCACGGGTAGCGAAATCGTCGCATACCCGGGACAGCGAAATCGTCGCATATCCCATTGTTCATATTATACACTTGCCAACCCAAGTCCCATGACCCTAGGTTCAAGTCACTAAGTCTCACCTATGTTCAATGACACTAGGTTCACTTTACATTCTCAACCTAGGTTCCATGACACTAGGTTCCATTCTCATGTTCCAACCTATGTTCAATGACACTAAGTTCCGATCCTCATGTTCCAACCTATGTTCAATGAAACTAGGTTCCAATCATACATGTCCCAACCTATGTTCTCAACACTAGGTTCCAATCATACATGCAATCACATAACAAGTATAGATAATAGAAATATACTTGAATTCTTTAACATGCAAGAAGAGCTCATGGCTCAATCTATCATGATTCTTATTTTGCCAACATGCAAGTTCTAGGGTTTCACATTACACACCATTTTATCTTTAAATGGTTATTTACCCTAGACATGAAAATGACCTAATCACTTCGGTAAACACAAACCCACCTCAAGAGCTTCCAATTCCTTGAATTCTTTAAGCTCCTAAGTCTCCAAGCCTTGAGTTCTTGCTTCAACCCAAGCTTCTACAAGAAAATAGTTCGTTACTCGTTACGAACCCTTAAATCAACTCAATACATGAAATCATTTGTTCTAACATGATTTCCTATGCCTCAATTGTAATTTCCGAAGGTCCAAATATTTTTAAAATCTCTCATAGCAAAAACCCTCATTTCACCTAGGTTTCACATGCATGCATGTAGAACCTCAAAATCTCTTGGCCAATCTCCACGTTTTGTGGTTTAGATTGCCTAGGGTTTCCAAAAATCTCAAAATACTAGATCAATTCCAAGGTTTGAACCCAAAACATGAGAAACTCACCTTAGCCACGAGTTCCCCAAGCTTCTACTTGCACCAAGAAGCCTCTTCTCCCACTTGGAAGCCTTTTCCAAGCTCAATCCACCATTTTCTCCAAGCTTTGGAGAGTTCTCTAGAGAGAGAAAGTGAGAGAGATGGAGAGGAGAAGTAGATGAGGAAGATGACTGAGAAGGGAAGGGTGTCCCTGCCTTTCTAACACCCCTTCGAGTGTGAAAAGACCCTTTTGCCCCTCTCAACAATCAACACTTACAACCAGCCAAAGCTAGCATTTCGCAACACTGCGTACCGGTATTCGCACTGGCATACCGGTATACGGGTGTTAGTTCCGGTATACCACGGGGAATTCCGCAAAACCCGAGAGCTGGGTTCCCGGATTCAGCCCTCACATTCCGGTATACCACACTCCATACCGGTACAAATCACTTCAGTACCGGTATGGACATCTTCATACCGGAATCCACTGCAGACTTCACAAGTTCAGCAGTTTTAACTTTTTGAAGTTCGTTTTCGTGCCTCATTTGTGCCGAAAATACTTCACACAAGCCCCAAACTTGGCCGAAGCCGCTCACGTAGCCTCTCATGCTACTTTTCCACCGGAACTCTACAATTTGTAGAAGTTCGGTACGATGCACTGAAATTCAGTGTACTACACGATTTCACTCCTTGGAGGTTGGGACCGTGATGGGGATGGCGATTTCATTGCCCGGAGTCCAATACTTGCGGGATTCCGCTTGGGTTGAGAACCAAAGTGGTGATGCGGCGATTCCGACACCATAAATAAATAAAAAGTAGTCGAACTTGGACAATGTGCGATATAGGATGAACCAAGAAGAAAATGAAAGTTGTCATTTTATTTGGTTACATCCTTTATGTTTATTTACAAGCATGTAAATATTTGTATGCATAGTTAATTGAAATCTAACTTATGCTAATGGTGTTTCTTTGGACCTGGTGGGTCGAGCTTCTCTCTTGGGTGGCCTTACCCACTGGGAACTATGTTTATAGTTCTCACCCCACGTTTTTCAAGTCCTTCCGCGAGTGAGGCGGCGGAGCACGGCAAGGATTTGGCTCTGTAGATAGCGGCCCTTCCATTTTGGTGTTATGTGTAGTTGTACCCCGAGTTTTGGACAATGGTAGCATAGGGGTTTTTATTAAATGTATACAACTTGTAATTCCATAGTTTTGGAACTTGA
The DNA here is from genome assembly GCA_016920855.1 of Puya raimondii. Lineage (NCBI taxonomy): Eukaryota > Viridiplantae > Streptophyta > Magnoliopsida > Poales > Bromeliaceae > Puya > Puya raimondii. The sequence continues at coordinate 24,719,140 of JABWPP010000049.1, forward strand.
TGTATGGAATAGGAATGATGGAAAAGAAAAAAAAATTGGGCATGTATAAATGTTCAAATGTGATGTAATAGAAGTAGAACTTCTTTATGTTGTTGCTTTCCTTGTGCAACTCTTGTACTCCGTTCCTAGTTGGAACATCGTGGAAATGCTTGTGTTGTGACATCTTGGGCGGGTAGGGGAGACTCTATCCGTTCGGCGGGTCTGGGGCATGCGCCCGTGCGGTTTATCCTTTCCACCTATTTGGTGTTAATGGCCCGACGGGGCGTGACAGACTAAGATGGTATCAGAGAGTAGAAATGGTCTAAGTAGACCTAAAAAATCCTATGATGGAAAAGACCCTAGGAGTGTAGGCTCGTGAGTGACGAGATCTTTGATTGTGGCGAAAGATGAGTGATTGGGTTATGTCCTTATACCTCTAGTCGGAAGTAGAGGTGGATTCGAAGTGTGTCTTATTCTTCACCAAGAGAGTTCATGTTGGTGGCCGACAACATGAAACCAAGTGAGGGGAATAAGAGCCCTTGTGTGACTTTCGCCTAGATTGGGTTCACGTTTATGTTCGTGAAATATTATGTCGTAAATGACTTTGAGTGTCACGAAATGACCAAAGTCGTTGTGTTTTCAGAAGACAATGGTACGTGGAAGGCCTCTTACGAGGGCTGGGCTCGGAGGATCGAGCGCGGCTCCCGAACAACTCGGGGAGGGCGAGAACTCGAGTCTTCGTGACCAGTTGACCGAGTTGATGGGCGTGGTTCGGCGACAGGCCGAAACCATGCAGCAGCAGGAGAAGCAAATTAAGAAGCTCCAGGACGAGATGGCGTAGCAAACGGCTGCGATTCGGGAAGAGAGATTGGGAGCACCTCCGGCCTCTGCTTCGGCATCGGCCAAGGGATTGGCACCGGCGCCGGTTGTGGCGCCACCGGCACCACCGACTGCGGTCGATGGGTCGGGTGCTCCTATGCCCGACTCCGCGGCGGAGGAGGCGGAGAGAGAGCGCGCACTTGCGGCTCTCGTGACGTTCAAAAAGTTCAACCCGCCTATCTTCAACGGGGAGAACGTGGATCCATGGGACGTGGAGACATGGATCGATGCCATAGAAACGCTCTTCGAGGATCTATATACCTTGGAGAGGGACAAAGTGCACCTCGACGCTCATTGTCTAGAGCGTTCGGCGAAGGTGTGGTGGAAGGGAGTCAAGCGTAATCGACTCTCTAACCTTCCGCCACCTACTTGGGAGAAGTTTCGGGGTTTAGTGTTCGCCGCCTACTTCCCCGATAGTGAGAAAAGGAAGCTTCAGGAGAAGTTTCGAAAATTGAAGCAAGGAAATCGAACCGTGCGGGAGTACGAGAGGGAGTTCTCGTATATCATTAATTGTGTTTCGCACGTGGTCCGCGGAGAATTGGACAAAGTCGATTGCTTTGTGCGCGGGCTTCGACCGGAGATCTTTCGGGCGGTTCACGCCTTCAAGCTGCAGACCTTTGCGGAGGTCTTGGACCGTGCTCTTTGGGTGGAGCACGGGAATGCATGTGCGTGCGAGGAGCGCGAACCTTGGGAGAGAGAGAAAGAGAAGGATAAGGAGAAAGGAAAGAAGCGTCCGGCGGGTGGCTCGGGGGGTCAGTCTAGCTCCAAGCGGCCCCCGAAGCACTCGCAGTCGCGGAACCGATCTCAAGGGTCTCAGCAGAATCGACCCTTGAGTTGGTGCCCGATCTGTAGCGGCCCCCACAACCCTCATCAGTGTGATTACCGTGAGGGCCGGTGCTACAAGTGCGGACAGCCAGGACATATGCAGTTTGATTGCCCGATGGGTGATGACCGGGCACCGTCGTCGGCATCGGCGTTCGCATCACCGAGACAGCTTGCAGGCATCCCACCCGCGGCGATGTCGGCAGGCCGTATTCCGCCGCCGAAACCAGTTGAGGGACAGCGGCCGGCGCCTAGTGGACGTGTGTTCGCCTCACAGGTGGAGGAGCCTTCTGCCTCGGATGACGTCATGGCAGGTATTGTGTTGGTTAATGGCATTCGATGTAGAGCTTTGTTTGATACCGGAGCATCGCATTCATTCATTGCTCGATCATTTGCTACTGCACATGAAATAGAAATTATAGAAGCCACACATGCGAGAACTGTGCAAGTGCCAGAACACACCTTTTGTGTACATCAAGCGTGTGTTAACTGTCCAGTAAGGATTGAAAACTAGATCACCAGCTGATTTGCTGGTGCTGGATCGAATGAGTGAGTATGACTTAATCCTGGGGATGGATTGGCTCTCTAAATATCATGCTACTATCGATTGTGAGAGTCGTATAGTAAAATTTTAAGAACCCGGGCACGAGGAGTTTGTGTACCGTGGGTGCAAGAGTTCGCTCTTTGCATCATTGGTGTCCACGTCGCAAGCAAGAAAGCTCATTGCTAGCGGTTGCGTTGCTTACTTAGCGACGGTTGTGGATGATCGAAAGGAAGTGTTGGGGCTCGAGGACATCCCTGTGGTCCAAGAGTTCCCGGATGTGTTTCCGGCGGAGTTACCCGGAATGCCACCGGATCGGGAGGTTGAATTTGTGATAGACCTACTCCCGGGGATAGCACCGGTTTCTAAAGCTCCGTATAGGATGGCACCGGCGGAGCTAAAAGAATTGAAAGCACAACTACAAGATTTGTTGGACAAGGATTTCGTAAAGCCAAGTGTGTCACCTTGGGGAGCCCCTGTTCTATTTGTGCGTAAGAAGGACGGTTCACTACCTTTGTGTGTGGACTACCGTGAGTTGAACAAGGTGACCGTCAAGAATAAGTACCCGTTACCCCGTATCGATGACTTATTTGATCAGTTGCAAGGGTCTCGGGTGTATTCAAAGATTGATTTACAGTCCGGTTATCACCAATTGAAGATCAAACCGGAGGATGTGCATAAGACCGCGTTTAGGACGCGGTATGGACACTATGAGTTCACGGTTATGCCTTTCGGGCTTACGAATGCCCCGGCGGCGTTCATGGACTTAATGAACCGTGTATTCAAACCACTACTGGATCGATTTGTGGTGGTGTTCATAGATGACATTCTTGTGTACTCTCGGAGTGACGAGGAACATAAAGAGCATCTAAGGATTGTGCTTCGATTTCTTCGAGAGAACAAGTTGTTCGCCAAGTTAAAGAAGTGCGAATTTTGGATTCGTGAGGTCGCTTTCTTGGGTCATGTGATTTTCGAGGGCGGAGTATCGGTGGACCCTAAGAAAGTCGAGGCAATCAAGGATTGGCCTCGCCTGACCAATGTCACGGAAGTGCGAAGCTTTTTGGGTCTTGCGGGGTACTATCGGCGGTTCGTGGAGGGATTTTCAAAAATCTCCGGTCCACTAACGCATCTTACCCTCAAGGGTACCAAATATATTTGGAGTAAGGAATGCGACCAAAGCTTTAAGGAGTTAAAGGAGAGGTTGACATCGGCTCCGATTCTCGCCTTGCCGGTTGCGGGGGAGAGCTTTGTGGTGTATAGTGATGCATCACGGCGCGGTCTTGGGTGTGTGCTTATACAAAGAGGGCAAGTGATAGCTTATGCCTCTCGTCAGGTAAAAAGCTATGAGCAGAATTACCCCACCCATGATCTAGAGCTTGCAGCGGTGGTCTTCGCGCTTAAGTTGTGGAGACACTACTTGTACAGGGAACATTGTGAGGTGTACACTGATCATAAAAGCTTAAAGTATTTATTCACTCAAAAGGAGTTGAACTTGAGGCAACGGAGATGGTTGGAGTTGATAAAGGATTATGACTTAACCATCTTGTACCACCCCGGTAGAGCCAATGTGGTGGCCGATGCACTCAGTCGAAAATTCGTGAAGAACTTCGCAATTGAGATGACGGGACAAATGCCGTTGATCAAGAAAATGGGCCGGTTTGACTTGGAAGTCGTGGCCCCGGACGTCCCCGCAACACTTATGAGTCTCGAAGTTTGGCTGACCTTATTGGAGCAAATAAAGGAAAAACAATCCGGGGATCCGGAACTCCAAAAGGTGCGGAGTGCTATCGAGAGCGGACGCGCCGGTAACTTTCACGTGGACTCGAAGGGCGCCATTCAATTTCGAAATCGATTGTGCGTGCCTAAAGTCGAGGACATTAGTGGGGAGATCTTGAAAGAAGCTCACACTTCTCCTTATGCGATTCACCCGGACGGTACCAAAATGTATAAAGATCTTATAATGCATTATTGGTGGTCGGGGATGAAGCTTGATGTTGGGCGCTTCGTGGCACAATGTTTGGTATGCCAACAGGTGAAGGCCGAGCGTCGCTTTTCAGCAGGAAAATTGTAAGGTTTGCCCATTCCAATTTGAAAGTGGGAGAATATAGCAATGGACTTTGTTGTGGGCCTACCTCGATCGCAGGGTGGCCACGACGCGATTTGGGTGGTGGTAGATCGTTTGACAAAGTCGGCACACTTTTTGCCAATCCACACCACTTCGTCGGGAGACAAACTAGCACAAGTCTACCTGGACGAGATTATGCGGTTGCACGGGGTTCCGACCTCGATAGTTTCGGATCGAGATCCCCGTTTCACATCGCATTTTTGGAAAAGCTTGCAAGAAGCTTTGGGTACACGGCTCGATTTCAGTTCGGCATTTCATCTTCAAACTGACGGTCAATCGAAAAGGACAATTCAGATTTTGGAGGATATGCTGCGAGCATGTGTGTTGGATTTCAAGGGTGCATGGCCTACTTATTTACCGATGGCTGAATTCGCTTATAATAATAGCTATCAATCTAGCATCGGTATGGCACCATTTAAAGCCTTGTACGGAATGAAATGTCGTTCTCCTATTCATTGGAGTGAGGTCGGCGAGAGAAGGGTCTTAGGACCGGATATTTTGCGTGAAGCGGAGGAAAAAAGTCCGCTTGGCACGTGAACGCTTATCCACAACGCAATCAAGGCAAAAGAGCTATGCGGATAGGCGTCGTCGAGACTTAGAGTTCGCAGTGGGCGACCGCATATTCTTGAAAGTATCACCCATGAGAGGGGTAAAGCGATTTGGTGTACGGGATAAGTTGAGTCCCCGCTACATTGGGCCCTATGAGGTTTTAGAGCGCGTGGGATCTTTGGCGTATCGGCTTGCCCTACCGCCAAAACTTGCCAGGATACACAATGTGTTTCATGTATCGACGCTCCGCAAGTATGTGTATGATCCGGCGCACGTTCTCGAGTATGTGCCTATGGAGCTTCATGAGAATATGACTTACGAGGAATTTTCCTTGTGTATCATGGATCGCGAGGTGAAGAAATTGAGGAATCGTGAAATTCCTTATGTAAAGATGCAATGGACGAATCATGACGAGCGCGAAGCTACATGGGAACTGGAATGCTCTATGAAGGAGCGATTTCCCTACCTCTTCGCTGATTCCAGCTGAGGTACGATTTTAGTTTCGCGGCCGAAACTCTCTTTAAGGGGGGAGGAATGCAGAACACTGAACTTCAGTGTGTTGTACCGAACTTCTACAAATTGTGGAGTTCCGGTGGAAAGTGGCATAAGAGGCTATGTGAGTGGCTTCGACCAAGTTTGGGATTTGTACAAGTATTTTCGGCGCAAGTGAGGTGCGAAAACGGACTTCGAAAAGTCAAGTATGCCAAACTGCAGAATTCTGCGGCGCATTTCGGTATGTATGTGTTGATACCGGAATGGTGTGGTTGAGCTGAAAATCCAGCTCTCGGGTTCTGCGGAATCGAGTGTTGAAACCGGAATAAACTCACTTGATTCCGATATGGAAGTGTTGATTCCGGAAAGAAAGTGATTAGTTCCGGTATGGATTGTGAGATACCGGAATGCAGTGGGAAATCTGGAAATCCAGCTCTCGGGCTTTGCGGAATTGCATGTTGATACCGGAATACACGCCCGTATTTCGGTATGCCAGTGCGCATACCGGAATGCAGAGCTGCGTGTTGCCAGCTTTGGCTGGCTGTAAGTGTTGATGTGTGAGGGGGGCAAATAGGTCTTTTCACACTCGAGGGAGTGTTAGAAAGGCAGGGACACCCTTCCCTTCTCAGTCTTCTTCCTCCTCTACTTCTCCTCTCCCTCTCCCTCACTTTCTCTCTCTAGAGATCTCTCCAAAGGTTGGAGAAAAGGGTGGATTGAGCTTGGAAAAAGTTTCCAAAGTGGAGAAGAAGCTTCTTGGTGCAAGAGGAAGCTTGGGGAACTCGTGGTTAAGGTGAGTTCCTCATGATGTAGGTTCAAACCTTGGATTTAATCCTTTGTTATGAGGTTTTTGGAAACCCTAGGCAATCTTGACCACAAATGGTGGAAGATTGACCATGAAATCTAGGGTTTGGCTTGCATGCATGCAAACCCTAGGTGGATTTGGGGCTTTTGTCATGAGAGGTTCTAAAAATTATTTGGACCTTCGGGAATTGTAATTGAGGCATTGGAAATCATGTTAGAACAATTGATTTCAAGTTTCGAGTTGATTTATGGGTTCGTAATGAGTAACGAACCATTTTCTTGTAGAAGCTTGGGTTGAAGCAAGAACTCAAGGTTTAGTGACCTAGGAGCTCAAGAAATTCAAGACTTGGAAGCTCTTGAGGTGGGTTTGTGTTTACCGAAGTGATTAGGTCACTTCCATGTCTAGGGTAAATAACCATTTGAAATTAAAATGGTGTGAAAGTATGTAATCCTAGAATTTGCATGTTGGCAAAATGAGAATCATGATGAATTGAGCCATGGGCTCATCATGCATGTTAATGAATTCAAGTATTTCATTATTGGTTATACTTGCTATGTAATTGCATATAAGTAAAGTAAACCTAGTGTTGTGGGACATAGGTTGAAAAATGCAAATGGAACCTAGTGTCATTGAACATAGGTTGAAACATGAGATTGGAACCTAGTGTCATTGAACATAGGTTGGAACATGAGATTGGAACCTAGTGTCATTGAACATAGGTTGGAACATGAGATTGGAACCTAGTGTCATTGAACATAGGTTGGAACATGAGATTGGAACCTAGTGTCATGGAACCTAGGTTGAGAACGTAAAGTAAACCTAGTGTCATTGAACATAGGTGAGACTTGGTGACTTGAACCTAGGGCCATTGAACTTAGGTTGGCAAGTGTGAAATGTAAACATTGGGGTATGCGACGATTTCGCTATCCTGGGTATGCGACGATTTCGCTACCCGAGCCACGTGATGGCGGAGACAAGTTGGGGTACGCGACGATTTCGCTATCCCGGGTATGCGGCGATTCCGCTACCCGAATAGGGCGATGACGATTTCACTCATTGGAAGTTGGGACCACGATGGCGATTCCATTGCCCGGTGCCCGACACTATATTGTGTAAAGAGAAAACATTGGTGAACGCGACGAATTCGCTATCCCAGGTATGCGACGATTCCGCTACCCGAATAAGGAGATGACGATTTCACTCCTTGGAGGTTGGGACCGTGATGGGGATGGCGATTCCATTGCCCGGAGTCCAATACTTGTGGCGATTCCGCTTGGGTTGAGAACCAAAGTGGTGATGCGGCGATTTCGACACCATAAATAAATGAAAAGTAGTCAAACTTGGACAATGTGCGATATAGGATGAACCTAGGAGAAAATGAAAGTTGTCATTTTATTTGGTTGCATCCTTTATGTTTATTTATAAGCATGTAAATATTTATATGCATAGTTAATTGAAATCTAACTTATGCTTATGGTGTTTCTTTTGACCTGGTGGGTCGAGATTCTCTCTTGGGTGGCCTTACCCACTGGGAACTATGTTTATAGTTCTCACCCCACGTTTTTCAGGTCCTTCCGCGAGTGAGGCGGCGGAGCGCGGTAAGGGTTTGGCTCTGTAGATAGCGGCCCTTCCATTTTGGTGTTATGTGTAGTTGTACCCCGAGTTTTGGACAATGGTAGCATATGAATTTTTATTAAATGTATACAACTTGTAATTCCATAGTTTTGAAACTTGATGTATGGAATAGGAATGATGGAAAAGAAAAAAAAAAATTGGGCATGTATAAATGTGCAAATGTGATGTAATAGAAGTAGAACTTCTTTATATTGATGCTTTCCTTGTGTAACTCTTGTACTCCGTTCCTAGTTGGAACATCGTGGAAATGCTTGTGTTGTGACGCCTTGGGTGGGTAGGGGGGACTCTGTCCGTTCGGCGGGTCTGGGGTATGCGCCCGTGCGGTTTATCCTTTCCACCTATTTGGTGTTAAAGGCCCGACGGGGCGTGACAGTTATAGCACTGCCGCATTTTTGTAATTTCATATTTTTCATCATTAATTATTTTGTTGTATTTAATTGGCCAGTGTATTAATATTTATTGTTTTTGAGGGTTCACATTAGTGTTAATTTAATGATACTTTTTATAGGTTTGTTAGTTGTGCTCTCAATATTATGTATTACACACTAATAGAGTAATAAACAACAAATGGCAGCAATTAAAAAGGGGTGAGAATATCATGTTTCTAATTAAAAAAACCATAGACAGTTCTCTTTAGCTCGATCCTTCGTCCCTCAATTAACGACCCTCAAATAGGCGAGCAGCTTCTAAATTTTTTTTCTAGTTTGAGGGTGCACAGCTTCCCTCCCTAATTATATAATCAGAGTGGCTTCTCCCCTACGATTTTCGTCACTTATCATTTTCTCTCTTCTGGTATGCTGCTTCAAATCTCTTGTTGCTTATTGCCGGTGGTTCATGTTGTCTGCTTGCCGCTTGAAATTGAGGAGTTTTTTGCTACTAAGCCTACAAAACCTTTTAAATGTAAAAATAGGCATCCAAAATTTTTATTTTTAAAAATAGGCTGATAAAAGCGGTGAATCATTTACCGTTTTCTAAAAGCGGTGAATCATTCACTATTTTTATCCTAATTTATATATTTTCTACATCCAAACTTCAAATGATGTATAGTATTAAACACTAAAAATAGTTTTAATCCTTTGAAGAAAGCGGTGAATAATTTACCGCATTTAGAAAGTGGTAATTCATTCATCGTATAGATCTAGTTTTGTAAATAAATTTTTTAGAGGACTATTTTTATAAGTATAGCATTTTCTAAGTCTATTAATAAAAAAAATTCTGAAAATTGATGCTTGTCGCTGGTGGTCCTCGTCGCTCGCTTGCCGTTTGACGTCGTTTCTCGTGAAAAAAAGGTCTCTCTCTATATATATCTATCTCGTTCTCTCTCTGATCATCACACGGCCGCGAATGTGGGTTTTTTGGGGCAGACAGTGTGGTGTAAATTGATTGCTGTAGATTTGCTATTTCATAGTTGGTCAATAAGAACTATTGTTTACCATTCGTATTGCATAGATTTTTCTTCTCTTTTTACATAAAGAGATAGTAATATGTTATTAGTAGAAAGGGCATCAAAGAGGATAAACAAGTAAAACTGTACAGACACACCCTGAACTATAGACCATTTTAAGCATGACTCTCTCAACTTTAGTTTTTTTAATTTCATACTTTTTAAGTAGATGAGATAATCTACGATATTTGGCCATTCTCTTGTCTTAGAACTCTTTTGTTTTACTTCTTTGCTTGAATTTGTATATAAGAATGTTTACTGTGTTGCTTATTTTTGAATCTTATCTATTTCATGCATATTTATCTTATTAATTCACTTCTATCTCAAAATTTTTGATCACTTTGCTCATGATATTAAACTATAATACACAACACATAATTCGACATGTAAAAATATATAGTATGGTGCACTTAATCACTTTTATATTTTAGAAGTGAAACTTAGGGTCAATTTTAACTGCTCTCTTAAGATTTTTACATATCCTTAGTCTTAAAATATTTTGTATTTTAGGTTATGGTTACTTATAAAACTTATAACTAATAAAATTCAAAACTACCACCTTTATTGGAATGCCTGTTTGCTAAGTTCATAGGTGATTCAAGTATAACGATCATGGATAAGAGTTGGATGAATCTATCAAGATATTTATGAACCATGCCCTCTAGAGCAATTATGTCCATAAGTTTAGATCAATTTTTTGACTTATTCTTTTTATTCAATTAACACACAGGAAAACTATCGAGTATCATGAAGGAGTTGACCATTTTATTAATTTCACATTTAGTAAAGTAGCTCAAAGTGGTCGGATTCTTTGTCCTAAATGTTGCAATAACTACTGGAAGGAGTAGACTATTTTATTAATTTCGCATTTACTAAAGTAGCTCAAAGGCCAGCAGCAATAGCTGGCTGTGCAGCAGCGGCCCCCAACAGCAAGCTACAGCAGCAATAGCTTTAGCCAAGCTGACTGCAGCAGCTGCCTTGGGCTGGCAGCAGGGACAACTTCGCTTTGGGAGCATCTTGAGTTCAATTGAAACTTCAAATTTCGAAATTTAGGTGAGTGGGAGCTAAGGGAGAGTAGTGGAGCTCAAGTTTGACCTATTACTAGCTGGAATTTTCAGGTTAGTTGATTAAAATTGATGCATTTCGAACTTGAAGCTCAATTCAGCATGTTGTGAGATTCTTGATGTTTCTTTGATTCAATTCTTGAAAATTGATCTTCTCGCGACGAATTTGACCTCTTGAGGGGGACCTAGTGAAGATAAGAATCTTGTGGAGCAACTCTTGCAATTTAATTTCTGGTTAGTGATCCTCAATTGCTGAAAATTGGGATATAGAAGCTGATTTTGGAGTTGTGAGTTATTCTTGGAGTATTCTTGAATCTAGATTCTCTAACAGTGACTTTATTGGAAATTGGTTGGTTCTACCTTCCTCTTGGTGGATTTAAAACTATTCCTACTCGAATTACAGGTTGGTAAAGCTGGATTCAGCGTTAATTAGATCAATTGTAAGCTTATGCTGAAATTTATAGAGTTTTGCGCGTTTTTAATAACTGAGTTTTGAAGGAGCTTTGACCAATCCTTCTTGTAATCTTGGGACTTTGGGATCTACCCACAGTTGGTAGCAAAGTAGGGGGGAAGTCCAAATTTAGTAAAAATTCGGATTCTATGCCTCAATTCCAGCATTGATGCACTTTTTGTATTGGAATAGATTAGTTCCTTCTTTTCTCATTTTGGAAGGACCTTGTCACTGAATTCTTGCTGGGTTGGAGGCTGAGGAGAGGTGTTTTGGGTGATCGAGTCCTTGCCATAGTTGGATTAGCCTTTGAGGTGGGTTTATATTTACCGAATTCGATGGAATTTCTTTAAAGTCTATTCAAAATTCAGCATGTATATTACTTTGTTCATCATAGATTGTTTAGCTCCAATCTTTAAATTTGCATGGATAATAATGAAATCTAAACCTTGAGCATGCTAAACGTATTTTTAAATAAATTTAAATGCTGAATTGAACTTGACTTAGGAGAGAAACTACACTATATAGAAGTTAAATTCCGTCTTAATAATTAACTTTGTTAACTGTTTTACCCGTTTCTCCCCCTTGTTAGTAGGTTGTGAGTGTTTGGGTTTGTGTAGGTTGGATTTACGCTCGTGCTGAGGGGCCGAGTGAATTTTTATAGCAGTTGTCAGACGGAGTTGTATAGTACGGTGCCGTTTGGGTTGATGGTAGTCCCAGATTTTCAGTTTCTACATCGTATTGTACCAAGGGCACGTGAATCACAATAGTATGATCTAAATTGATCATACGCATCAATTACGGCCTGCGTGAGCCTGATTTGATCTCGACGGAGACTATGCTTTTTGCTCGGCTGGGTAGCTCCCCCGAGTGCCACTTCGGAGCGAGGCCTTTCGCGCGTTGATCTTACAGCAGCCCTTTTGGGCAACTTACCTTGGACTGACTACCCAGAGGGTAGTGCGTGGTAGTAGGTTAGCGCAGGCTTGACCGGCCTTGTGGCGGTTATTTAGATTGAGTTAGTCATGTCTTCACGATAGATAGTTGATGTATATAGTATAGTGACAATGTGATATGAGCATTAGTAGTGTAGTAGTATTGTAGCTGTAGATTTCTTTCCAAACTTACTACTTCTAGCTCTTTTACTTACCCAGCATTTTCTTTCAGTTATTGTAGACTTAGTCGGCAGACCGTCGGCGTCGGTGATGGTACTCACTGAGGACTACTTGTCAGTAGTAGTTCTCATGCCCTGTGTTGCTCTTTTTTCTTGCAGAGCCCTCCTTTCCTGTCGCTGCTACTAACCAAGGTAAGGTGTTGCGAGTTAGATCCCTACCTACTTTGCGGGCCGAGCTAGTGGAGTACCTTTTGGAGGCAGATTTTGATTATAGTCCTTGTACATATAGATGTTTATGTGTTATGTTTCAAAGTTGTGAGGAAAAGTTTTCTGTACTTGATGGTTTCTATCAGTTATATTTTTGAAGCCTACGTATGTACAGTGATCGATGTTTTAGTTCTAGCAGCTTTTCTTCAGCTCTATTATTTGCTTGTAGTAACTCTTGTATATTTTATAGGTACTTCTATCGCTTTGTGTACACAGGGCTTCTTGTGTATGCAGCGGATCTGTTGGTGAGCCCAAGTTGAACTGCACCTCGGGGCGTGACAGATTAAGTTGGTATCAGAGCTTAGGAATAGATTGTCGGGACTTAGAAAACTCTAGACTTTTGGCGGATCTTAGGAAAGCTAGATGTGAGAGACGTAACTTACGGCGGATGTCGGCAAATGAATTATTAGGAACTCTCCCGGGAGTGTGGAGAGTGATCGAAGAAGATGTGTCCTTTTCTGTCAGAGATTATGTCGGCTGCAGACGACATGATGTCGTGCGGGAAAAGAGATGTTTTTCTAGACTTTCGCTTGATTGGGTCGAGGGTTGGTTTTTCAGTGTGTAACTGATTTATGCTTTATTACAGTTGATCAAGATGCCTATGAGGCGCCGAGATCGACCACCGACACGAGCCACTCCTGCGAAGCCAGAGAAGGCGAGACCGAGTGCCTCGCCAGATTTGCAGGATCAGCTAGTTGCCCTGACGGATGTTACTAGGCAGCAGAAGGCACTACTACAGAGGATGTGTGATACCCTTACTCAGCAGTCGAGAGCAGTACCGCGAGCTTCAGAGCCTCAGGCGCCACCGTCGACTACACCAGTAGCTGCCCCAGCCGCAGCTACACCCCCACCAGTGACAGTATCAGCAACACCTAGACTTGGTGGAGAGACATCGAGATCATGTGGGCAATTGTCAGAGGCTGAGCAGGAGCGGATCACTGAGCGGTTGGCATGCTTTTATAGGTTCGATCCACCCCGATTCTACGGTAGTACCACCGAGCCTTCGGTGGTTGAGGCGTGAGTTGGAGCTATGGAGAAACTATTTGAGGACCTCTTTATACCGGAGAGAGAGCAGGTTCACTTGGCAATACACTGTGTACAGGGTGATGCACATGCGTGGTAAAGGAGGATGCGGACAGATCGATCTTTGGACGCACTGCAGATGGCTTGGATCGAGTTTCATGGATGCCGTATGGGGCCTATTATTCAAAAAGCGTTAAGAAGAAACTCGAGGAGGACCTGAAAAATCTGCAGCATGGGGATAGATCAGTACAGGAATATACTTGAAAATTCAATTGAGTGCTAAACTGTGTACCATTTGCAGCGAGGGATAAGGCATACAAGGCCTACCTGTTTGAGCCGAGACTGCGACAAGAGATCTTTACTCTGGTTCAGGCGCAGAGGTTGCAGACCTTTGACGCGTCGATTGAGCAGGCACTCTGGGTAGAGCGAAGTGCGACAGAAGTCAGGGAGCGGCGGCAGCATCTAGGTAGAGTCAGGACAGGATTCGCCTGACACCTGGCGACGAGGGACAGACCAGTGGGAGACGACTGCCAAGACCTCCACGATCACGTTCTCAGGATCATGGGTCCTCGGGGCGACAGCGCTCTACTGGATCCTGCCAGCAGAGATGGCAACAGAGGCGGCCGGAGCGGTGTGTCATTAGTGGAGGACTGCATTGGCCATGGCAGTGTGAGTAGAGAGAGGGCTGGTGTTGTCGATATAGGCAATCTGGGCACATGCAGTCAGCTTGCCCCCGAGCAGCATCGCCAGCACCATCGATGGCATCGGCCCCTTCCACACCTCAACAGATGATAGGAGCTCTACCGACCTACAGTCAGGAAGATAGGACTTCAGTTCCACGTCAGGCAGAGCGGTGACCGCAGGTGCAGAGTGGCCGAGTCTACGTAGACTAGGTTGAGGATTCCACTATAGTAGATCATATGGTGGCAGGTATCATTTTGATTTCTGGCATTAGAGCTTATGCATACTGGTGCATCATATTTATTTATTAGTCGAGTATTTGTATCACTACATAGACTAGAGATAGGGCCGTTACCACATGCACGAAAGGTGCAGATTCCTGATCATATTTTGCATGTGAAGAAGTGTTGTTAGACTTGTCCACTTTAGTTGGGATCATGGATTATGCCTACAGACCTGTTGGTCTTAAGACAATTGTAGGATTTTGATGTAGTACTCGGGATGGACTGGCTAGCACGTTACTTCGCGACAATCGACTGTGAAATTAGGACAGTGACGTTTCGCGAGCCTAGCCAGGAGGAATTTGTCTACAGGAGCTGCAGGAGCATGCTGTTTGCAACCATGATTTCTACTTTGAGGGCCAGACATGAGTAGAGGATACACTGCCTTTTTGGCGTAGAGGTGCCTACGGCAGCACCGGGGCTCAAGAATTTTCCTATTGTTCATAAGTTTCTGAATGTGTTTTTTCCAGATTGAGTTTGTGATTGACGTGGTCCCTAGAACTGCACCAATCTTGAAGACACCCTACATGATGGCATCGACTGAGTTGAAAGAGTTAAGGGCCCCAGCTTCAGGATCTGATGAAAAAGGAATTTGTGAGACCCAGTGTATCGCCTTGGGGAGGGTCGGTGTTATTCGTGAAGAAGAAGGATAGTTTACTTAGACTTTGTGTAGATTATCGGGAGTTGAATAAAGTGACTATCAAGAATAAGTATCCCCTGTCGCGCATTGATGATCTATTTGATCAGCTGCAAGGATCTTGTGTCTTCTCAAAGACTGATTTGTAGTCTGGTTACCACCAGTTGAAGGTAAAGGCCGAGAACATCCCGAGACAGTTTTCAAGAATCGGTACGGATATTATAAATTTACTGTTATGCCTTTTGGATTGACTAATATCCTGCCACATTTACATATTTAATGAACCGAGTGTTTAAGCCGTACTTGGATAGGTTTGTCGTAGTGTTTATAGATAATATTCTGATTTACTCCCGGAGTGATACAGAGCACTTGAGAATAGTACTATAGCTTCTAAGAGAGAATAAGTTATATGCCAAGTTGAAGAAGTATGAGTTTTGGCTTCGGGAGGTTGTTTTCTTGTGCCACATGATTTTAGCCACAGGTGCAGCAGTTGACCGGAAGAAAACTGATGTAATTTGGGATTGGCCCAGACCGACAACAATCACTGAGATGAGGAGTTTCCTTGGATTGGTCAGATACTATCATCGGTTTGTGGAGGGTTTTGTGAACCTTTCCACACCTCTCACTCGATTAACTTGAAAGAAAATTAAGTTTATCTGGAGTGAGGATTGTCAGAGGAGCTTTGAGGAGCTAAAGCAGAGGCTGTTGTCGGTTCCTATCCTTTATCTTCCAGTTATGGGGGAAAGGATTTGTTATCCTTAGTGATGCGTCACACAGTGGCTTGGGATGTCGTCACACCCCGGGGCCTGTTTTGTAAAGCCTTCTAAAAAAAGGGGCCAATTTGAAAACAGATTCAGCGAAAAATGCCCATTTTTTATGAAAAATATAATCTTGCCATCAAGACGGAACAGACCCGCCACAAACACAGGGACTCCTCTGTCCAGGCGGACAAAGTCTTTCCTATATTTGCACGGCGTGCCACCTGATATAATTATTACAACATACAACATCACTCACACAATCCACAAACACATTATAGATGCTTATGTGTTCAATCAGCTAACCATCGTTAAGAGAATGCATGCTCTAAGCACTCCATAGCCGAAGGATGATGCGAAATGTACAGTACAACAAATAACTATATAATTTTAAAGTGTTTCCCACCCGGTAGCTTTATTTTAAAAATCTAAGATAACGATAAATCCAAAAAAATTATTTTGAAAATCGTTTCCCACATGAAAACTCATTGTTTTAAATCCGACTACCACAACGAGTAGAAAACCGTTTTGTCATAAAACCATGAAGTCATAAAATCAACTAAACCATTACCATAGATGAATAACCATAAACCAACATTTATTCGTTCAAATCAAACATTCAATAAATCACATAACTAAACCACAACTCAGTCTACTTTATTAGCGAATAAATAAAAGGGGTAAGAACGGAATAACCAAAGTAATCGATGAATGCACGTGACCTCTAGAGCTCACCAGCTAACCGCACCTCATGCACTGTCCCGATCCTCACCACCAAGATCACCTGAAATGGAGGGAAGGGGTGAGAAACTAACATGAGGTCTGCCAGTGGGTACCACAAGCCGACGAGGGCAAGTGTGCTCACTAGCAAACAGAAAATAGTATAGCTAAAAGGAGGTCTCTATATAAGTACAGTAAAACAACAGGAATTAACAATAGTAAAGCACCTACCCCTGTCAGTGCCTCACGCTACCGTCTGGACCTATATACAGTCCAACCTAACTTATAATTAGATCGAACCAACTAAGAACCCATACCGGTGACTCAAGTCATGAACCAAACTGATGTACGATCGGATTTTCGGATCCCATTAAACGGTCACCGAAAACTCGCCTGATCGTCGTGCCAGCTCGCCAGAACACCTCCCCAGCCTACCGGGCATCCCGAACCATACCAAGTACTTAACTTACCTTGCGCACTATCCCAAAATGCCAATCTTTTGCCGTTGGGGCAACCGCAAGAAAAGTGCGCCAAAACAAAAAATCGAGATCCCGAAGATCACCAGTTTGTCTCCCGGAGTGACCATTTCGGCACCAGAACCATCCGCAGCCCTCTTGCTGCGACCAGAGGTGTCAAGCCTCATCCTACGCTGCAAACAGCAACAACTCGTGCGACATGAAATCGCGCCCGAAATTGCCCGATTTTTATATTTTGGTGTCCGAATTAGTCCCGAAGTGTCTGAAACACTCCGAAAGTCATTCTACCATCCCCTCTATCCCAAAATACTCATTTTTGGGTGTCGGGGCAGCCACCAAGCGGTGCAATCCGGGTGCGAAATCTCCAAAACTTGTCATACCGGATTTTCGAAAACTCCAATTTTTGGCTCCGGAACCCACCTAGGGCCTATCAGCCAACGAGGATCTGAACCACTACGACTAGCAGCGGAACCGGCTTCAGGAAAACGGAGCCAACAAGCACACTAAAGTATGCATAAAGACACCATTTTGCGTGCCAATTTCCACGAGATTCGAATCAAGGAATCCCCGAGCCTCAAACACCACGTACGAACCTCCCACACCTGAATCATGTCATCCGAGATAGCCGCAACACAAAAAGTGTCTCCATGGCATTTTGCTGAACACCCGGTGCGCGATAAACTATATAGTAGTACAATGTTTATAGTCTTACCGCTGAAAGGTTTCGATGTCCCAAATACCGTGCTTGCGGTTCGGAGCGAATCTGAGCATCATGGAAGAAGATAGAGCAATCTGTTCGTTGAGCCAAAGAGTCATCGGGGTGTGACATTGCAAACACAGCAACCAGAGGCCCCCCGACAGCAACTAGGGTGAGCATGGTGCTGCAGAGGCCCTCAGGATGACCGTGCTTCCCTGGGGTGAAGTCCTCGATGCCCAGATCTGTGAGAACCACAACCTAGCTCGTCCAATTAGATTTCCCAGCCCGAGCCCAGACAGCACAGCAACAGGAGCATCCCTGCCTCCTCTGACCCCTGTGCAGCCGGGGGTGGCCGGTGCCAGCACGGGGGTTCCCACCTGTGCTGGCGCCGGGTCAGGTCATGGCATGGCATGGCATGCTAAATAATAAAGATGAGCATGTCATGCTAAATAATAAATCTACTGTACCAACAACATGCAGTTGGTCCATCTCGAGAAAATGCAACATGCGTCTAAAGAATTAATAATTTGCCAAGAAATGCCCAATCCAGACCCATTATTGTACGGACCCCGAGTCATGCCCATTGTCATGTGGACCAAAGGTCATGCCCATTGTCAAACGGACATAAGGCAACACTAAAACAAGCGCTCCAGCAACTTCCATATACCATGTCATACGGACCAAGGCTCACAAATCGGCTCCCAACCATTTTTCTGAAACAGTATACCCTCGCTGTTGATCAAACAGCTAGCGTACGTGAAATGCGCAGCGAGTGCTCGGAGTCACACTGCAATATAGTCAAGATCAATATCAACCAACGTCCAAATAATGACATACAGCCAGGAAACTCCCACGGTGTACTCACGGGCACATTCGAGATCAATGCTCAGATACCAAGTATACAACTGCCTGCTCTATATAACTTACATCAATGAATAAACGACACAATGTACATAACAGTACGACATGACGTAATCTCAACGTGTATGATGGGTAATATGATAAGTGAGCAGGTAATCAACAGTATAGCATGATATAATTTCAACTTGTATATGGCTAACAGGAGGGGTGAACATGTAATCAATAGTAAGGCATGATGTCATTGTTGGTGGGCTATTAAATTGAAGGAACTACAAAAGTATTTAAAACTAGAACAACCAAATTTATTAAATATGATTGAACTTCAGTACACAAGAACTTAGTAATATAATTTTTTATCGACTCACAAGAACAACAAATTACATGCCCTCTATTTATAGAGCACGAAACGGCGAAACTTTTCACGAAAAAGGCATCCTTTCACTAAAGTAACAACCCTAAACTAAAAGTCGCAACCTTAAATTAAGAGACACAACTTTACAAAGGGACAAATTGTTTCATAAGGTACACAAGCTTCCATCAAAAGAAGTAAATAACAAACTAATAAACAAACTTATAATCTAACATTCCTCCTTAAGTTTGTTTTCAAAAGAAGTAAATAACAAACTAATAAACAAACTGATAATCTAACATTTCCCCTTAAGTTTGTTTATGCATAACTATTGTCGTCTTCTTCGACCGAATCTTCATAATCTTGGAGTCTTTTCTGTAACGCTATCTTGTCTGAAATCAACCTTCTAATTTCGGAGGCCTGCTCGTTGATTCCGTTCTCCAGGGATTTGTTCTCCATACTCAGCGCCATATTTTTCTTCTCTAAGAAAATATTTTTTTTTTCCAAATTCTTTGCAAGTTTCTCTAAATAAATATTTCTTTGATCAAGAGAAATCATACCTGTAGTACTTATAAATGCAAAATGCGCCACATCCTGTCCCGCTTCTTTTTTTGTCTTTCTTTTATCACCCATGTAAGTTGAATTCCCGAATTTGACAAACGAATAAAATTCTGGAACGTGAATAGGTCCTTCTTGATAAGTACGATATTGTGGTAGCGGCAATTTCAACTTCTGACAGTATTCTTGAAGTAAGTTTTTGTAGGACACCCTCACTATCACTTTATTCTCCATATTTCTCTTTTCCTCGTTAATTGTTTAAATATCAACTTGTTAAAAAATCAACTCTCCAATCAATATTTATAGGCATGAAGAGACTCCCAAAACTAAGTGACACATCCTTTCAAATGTAAAGTGTCCCAATTTAAGAGACACATCCTTTTAATTTAAAGTGTCCTTTTTAACCAAAGACACATTTTCAAACTTCAAGTGTCCTTTTTATTTTACCCAAAAGACATAAGAATCTATTAATTCAAAATATCCATCGGTCAACTACTTCTATTTGTCCCGGTTAGCAATTTCGATATATGCACTAGTTAACTTGATAATATCCACCGGTTAATACCACCAAGAAACTACTTTCACATGCAGTTTTAACTTACACCAGTCAATCCAATTTGCACCGGTCAATAAAAATTTAAAGATGCATCACATACATACTTTTGTGGATCGTAAGCGCTAACCAACTATCCCAAAAGCACGTGCTGATAGGAAGGACGCACCCATCACACTTAAGGGCTCAGCCATAGCGCTCGCGGGCTTCGATCTGACTCAACCCACCTGGACGTTGGGTCTATTGTTGGGCCTCTTGCCGTTGGGTCTCTTGTGGATCACACCCCCACTCAACTTATTTATCTCCTGGGTCTATTGTCACGGGGCAGGAAGTTGGACCTATTTTAGCCCAATAATAAATAGCCAACAATCCCCCCCCCCCACCCCAACGCCTGCACCGTTAATGCAGCATGTGGGAATCGAACCCGCGACACTGGCTCTGATACCACTTGTCGGATCGTTGGCGCTAACCATTAATCCCAAAAGCTCGAGCTGTTAGAAATACGCAACCAATTCACTTAAAGCGTACAGATACAGCGCCCACGGATTTCGATTGTGACTCGGCCCCACCAGCCTTACGCCATTTCGAACATGACTCGGCCCACCCAGCCTCACGCCATTTCGAACATGACCCGGCCCAACATGGCCTCTCGCCACAAGGCAGGATGCTGGCCCATTTAAGCCAACAACTTTTTCTTGCACCTTTAACTTATACCAATCAACACTAACTTATTCCGGTCAACAAAAAAACGCATCTTTCGACCACCTGTCCATTTTTCTTTTAAACCATTTTAGTCTTTACTACTTCGAATTCCAAGTATTTCTCTAAATTTTTAAAAGTTTTCTGACTGTAATGGCTTAGTGAAAATATTTGCTATCTGATCCTCAGAGTTGCAATGAATTAATTCAACTCGTCCTTTTTTTACTTCTTCACGAAGAAAATGATATCTTGTGTCTATATGTTTACTTCTCCCATGATGTACTGGATTTTTAGATAACTCGATAGTTGATTTATTATCGATAAATATTGGGGTAGGAGAATTTTTAGTATAACCCAATTCTTGTAATACGTTTCTTAACCATATTGCTTCACAAACACTAGATGCCGCAGCAATATATTCTGCCTCACATATTGATAAGGTTATAATTTGATGTTTCTTTGAACTCCATGTGAAAGCTGTAGAACCCATAAAGAAGACGTATCCCGTAGTGCTTTTTCTTTCGTCTTGATCTCTGGCTCAATCACTATCTGTATACCCAAGTAACTTCAACTCTTTTGAATTTGTATTGTGAGACCCCAGATTAGTCCTATATATGAGATATAATAGGGCTAAACTCTCAACCCGGCTTAAGCATTTTCGGCGGTGGCTAGGCCGAAGAGATTGAGAGAGTTAAGCGTGCTAGGACGGGAGTAGTCCTAGGATGGGTGACCCCCTGGGAAGTTGGGGCGTCACAGTTGGTATCAGAGCCAATTACCAGCCGGAAGTGTGAGATGGGTCTCGGCTGAGCCGGGTCTGAATGACAGGCTAGCGAGACGTCTCACATCGCCTGGTACTTGTGAGTCTGAGCCTGACGAGGACGTCAGGGCTTAAAAGAGGGGAGATTGTGAGACCCCAGATTAGTCCTATATATGAGATATAATAGGGCTAAACTCTCAACCCGGCTTAAGCATTTTCGGCGGTGGCTAGGCCAAAGAGGTTGAGAGAGTTAAGCGTGCTAGGACGGGAGTAGTCCTAGGATGGGTGACCCCCTGGGAAGTTGGGGCGTCACATGTATAGTATAATCCATGACCAATGGTACCTTTTATATATCTCAAAATCCGTTTTGCAACTTGCTAGTACGATTCCAGTGAATTTTCCATATATCGGCTGATTAATCCGACTCCATACATAATATCTAGTCTACTCACTGTTAAATAGCGAAGACTTCCTACTAGGCTTTTGAATATAGTAGAATTAATTTTCGTTCCTGTATCACTTTTGCTGAGTTTGGTTTCACGTGCAATCGGTGTATTAATTTTTTTACTCTTTTTTCATTTTGAATTTCTTTAAAATATTTTCAGCATATCTCTTTTGAGTAATAAAAAATTCATTTTCATCTTGTTTCACCTCAATACCGAGAAAATATGACATAAGTCCCGAATCTGTCATTTCAAACTCTTTTATCATGATATTCTTAAAATTATTTATCATATCTTTACTACATCCTGTGATTAGTAGGTCATCCACATACACGCATATGATCAAAATATCTCTTTTTTTATTTTTATTTTTCTTCATGTATGTCGCATACTCATAAGAGCATTTATAAAATTCAATCTTTTGAAGATAATTATCGAGGCGAGTATTCCAAACTCGTGGAGCCTGTTTTAAATCATACAAAGCTTTGTTCAAACGATAAACTTTATCTTCCGCATTTTTTATTTTGTAGTCAGGAGGTTGTTCAATATAAACTTCTTTCTCAAGAAAACTATTTAGAAACGCTGATTTTACATCCATTTGATGTACCTCCCAACCATGAAAAGCAGCTATTGCAAGAATAAGTCGCACTGTATCAAGTTGGGCTACTGGTGCAAACACTTCTTCATAGTCTACACATTTTTCTTGTTTATATCCCTTTACGACTAGCCGTGTCTTATATTGTATTATTTGTCTATCAGCATTATGCTTGATCTTATATATCCATCTTACTCCAATAGCTTTATGTCTTGTAGGAAGTGAAGTTAGTTCCCACGTTTTATTTTTCTCTATTGCTTTGATTTCTTCATTCATTGCAGTGCGCCAAACATCCTTTTGTAGGGCCTCTTCAATAGATAATGGTTCTTTATTAAGATGTAAACAACATAAGTTCTCACTATCAATCACATCCATCTCATTGTATATATCTTCAAGTCTTCTTAATCCGATTGGACTTGAAGAACTTGTAGGAGTGGATGATGAAGGAGCTGGTAATGCTAACGCTGGAGTCATTGGTGATGGAGTGTCATTATCATTTGGCACATTGTCGGTTTCTTCAATTTTTTGATCTATTAATTCTTTTTCTTTTTCTTCCGTACTCTAATTCCATGTGGCATTTTCGTCGAATATGATATCTCTACTTATAATTACTTTATTTGTAATTGGATTATAGAGTTTGTAAGCTTTAGAATGCTCACTATAACCAGTAAAGATACAATTTTCCCCTCGATCATCTAATTTGTTTCTTTTCTCCTTGGGAATTTGTGAATAAGCAATGCATCCGAATATCTTGAGATGTTTAACTCCTGGTTTATATCCACTCCACCCTTCTTCCGGTGTCACATTTTTTAGACTCTTAGTTGGAATCCTATTAATTAAATATACTGCACATGCAACTGCTTCTGTCCAAAATGACTTAGGTAGAGAAAATGGTTCTATTTTTCGCTCGGCTATACCATTCTGTTGTGGACTATATGCCGTAATGAATTGTTGTTGAATATCTTCTTTATTGCAGTAATCTTTCAATTCATTTGAAGTATATTCTCCTTCTCTGTCGGATCTCAATATCTTTATTTTGTTTTCACTTTTCCTTTCTACCAAAGCTTTATATTTTTTGAAAGTAGAAAATACGGCAGATTTCTCTTTGATAAAGTAAATTCATATCTTTCTAGTGCAATCATCAATAAAAGTAATAAAATACTTATTTCCTCCATGAGACTTAGGAAGAGGACCACATATATTAGTATGAACTAAATTTAGAAGTTTCGTTGCAAATTTTATTTTGCTACTAATAAAAGGAAGTCTTGTTTGTTTTCCGATTATACAACCTTCACATACTGCTTTTGAATGTTTGATAATGGGAAGACCATGCACCATTCTTTTAGATGATAATAATTTTAAACTATTGTAATTTAAATGCGCGTACCTCAAATGCCATAATCATGATTCTTCTTTAAATTCAGAGTGGTAGCACCTTTTAATTTCTGACTTTATGTTTATAGAAAATATTCGATTCTTTGACATATGCACTTTCGTAATCATTTTTTCATTCTTATCCTTCAAAGTCAGAGTAGAGCCTTCCATATGAACAATATATCTTTTTTCCAATAGTTGTCCGATACTTAGTATGTTACTCATTAATTCTGGCACATAATATACATTCGAGATGAATTCTTCTTCACCACTCTTCGATCTAAACATAATTTTTCTTTTTCCTTTAACATGTACTTTTGATGAATCACCAAATTTTACATTGCCATCAATATTCTCATCCATTTCAACAAATAGTTCTTTTCTTCCACACATATGATTTGAAGTACCGGAATCCAGAAACTATACATATTGTCGATCTTTAACTTCGTCTTGACATGCAAATAATAGTGAAGTTTCTGCAACTTCATCTTTTAAAGTACTGTCGATGTAGTGATTCACTCCTTCAGTGTTCTTATGCTAGCAATCTTTGCTGTAGTGACCATATTTTTTACAATTATAACATTGGATGTTCGATCTTGCACCACCATAAAGCCCTGGGCGATTGTTATTACGTCCGCCTTTTTTTGGTCCATATCCATGTCGTGAATTGCGACCACTGTTGTTGCTACTCTGTTGGTCATTGTTATATCTCTTTTGATTCATATATTTATTATAATTATTTTCTCCATGATTTTTGCCTTTTCTATTATCAAGTTTCAATTTTGACTTGAGAGCCTGCTCAGTCGACTCGTCTTCAGATACTTTTTGTAGTCTTTGCTCATGTACTTGAGAGATCCTGTCAGTTGGTCGATAGAAAAAGTACTGATATCTTTTAACTCTTCTATGGCGAAAACAATATACTCAAATTTTGACGTGAGGGAACGAAGAACCTTTTCTACAACTCGTTTATCATCGAGTTCTTCTCCATTTCGCTTCATTTGGTTTACAATTACCAAGATGCGAGAAATATATTCCGCGACACTTTTGGACTCCTTCATTCGGATTGCTTCAAATTCCGCTCGAAGCTTTTGTAGACGAATCCACTTTACTTTGTCATCTCCTTTAAAGATGGTGGCAAGAATATCCCATGCTACTTTGTTTGAAGTTGTTCCGGTAATTTTCTCGAACGTCAACTCGTCTACTGTTTGGTAAAGATAGAAGAGGGCCTTTTTGTCCTTCTTTCTTGCTTCCTTCAAATCGTTTCGTAGGGCTATAATTAATGTAGCTTCTTTTTGCTCTGTGTATTCTTGGTACTCAGTTTTAACTAATTTCCAAAGGTCTTGAGAATCAAGAAGTGCTTTCATTTGAATTCTTGTAATTGTCTTTTAATAGTTTTGGGATTTAGGTTTGGAGAAGTTGATTGGCCTTTTTTTTTTTTGACAGAGTTTCTTTCTGGCTCTTATACCAAATGTTGGTGGGCTATTAAATTGAAAGAACTACAAAAGTATTTAAAACTAGAACAACCAAATTCATTAAATATGACTGAAATTCAGTACACAAGAACTTAGTAATACAATTTTTGATAGACTCACAAGAACAACAAATTACATGCCCTCTATTTATAGAGCACGAAACGACGCAACTTTTCACAAAAAAGACATCCTTTCACTAAAGGACACAATCCTAAACTAAAAGACGCAACCTTAAACTAAGAGACACAACCTTACAAAAAGACAAATTCTTTCATAAGGTACACAACCTTTCATCAAAAGAAGTAAATAACAAACTTATAATCTAACAGTCATCTCTACAAGTATGATGGCTACCATGAAAGCTGAACATGTACTCAGCAGTAAGGAACGATTCTCAACTAGTAATATGAGATGTGAACATATAGTCATGCTATAAGCTCAATCTGAGATAATGAACAGGCCGTACAAGAGAGCTAATCAACAAATATGTATATGCAGTGACGGATCCAGAATTTTTTTTACAGGGGTCAATATATAAAATATATAAAAAGAAAATATTAAAAAAATAATAAATAAAAATTTTAAGAAATATTGCTTGAAAAAAATATATATCATTTTAAATTATAATTATTTTTTATGTATTTTTATATTTTGGAAACGATGCATAATGATATCATTAGATTAGAATTATCTTTGTCATTCAAACTACTACTATTTTCAAAAAACAAATATAAAAATATTTTTTAAATATTTTTACGGTATTTTTTTTTACTTGGAATTCAAGTTTATAACATTGAAAAATATGCCATATAGGAGCAATGGATGATATTTATTTATTTACTAAAATATAAAAACGTACAAAACTTATCAGAACTATAGACTATTTTGATTCGGCTATCCAACTTTTCAAAATTTTGATTTTACTGCCCAATCTTTCAATTTATTTGATTTGAATCAGTCAACGACAACTTGACTTTAAACTTTAAGCTAATAACTTATTTAAATGAATTTATAGTTGTGAGAATTGCATGAAATATACTAATTAAACATATAAAAATAAGGCTAAATTACAGAAAACCCCCCTATCAATACCCGTTTTTTCACTTTCCCCCCCTATCATTTAAAAACCTACACTTTGCCCCCTTGTAAAATAAAAAATGTTCACTTTGCCCCTTGCCGTCAGTGTTCCGTTAGGGTTTCGTTAATAAAATATTATTATATATATTTTTATACCCAAAATACCCTCGAGTCCCCATCTCCCTCCTCCTCTCTGACTTCTTCCTCCACCTCGCCGCCGACCTCACTGTCCCCCACCTCGCCGTCGGCGTCCTCCGCCGGCACGGCTTCCCCGTCCCCGTCCCACTCCTCCGCCACAGCGGAGGCGGCGCCACCGCTCGCGGTGGAGGAGGCGTGGCGGAGGCGGCGGCGGCGGCGGCGGCGGAGGAGGAGGACGACAGAGAAGGAGAGGAGGTGGAGGAAGAGGGCCGCGGCGAGGAGGAGGGAGGCTGCAAGGTGGTGGTGTCGGAGGAGAGTTCGGGGGAGCGCAGGAGAAAGATGGTGAGGCATGAAGGGCGGAGGGGCATTTTGGTTATTTTGCCATCAAAGTTAACACCGTACCCCCGGTGTATATTTTTTATTTTACAAGGGGGCAAAGTGTAGGTTTTTAAATGATAGGGGGGGAAAGTGAAAAAGAGGGTATTGACAGGGGGGTTTTCTGTAATTTAGCCTAAAAATAAATAATATATTTAAAATTTGAAGTCAAAATACTGTTGGTTGACTCGAATCAAACAAATTGAAATACCGGATAGTAAATTAATATTTTTGAAAGTTTGGTAGCCGAATCAAAATGGTCAATAGATCAGATAAGTTCTATCCCTTTTTGCCTTATTAAAATAGAATGGGTTCAATTACTCAATAAAATAATATTAATTACTAAATGAACTCCATTTATAGATATGTGAGGACCTTTTTTGGGAGAGTTAGTGGGGTCAATTGACCCCACACCAACTCATATGGATCCGCCAATGTGTATATATATATGTATATGTGTTTGTGTGTGCGCGGGGGATTGAGCTACTATATTATTGATAGTATGTGAATAGTATTTACTATCAACTTTTTCACCTTTGGATTATTACTATTCTATCAAACCCCACTAAACACTAGAATGGTAAAAAAAGTTGGTAGTAAACACTATTACCATACTATCAATGCATTCTAGCCCCACTATACATATATATATATATAGAGAGAGAGAGAGAGAGAGAGTCCAGCTAAGGTGCTTCTAATAGCACCAAGCACTTTATGCTACCAACTTTTCTGCCATTAGATCAACCCCTTTAACTATTTCTATGTGAGACCCCAGATAGTCCTATATATAAAATATAATAGGGCTAGAACTCTTAACCCGGCTTAAGTATTTTGGGTGGTGGTTAGGCCCAAGAGGTTAAGAGAGTTAAGCGTGCTAGGACGGGAGTAGTCCTATAATGGGTGACCCCTGGGAAGTTGGGGCATCACAGTTGGTATCAGAGCTAATTACCAGCCGGAAGTATGAGATGAGTCTCGGCTGAGCCAGGGTTGGAATGACAAGGCTAGCGAGACGAGTCTCACATCGCCTAGTACCTGTGAGTCTGAGTCTGAGTCTGACGAGGACGTCAGGGCTTAAAGGGGGGGAGATTGTGAGACCCCAGATAATCCTATATATAAGATATAATAGGGCTAGAACTCTTAACCCGACTTAAGCATTTTGGGCGGTGGCTAGGCCCAAGAGGTTAAGAGAGTTAAGCGTGCTAGGACGGGAGTAGTCCTAGAATGAGTGACCCCTGGGAAGCTGGGGCGTCACATTCTATCCTTTGGATCATGTTATTTCACCAACCACCACTAAACCCAAGTGGGCCCCTATCATCCTAATCCCACAATCTCTTGATCTAAGGGCCAAAAACCCACAAGCACCAATGACTTTGTGCTATTAGAGCATTCTGGGGTACATGAGAAATAACCTAGTATGGAACAACTATACCGAAGCACCCACCTATCACCTGTGAATACGAGTCCTCAACTTGACTGAAGTCCATGACACGAACCTCTAGGTGTCACTTGAACCCAAACAAGATGTACAAGGGTTACAACTAGTCTCTATGTGTCTATGACATGAAATGACACGATAAAACCTCACCAAAGTGCACTACGATGCTATTGGAACATCGGTTCTACAAACCGGAACATCAGTTCTACAAACCGACAGCCGCAATGTGACAAACCAAGTACCAGCCCAAAGTGCATCACCTCAGCCTCTACGCTGTCCCGAATCATACCATCTTAGGTGCCGGGACAGCTGCATGTCAAGTGCTCGACTGCAAAGACTATGGCTACAAAATTAGTCTGTAATGAGTTCTGATTTGCACCATCTTTGGTGTTGGAACCAACTATATGTATCACATCCAAATGCTGCTGGTTTTGACCAGCAAAGACGCTCCGGAACCCACTTCATGAGTGCCGGAGACCAAATGCACAAACAGTGCACCGCAAAATCAAGTTCGGCCACAAAAGGTCCCAAAACTGTACTTTACGATTTTGGGACAGCCACACGCATCATATTCAGCCCGAGGGCTATTTCTACATGAAATCCATCTACAATGAACCCCCGGCCAGCGACAAATATGGCCGCAAGCTCCCGCCAACTTGGCCTGACCGCAGAGCCCCTATTATGGTGTTCCAGGCACTATTTCGGTGTCCAAACCAACCACACGTTGCGTACAACTCCAACCACATGATACAACATTAAATAGCTCATCTGAAGCGCTCACAACTCCAAAGAGTATTCACAACCAGCTGTGACACGAATAGGTCACAAGACGACAAGATGCAGGCCTTTGGAAGCATCGATCACGTCAACCGACACTCGGATCGACTCCGAACTTTGCTCGGTGCTTCGAATGTCACTTCATCCCCTATAATATGCCAAAACACACCGTTTTCAATGTCGGGACAGCGGCATGAAAGGTACTCCACAGCAGAGGTCACCGTCACGAACTTGGCCCCAAATGGGTTCTAAATAACTTCTATTTCGGTGTCGGAACCAACGGTAAACGCAGTGCACAGTCACCACCATTTCCGGGCTGCAACAAGCTTCCGGATCTCGTCACTAACGATGTTGGATACCAGCCACACAACTACCACCAATAACTTGGACCCTTTGCCTCACAATACAGGTCCCGTGGCTCGAACAACAAGATTGACCGTGATTCACGGGCGCGCAACCAGCGGTGATGGACTCAGCTGCGTTGGCCGGTAGCCCCTGCAATACATGGCCCCTTTTGGGACAGCGATATTGTGTTCCGCCAACTACATGATGGGAGACTTTCCGGCCGGATCCGAAAAGGATCGTCCCACAGTTGATGCTCCGGACAGCATCTGGTAACCAAACGACACGAATCGACAATTAAACGAAGCTTTACGCGCGATAACGAACAATAAGTAAGGAGGGTTGCGATCGACTTACCCCCAAACGTTCCCCCACCAAAGGACGATCTAACCACACGGGGAGCAGGTGGACGTCGCACGGCCTCCGCTGCTCGACCAGGGAGTTTCCCGACGGTCGTCGCCGGCCACAAGAATCGTAGAACTAGCCAGACAAGGCAAAGAGGGCAGAGCTCGACCTTGGGGTCGAGGGAGCAAGAAGTGGTGCGCATGGGTTCCTAAGTGGGCGCCAACCGGGGAAGAAGGCCATGCGACCGGCAGATAGACAGGTGGGGCCTCCGCTCCGCTAGGAGGGCTGAGCGGCTAGGGGGAGGGCGAGGTCGGCTAGGAGAGGCGAGCACGGATTGGAGGGGAGGTCGCCCGGCCGAACAGAAGGACACAACGGGCACAGAAAGGGCGGCAGCAGCCGAAGTTGTAGTACACTGAATTTCAGTGCATCGTACTGAACTTCTACAAATTGTAGAGTTCTAGTGAGAAAATGGCATAAGAGGCTATATGTGAGGCTTTGGCCAAGTTCGGGACTTGTGCGAAGTATTTTCGGCGCAAAAGAGGCGTGAAAACGGACTTCGATAAGTTAAAACTGCAGAATTGGTAAAGTCTGCACTGGATTCCGGTATGTGAACTCTAATACCGGAATTGGAGCTTGGTATACCGGTATGTGAAATGGTATACCGGAATGCTGTGTTAAACCGAGAAACCTAGCTCTCGGGTTTGTGGAGTTTTTCGGGGTATATCGGTATGTGAAAATGGCATACCGGTATACTGTGTGCGAAACAGTGAGATCAGCTCTCGGGTTCTGCGGAATCCCTGAGGTATACCGGAATCAGCACCCGTATACCGGTATGCAAATGCACATACCGGTATACAATGTCCAGATTTTGGCTGGTTGTTGTGTTGTTTGTGGAGAGGGGCATTTTGGTCTTTTCACATGCGTGGGGGTATTAGAAAGGCTGAGAACACTTCCCTTTCACAGAGATCATCTTTTCCACTTCTCCTCTCCATCTCTCCCACTTTCTCTCTCTAGAGATCTCTCCAAAACTTGGAGAAAAGGTGGATTGATCTTGGAAAAAGCTTCCAAAGGAGAAAAGAAGCTTCTTGGTGCAAGAAGGAGCTTGGGGATTTCGTGATTAAGGTTAGTACCTCACGTTTTGGGTTCAAACCTTGGATTTAATTCTTTGAAATGAGGTTTTTGGGAACCCTTGGCAACCTAAACCACAAATGGTGGGTGTTTGGCCATGAAATCTAGGGTTTGGCTTGCATGCATGCAAACCCTAGGTAGAATGAGGGCTTTTGCAATGTGAGGTTCTAAAAATATTTGGACCTTCGATAATTACAATTGAGGCTTAGGAAATCATGTTGGAGCACTTGATTTCATATTTTGAGTTGATTTTAGGGTTCGTAACGAGTAACGAACCGTTTTCTTGTAGAAGCTTGGGTTGAAGCAAGAACTCAAAGCTTGGACACTTAGGAGCTTGAAGAATATAAGGATTTGAAAGCTCTTGAGGTGGGTTTGTGTTTACCGAAGTGATTAGGTCACTTCCATGTCTAGGGTAATTATCCATTTAAAAATAAAATGGTATGTGTTGAGAACCCTAGCATTTTGCATGTTGGCAAAGGTAAAATCATGATAGGTAGAACAATGAACTCCTATTGCATGATGGATATTTCAAGTACAATTCAATTATTTATACTTGTTGCATGGTTGCATGTGAGATTTAAACCTAGTGTTATCGAACATAGGTTGGAACGTGTGAGATTTAAACCTAGTGTCATTGAACATAGGTTGAACATGTGAGATTGAAACCTAGTGTCATTGAACATAGGTTGGACATGTGATTGGAACCTAGAGTCATGGAACCTAGGTTGGCAATGAGTAAGTAAGCCTAGTGTTATCAAACATAGGCGAGACTTAGTGACTTGAACCTAAGATCATGAGATTTAGGTTGGCAAGTAATGTAAAGAATGGGATGTGCGACGATTTTGCTATCCCGGGTATGCGACGATTTCGCTACCATGCCACGAGTTGGCGGTGCCGACATGGGATAGGCGACGATTTCGCGATCCCGGGTATGCGACGATTTCGCTACCGCGCCACGTGTAGGCGGTGTCGAGGGGGATGTGCGACGATTTTGCTATCCCGGGTATGCGACGATTTCGCTACCATGCCATATGATGGCGGTGTTGAGACGGGGTATGCGACGATTTCGCTATCCCGAGTATGCGACGATTTCGCTACTCGAACTAGGAGGTGACAAGCTCACTCCTTGAATGTTGGAACAAATATGGTGAGACGGCGATTCCGAAACCATAAGTAAACGACAAGTAAAAGCACTTGGTCATTGTGAGACATAGGATGAACCTAGGAGAGAATGATAGATTATATTTCATTTGGTTGCATCCTTTATGTTTATTTACTAAGCATGTAAATAATTGTTGCATAGTTATATATGATCTAACTTATGCATGTGGTGTTCCTTTGGACCTGGTGGGTCGAGCTTCTCTCTTGGGTGGCCTTACCCACTGGGAACTATGTTTATAGTTCTCACCCCCCATTTTCCAGGTCCTTCCGCGAGTGAGGCGGCGGAGCGAGGCAAGGGTTTGGCTCTTTAGATAGCGGCCCTTCTATTTTGGTGATGCATAGAGTTGTACCCCTATTTTGGAACATGATGTATGGAATGAAAGTGAAAGAAAAGAAAATTTTGGACATGTATATTGTGCCTTGTGATGTAATAGAAGTAGAACTTCTTTATGTTGATGCTTTCCTTGTGCAACTCTTGTACTCCGTTCCTAGTTGGAACATCGTGGATAAGCTTGTGTTGACACGCCTTGGGCGGGTAGAAAGGACTCTATCCGTTCGGCGGGTCTGGGGCATGCGCCCGTGCGGTTATCCTTTCCACCTAGTTGGTGTTAAAGGGCCGGCGGGGCGTGACAGACTGAGGTGGTATCAGAGCGTAGAAACGGTCTAGGTTGACCTAAGAAATCCTAGGATGGAAAAGACCCTAGGAGTGTAGGCTCGTGAGTGACGAGATTTTTAATGTGGCGAAAGATAAGTGATTGGGTTATGTCCTTATGCCTCTAGTTAGAAATAGAGGTAGATTCGAGGTGTGTCTTATTCTTCACAAAGTGTGTTCATGTTGGCGGCCGACAATATGAAAACCAAGTGAGGGGAATAAGGACCCTTGTGTGACTTTCGCCTAGATTGGGTTCACGCTTATTTTTGTGAAATATAATATCGCGAATGACCTTGAATGTCATGAAATGACCAAAGTCATTGTGTTTTCAGGATAATGGTACGTGGACGGCCTCCTAAGAGGGCTGGGCCCGGAGGATCGGGCGCGGCTCCCGAACAACTCGGGGAGGGCGAGAACTCGGCTCTTCGCAATGAGTTGACCGAGCTAATGGGCGTGGTTCGGCAACAGGCCGAAGCC
This sequence comes from Puya raimondii, assembly GCA_016920855.1. NCBI lineage: Eukaryota > Viridiplantae > Streptophyta > Magnoliopsida > Poales > Bromeliaceae > Puya > Puya raimondii. The sequence continues at coordinate 24,752,139 of JABWPP010000049.1, forward strand.
ATGCAGCGACAGGAGGAGCAGATTAAAAGGCTCCAAGACGATATGGCGCAGCAAGCGACTGCGATTAGGAAGGAAAGGTCGGGAGTACCTCCGGCCTCTGCTTCGGCACCGGCCGAGGAGGTGACACCGGCGCCGGCCGTGGTGCCACCTGCGCCACCGGTTGTAGCCGAGGGGTCGGGTGCCCCTATACCCGATTCCGACATGGAGGATGCGGAGCGAGAGCGCGCACTTGCGGCTCTCATGAGGTTCAAGAAGTTCAACCCGCCTATCTTTAGCGGGGAGAACGTGGATCCGTGGGACGTAGAGACATGGATCGACGCAATCGAGACGCTCTTCGAGGACCTTTATACCTTGGAGAGGGACAAGGTGCACCTCGTCGTTCATTGTCTAAAGCGGTCGGCGAAGGTGTGGTGGAGGGGGGTTCGACGCGATCGACTCTCTAGCCTTCCGCCACCATCGTGGGAAGAGTTTCGGGGTATGGTGTTCGCCACCTATTTCCCCGATAGCGAGAAAAGGAAGCTTCAAGAAAGGTTCCGCAAGTTGAAGCAGGGGAACCGCTCGGTGCGCGAGTACGAGAGGGAGTTCTCGTACATCATTAATTGCGTACCGCACGTTGTCCGCGGAGAGTTGGACAAGGTCGATTGTTTCGTGCGCGGACTTCGACCGGATATCTTTCGGGCGGTGCACGCCCTCAAACTTAGGACCTTTGCGGAGGTCTTGGACCGTGCTCTTTGGGTGGAGCACGGGAATGCATGTGCGCGCGAGGAGCGCGAATCGTGGGAGAAAGAAAAAGATAAAGAGAAGGGAAAGAAGCGACCGGCGGGTGGCTCGGGGGGACAATCTAACTCTAAACGGCCCCCGAAGCACTCGCAGCCGCAAAATCAGTCCCGAGGGTCCCAACGGAACCGACCCTCGACCCAATGCCCGATTTGTGGCGGCCCCCACGGCCCTCAACAATGTGACCATCGTGAGGGCCGGTGCTACAAATGCGGACAGCCGGGCCATATGCGGTACAATTGCCCGATGGACGATAGCCGAGCACCGTCGTCGGCGTCGGCGTTTGCGCCACCGAGGCAGCTTGCGGGCATCCCACCCGCGGCGATGTCGGCGGGCCGTGCACAGCCGCCGAGACCATTGGAGGGCCAGCGACTAGCGCCCAGTGGACGGGTATTCGCCTCTCAGGTGGAGGAGCCTTCTACCTAGGAGGACGTCGTGGCAGGTATTGTGTTAGTTAAAGGCATTCGATGTAGGGCTTTGTTTGATACTGGTGCATCGCATTCATTCATTGCTCGATCATTTGCTATTGCACATGAAATAGAAATCATAGATGCCACACACGCAAGAACGGTGCAAGTACCTGAACACACTTTTTGCGTACATCACGCGTGTGTAGATTGCCCCGTGAGGGTTGAAAATTGGATCATGCCAGCTGATTTGCTGGTATTAAATCGAATGAGTGAATATGATTTGATCCTAGGAATGGATTGGCTCTCTAAGTATCATGCTACTATCGATTGTGAGAGCCGGATAGTGAAGTTTAAAGAACCCGGACACAAAGAGTTTGTGTACCGTGGGTGTAAGAGTTCGCTCTTTGCTTCAATGGTGTCCACGTCGCAAGCAAGAAAGCTCATTGCTAGTGGTTGCATTGCCTACTTGGCGACGGTAGTGGATGACCGAAAGGAAGTGTTGGGACTTGAGGACATTCCTATAGTCCAAGAGTTTCCGGATGTGTTTCCGACGGAGTTGCCCGGAATGCCACCGGACCGGGAAATAGAATTTGTGGTCGATTTGCTCCCGGGTACGGCGCCGATCTCTAAGGCCCCGTACAAGATGGCACCCGCGGAACTGAAGGAGTTGAAAGCACAATTGCAAGATTTAATGGACAAGGGTTTCGTAAAGCCAAAGTGTGTCACCTTGGGGAGCCCCTGTTCTATTTGTGAGGAAAAAGGACGGTTCGCTGCGGTTGTGTGTGGATTACCGCGAGTTGAACAAAGTGACCGTCAAGAATAAGTACCCGTTACCCCGAATTGATGACTTGTTCGATCAGTTGCAAGGGTCTCGGGTGTACTCAAAGATTGATTTGCAATCCGGTTATCACCAATTGAAGATCAAACCGGAGAATGTGCATAAGACCGCGTTTAGGACGCGGTATGGACATTATGAATTCACGGTTATGCCTTTTGGGCTTACCAATGCCCCGGCAGCGTTCATGGATTTAATGAACCGTGTGTTCAAACCACTATTGGATCAATTTGTGGTTGTGTTCATAGATGATATTCTTGTCTACTCTCGGAGTGAAGAGGAACATAGGGAGCACCTAAGGATTGTGCTTCAAGTTCTTCGAGAGAACAAGTTGTTCGCCAAATTGAAAAAGTGCGAATTTTGGATCCGTGAGGTCGCTTTCTTGGGTCACGTAATTTTCGCAGGAGGAGTAGCTGTGGACCCTATGAAAGTAGAGGCAGTCAAGGATTGGCCTCGCCAGACCAATGTCACGGAAGTACGAAGCTTTTTGGGTCTTGCGGGGTACTATCGGCGGTTCGTGGAGGGATTTTCAAAAATCTCCGGTCCACTAACGCGTCTTACCCGCAAGGGAGCCAAATATATTTGGAGCGAGGAATGCGACCAAAGCTTTAAGGAGCTAAAGGAAAGGTTGACTTCGGCTCCGGTACTCGCCTTGCCGATTGCGGGGGAGGGTTATGTGGTGTATAGTGATGCATCACGTCGTGGTCTTGGGTGTGTGCTTATGCAAAGAGGACAAGTAATAGCATACGCCTCTCGACAGCTGAAGAGCTATGAGCAGAATTATCCCACACACGACTTAGAGCTTGCGGCGGTGGTCTTCGCACTTAAGTTGTGGAGACACTACCTATACGGGGAGCATTGTGAGGTGTACACGGATCACAAAAGTTTAAAGTATTTATTCACTCAGAAGGAGTTGAACTTGAGGCAGCGGAGGTGGTTGGAGTTGATAAAAGATTACGACTTGACCATCTTGTACCACCCCGGTAGAGCCAATGTGGTGGCCGATGCGCTCAGTAGGAAATCCGTGGAGAACTTCGCAACTGAGATGACGGGACAAATGCCGTTAATCAAGGAAATGGGCCGGTTTGACTTGGAAGTCGTGGCCCCGGGCGTCCCCGCTAAACTTATGAGTCTCGAGGTGTGGCCGACCTTGTTGGAGCAAATAAAGGAAAAGCAATCCGGTGATCCGGAGCTCCAAAAGGTGCGGCGATCAAAAAAGGGGGCGGGTCCCTTTATGTTCCTACAAGTGGAGGTTTTAACCGAAAGAACTTCTTGCGCAATTCATGCCTTTCAGTTTTTATGACCAGAAATTGTTTCTTGATTTCCATTTCAAATTGTTCTCTGGACTTTTTATCAATATGAGGTGATCGTAACACAGTATATAAGACTCGTGATTCAGGCAATCCAATCTTCCGTGGGGTACTATCGAGAGCGGGCGCGCCGGTGATTATCATGTAGATTCGATGGGCGCGATTCGATTTCGAAATCGATTGTGCGTGCCGAAAGTTGAAGACATTCGTAGGAAAATCTTGAAAGAAGCTCACACTTCTCCCTATGCGATTCACCCGGGCGGCACCAAAATGTATAAGGACCTCAAAGTGCATTATTGGTGGCCGGGGATGAAACTTGATGTGGGACGCTTTGTGGCACAATGCTTAGTATGCCAACAAGTAAAGGCCGAGCGTCGCTTTCCGGCGGGAAAATTACAAGGATTGCCCATTCCAGTTTGGAAGTGTGAGAATATCGCGATGGATTTTGTTGTGGGCTTACCTCGATCGCTAGGTGGCCACGATGCGATATGGGTGGTGGTGGATCGTTTGTCAAAGTCGGCACACTTTTTGCCAATCCACACCACTTGGTCGGGAGACAAGTTAGCCCAAGTCTACCTGGACGAGATTGTGCGGTTGCACGGGATTCCGACCTCGATAGTTTCAGATCGAGATCCCCGTTTCACATCGCATTTTTGGAAAAGCTTGCAAGAAGCTTTGGGTACACGGCTCGATTTCAGTTCAGCATTTCATCCTCAAACCGACGGTCAATCGGAAAGGACAATTCAGATTTTGGAGGATATGCTACGAGCGTGTGTGTTGGACTTCAAAGGTGTGTGGCCTACTCATTTGCCGATGGCTGAATTTGCTTACAATAATAGCTATCAAGCTAGCATTGGCATGGCACCTTTTGAGGTTTTGTATGGAAGAAAATGCCGCTCTCCTATTCATTGGAGTGAAGTCGGCGAGAGAAGGGTCTTAGGACCGGACGTGTTGCGTGAAGCGGAGGAAAAGGTCCGCTTGGCACGCGAACGCTTATCGACGGCGCAATCTAGACAAAAGAGTTATGCGGATCGACGTCGACGAGATTTGGAATTCGCGGTTGGAGACCGCGTCTTCTTGAAAGTATCACCCATGAGAGGGGTGAAGCGATTTGGTATTCGGGGTAAGTTGAGTCCCCGTTACATTGGACCTTATGAGGTTTTGGAACGTGTGGGATCCGTGGCATATCGGCTAGCCTTGCCGCCGAAACTTGCGGGGATACACAATGTGTTTCATGTATCAACACTCCGCAAGTACGTGTATGATCCGGCGCACGTCCTCGAGTATGTGCCTATGGAGCTTCATGAGGATATGACTTATGAGGAGTTTCCCTTGTGTATCATGGATCGCGAGGTGAAAAGTTTGAGGAACCGTGAAATTCCTTATGTAAAGGTACAATGGACGAATCACGGTGAGCGCGAGGCTACATGGGAATTGGAAAGCTCAATGAAAGAGCGGTTTCCTTACCTCTTCGCTGAGTCCAGCTGAGGTATGATTTTAGTTTCGCGGCCGAAACTCTCTTTAAGGGGGGTGGAATGTAGTACACTGAATTTCAGTGCATCGTACTGAACTTCTACAAATTGTAGAGTTCTAGTGAGAAAATGGCATAAGAGGCTATATGTGAGGCTTTGGCCAAGTTCGGGACTTGTGCGAAGTGTTTTCGGCGCAAAAGAGGCGTGAAAACGGACTTCGATAAGTTAAAACTGCAGAATTGGTAAAGTCTGCACTGGATTCCGGTATGTGAACTCTAATACCGAAATTGGAGCTTGGTATACCGGTATGTGAAATGGTATACCGGAATGCTGTGTTAAACCGAGAAACCTAGCTCTCGGGTTTGTGGAGTTTTTCGGGGTATACCGGTATGTGAAAATGGCATACCGGTATACTGTGTGCGAAACAGTGAGATCAGCTCTCGGGTTCTGCGGAATCCCTGAGGTATACCGGAATCAGCACCCGTATACCGGTATGCAAATGCACATACCGGTATACAATGTCCAGATTTTGGCTGGTTGTTGTGTTGTTTGTGGAGAGGGGCATTTTGGTCTTTTCACATGCGTGGGGGTATTAGAAAGGCTGAGAACACTTCCCTTTCACAGAGATCATCTTCTCCACTTCTCCTCTCCATCTCTCCCACTTTCTCTCTCTAGAGATCTCTCCAAAACTTGGAGAAAAGGTGGATTGATCTTGGAAAAAGCTTCCAAAGGAGAAAAGAAGCTTCTTGGTGCAAGAAGGAGCTTGGGGATTTCGTGATTAAGATTAGTACCTCACGTTTTGGGTTCAAACCTTGGATTTAATCCTTTGAAATGAGGTTTTTGGGAACCCTTGGCAACCTAAACCACAAATGGTGGGTGTTTGGCCATGAAATCTAGGGTTTGGCTTGCATGCATGCAAACCCTAGGTAGAATGAGGGCTTTTGCAATGTGAGGTTCTAAAAATATTTGGACCTTCGATAATTACAATTGAGGCTTAGGAAATCATGTTGGAGCACTTGATTTCATATTTTGAGTTGATTTTAGGGTTCGTAACGAGTAACGAACCGTTTTCTTGTAGAAGCTTGGGTTGAAGCAAGAACTCAAAGCTTGGACACTTAGGAGCTTGAAGAATACAAGGATTTGAAAGCTCTTGAGGTGGGTTTGTGTTTACCGAAGTGATTAGGTCACTTCCATGTCTAGGGTAATTATCCATTTAAAAATAAAATGGTATGTGTTGAGAACCCTAGCATTTTGCATGTTGGCAAAGGTAAAATCATGATAGGTAGAACAATGAACTCCTATTGCATGATGGATATTTCAAGTACAATTCAATTATTTATACTTGTTGCATGGTTGCATGTGAGATTTAAACCTAGTGTTATCGAACATAGGTTGGAACGTGTGAGATTTAAACCTAGTGTCATTGAACATAGGTTGAACATGTGAGATTGAAACCTAGTGTCATTGAACATAGGTTGGACATGTGATTGGAACCTAGAGTCATGGAACCTAGGTTGGCAATGAGTAAGTAAGCCTAGTGTTATCAAACATAGGCGAGACTTAGTGACTTGAACCTAAGATCATGAGATTTAGGTTGGCAAGTAATGTAAAGAATGGGATGTGCGACGATTTTGCTATCCCGGGTATGCGACGATTTCGCTACCATGCCACGAGTTGGCGGTGCCGACATGGGATAGGCGACGATTTCGCGATCCCGAGTATGCGACGATTTCGCTACCGCGCCACGTGTAGGCGGTGTCGAGGGGGATGTGCGACGATTTTGCTATCCCGGGTATGCGACGATTTCGCTACCATGCCATATGATGGCGGTGTTGAGACGGGGTATGCGACGATTTCGCTATCCCGAGTATGCGACGATTTCGCTACTCGAACTAGGAGGTGACAAGCTCACTCCTTGAATGTTGGAACAAATATGGTAAGACGGCGATTCCGAAACCATAAGTAAACGACAAGTAAAAGCACTTGGTCATTGTGAGACATAGGATGAACCTAGGAGAGAATGATAGATTATATTTCATTTGGTTGCATCCTTTATGTTTATTTACTAAGCATGTAAATAATTGTTGCATAGTTATATATGATCTAACTTATGCATGTGGTGTTCCTTTGGACCTGGTGGGTCGAGCTTCTCTCTTGGGTGGCCTTACCCACTGGGAACTATGTTTATAGTTCTCACCCCCCATTTCCAGGTCCTTCCGCGAGTGAGGCGGCGGAGCGAGGCAAGGGTTTGGCTCTTTAGATAGCGGCCCTTCTATTTTGGTGATGCATAGAGTTGTACCCCTATTTTGGAACATGATGTATGGAATGAAAGTGAAAGAAAAGAAAATTTTGGACATGTATATTGTGCTTTGTGATGTAATAGAAGTAGAACTTCTTTATGTTGATGCTTTCCTTGTGCAACTCTTGTACTCCGTTCCTAGTTGGAACATCGTGGATAAGCTTGTGTTGACACGCCTTGGGCGGGTAGAAAGGACTCTATCCGTTCGGCGGGTCTGGGGCATGCGCCCGTGCAGTTATCCTTTCCACCTAGTTGGTGTTAAAGGGCCGGCGGGGCGTGACAGAAGTAGAGAGAGAGGAGGGATAGAGAAGAGAGAGAGCTAGGATTCTTTTTACCTGCATAAAGCGACATTTGCACTTAAAAGCCCTTGATATTCTCTCTTTTCTCACTCTCAATCTCCATTTAGACAATTGCAATAATTTACTTCTCGCTTCTCGAATTTTACCAAAGCTTTTACCCACACAGCGCTCTCTAAGCCCTCTTTCACATGTTCTCAAATTTAACCGAAATTTTCACCCACACGGCGCTCTCTAAGCCTTCTTTCACATGAGTCACGGCACTTGCCCAAAATTTGAAATATTTTATGTAAAATGATAATTTTTTTTGCATAGAGATCCTTCAACCTTCAGCTTAAAATTCCGGTTACTACCACTTTATAAGCCTCTCCATGAGTTTCTTCCGCTAGAAAATTACAGACAATAAAAAATAGTGTAAAAATTACAATACAAAAAGATATGCTCTTATATAAATAATTTCAAATAACCAATCACACAATAACTTTTAAAAGAAATTTAAGTAACTTTCAAATTGGGAATTAAGCGCGTCAAATAATTACTGCTATCAATTTCGTACACGCTATTTGGATTCCTTAGCTGCAACAACATGAACTCAATTAAGAATGCGTTTTGTAAATTTCGGAATACTACAGCATTTCACAAATGTCACATCTATTTTCGAGACCAAATTAGTATGATATGAAATGAAGCAGAAGCTGGATGTGCTATTGCTGCTTCATAACTGTAAGAGCATAATATATTCTTAGGGACACAAATATAGTGTTCAGAGAATGGGAAAAAAAAAAAAAAAAAAAAAAAAAAAAAAAAAAAAAAAAAAAAAAAAAAAAAAAAAACACCTAGAGTGTTAAACCCTTGAAAAAGAGCAGCATGCAATTTACATAAATCAACAGCAGCAAGCTTGAAAATACCTCATCCCAGAAGAGAACCATGCCTTCTCAATTGCAAGCATCAAATACTGCATCCATGATTAACTCAAACGAACAGTCCGATAAAGCAGTAAAGTTCAGATGCAAAACTAATTGAACCTAATTTTCCAGTGTTCCATCTCAAATAGGAACAGGGAACTAATATGAAACAACAACTTTATAATGACCTACAGGGGAACAGACAAAAAGCATCAGCACTGGCATCAAGATTTAAATCCCATTTAGCTGAATCAGCAGAGAGTATGAAATGCAGAAAATTTGCTTACTATATAATAATAACACCCCAAAGTCAGTAAAATGCCTCATTAGTTCCAGTGTAACATACCTTTAGAAAAGCAGCAGTCCGACACTAAACCAAGCCACGTAGGGTCTGAGAAGGTCAATAGGTAAGCAGTTCCCACCATAGAGAGGATATTTGCACGATTTGAACAAGTATTGGGCAGGTTGACATAGAGGAAAGTTACTGTTGCGCCGAGGCTCATGCTGACAAGCATTGTGTACGTGACATACGTAGATGTCAAGATCGGTAAAATAACCCTACACTTGCAACACCAATTTAAACGAGTTGCCCAAACTTGTCCCTCAACAGAACTCAAGTTGCAGCAAAAACCATCAAATTATAAAATGGCCCTGAATATGACAAACAAAGATCATTAAACATGAACATCACGATTTACTTTGTGTAAACAATATTTTAGTAGAAATAGCCAAACATCACTGACACAACCCATATGATTATAATACGCTTTAGGCATACCTCTCTGGTAAGTGTTTCCTATCTGCCAATGACATTTTGAAAGCATAGTTTCATGCTTTCTGTTAGACATTTGTACAGCCCTCTACAAAAATTCTTTTTTGCTCTTACATGGAAGGCCTACAATCAGGAAGCAAAACTTAGGTTCCCTCCCATGTACATCTTTCCATTACGAGACACAAAATGATTATGCAAAATAAGATAAAATTCAATTAGTTAAAAGGTTACACCTTGATACATGGCTGCCTAATTATAAGGTTTACAAAACAAGCATAATGAACTAATATGCAGCGCTAAAAACGAATATCTAAATCTAGATACAGATACTAAAGGATGCTAAAAGGTGTGACTGTAGTTGACAAACAGAAACAGATGCAAATCGGATTTAGGTTAAATATGGAATTGAACCAGATTTTGAGGGGCGAATACAGTCAGAGATACATGATTTTTATATATGTATGTGTAGATGAAAATATGGATGGTTGCTATTGTTACCTGAAACTATATTCTATCCAAATCTGCAACGACAGACCAATCCAAATCGGAGTCGGATAGAATACTTACCATCATAATCCAACTCCGACCAGATTGGAATTCAAATTCAGTCAGATACTACCACATTTGTTTTCACCCTTATAATTGATCTTATTGATGAGTCTTGAGATCAGACCTTCTATGTTGCTGGCACAAGAGGTGGGGTGCTTGAGCTTGTTCTGAACCAAAGGTGATATCTGTGAAGATAACCAACCAACCCCGCAAGTGAAGCCATCACATTTCGTTAAATACAACCAACCAACCCCGCAAGTGAAGCCATCACATTTCGTTAAATACGGGAAAATATACATTCACCGTATCTATTAACTTGACATTGTAGCATAGTTGAGATATATTAAACAAAAATGATCTTGCATGTACGCTGTAGTATAAGTGTATATCATCTCGAATTTCATCCATTTTGGAAAGTAGATTAAATAAGAAAATGCGAGGAAAAGCTACTAGATTTTCGAAGATATGGAACCGCATATAAGTTATTGTCATCGAGTAACCAAACACTAATCTGCTTTGAAATGAAGTCACAAGTGTTTCAGTTCCATTAAGTCATTACGTAAAGCTAGGAAATACGAAAATTGAGCTCGGAAAGAGTTGTACATCTATTTATACGCAATGTTGCAAACAAACAAAATCTTCTGCTGAAAGAAGCATAATCGAAACACTTCAATCAAACTTCTGATCTTAATTAATAAAATGACGATTAATATTTATTGCACCAAGTGCTCAATTCGATAATGTTATTGCATAATGATACCTCTTTGTATAAATATTCAAGAACAGAATTATGTTTTAAGTAATAAATTTTTTTTCTATGTGTCTAAAACCACATAAACAGCCGGAACTCACAAAACACGTAGGGTTCATGTGCCACAATGCCCTAATCACTTCATAACCCGGATGGACTTCTTTGCTTCTGCACTCTCAGTTGCATCAAAAACCGATAAAATTACCACCAAGGCATCTCGTGAACGAAGCTGCACTGTCTCGACCAAGAGCCTCTATCAAACCTTCATTGCATATCCGTCTCCTTCGTGAGCAAACAAGCCATCACGGTTCCAGAATTAAGCTTCAACCCATTTAATCTCTTGCAGTTTTGAGAGACCATCCACGTGCAAGAGCAATATGTTTTCCTCCACTACTCCACCATCTCACACTCTGAAGGCTCAAGAGGTTGTTGCAGTGATTTCATCATTTGGCCAAGCTCCTCCACCTTCTCCATTTCCTTTGCCCGCGTCAAAAACCCTTCCAAAACCCTAAAGGCCCTCTCTGAAGGGGCCCTCCCCCTTTCCACCACCTGCATAAAGCATCGGTACGCCTCCGCCACGCCTCCTCTGCAGCACAATCCTGTCACCAACAAATCCAACGCGTGCCGGTGAGGACAGCTCCCCTTCCCGACTAAATAATCCCACAGCTCCAAACCCAAATCGGGCCGCCCGTTCTCACAGAACGCCTTCATGAGAAGCATCACCGTCCTCGTCCTCGGCACGAACTCCCTCTCCACCATTCTTTTGTACAGCTTCCACAATCCCTCCAAATCCCCGACCCTTTTAAATCCGCAAAACATAGTGTTGTAGCTCACATCGTCGACGCCAATCCCCTTCTCTTCCATCTCATCCATAACAGCCATTGCAGAATTCAAATCCCTGACTCTCGCATAAGCGCCCATCAGCGCATTGTGTGCCGCCCTATCCGGAGTCAGCCCTCTCCCGCCCATTTCGTCGAACAGGCGGCGGGCGGCAGTCGGGTTCTTCACGATCCCCGCCCCGTAGATCAAAGTGGTCACGGTTTCGACGGTCGGCGAGCAATTCTGCTTGCTAGACATTTCGTCGAACAGCTCGAGGGCGTCGGAGAAGCGGCCCTTCTTGCAGCAGGCGTCGATCCGGATGCAGTAGGTGACGGAGTCGGGCTGGAAGCCCCGGAGCAGCATGTCGTGGTAGAAGAGGTCGAGGGCGTGGAGGTTGCGGGACTCCTTGAACCCGAGGAGGAGGGTGTTGAGGGTGCGGGAGTCGGGGGGGAAGCGGGGGTGGAAGCGGCGGAAGAGGGCGCGGGCCTCGGCGACGCGGCCGCGGGCGCAGAAGGCGCGGAGGAGGGCGTTGAAGTGGTCGGGGCCGAAGGGGGCGCCGGCGAGGGCCCAGGCGCGCTCGGCGAGGGCGAAGGCGCGGAGGGCGGCGTCGAAGGAGCGGAACTTGGCGACGAAGGAGAGGAGGAGGGAGAGGGGCTTGTGGGAGCGGCGGAGGAGGGAGGGGCGGGAGCGGGCGACGAGGCGGAGGAGGGAGAGGGCGGAGGGGAAGTGGCGGGCGCGGGAGAGGATGAGGAGGGCGGTGGAGAGGGCGGCGGGGGAGGGGGAGAAGGAGGAGGAGGGGAGGGAGAGGGCGTAGCGGAAGAGGGCGAGGGCGAGGGAGGTGGGGGAGTGGGAGGCGAGCAGGCGGGAGAGGAGGGAGTCGAGGAGGGGAGGGGACGAGGAGAGGAGGCTCGCGGGCAGCACGCGGAGGAGGAGCGGGCGCAGCGGGAGGGAGGGCGGGTGGGTGGCGATGAGGGTCGCGATGTCGTCGACGGAGGGAGGCCGAATTGGAAGCGGGAGGAGGAGAAGAGGAGGGGCGGGAGAAGCTGGTTTAGGGAAGAGCTTCATCGTCTCATTTGCGGGGCAGCAGAAGGCATTGCGGCGCAAACGATGAGGCGGTGTTTTGAAACTCAAAACACCTCGAAGCAAAAACTAGCTAATCTGGCTACTGAGCAAGACTGCGAAAACAAAAAAAATAATCAATAAGAATACATAGGTTGACACTTCTTTCATGACAACGCGTCGCGTTCTCGCTTCTTTCGTACCTACTTCTTGCGTTCTCGCTTTTCCTAACATCACTCATGCTTCCTCTCTCTCTATTATCTTCCTCCCTCTCTCTCTATTATCTCTCTTTCTCTCTCTTGTATATATTTTTCTCTCCCTATTATCTCTCTCTTTATTATCTTCCTTCCTCTCTCTCTATCATCTCTCTCTATTATCTCTCTCTATTATCTTCCTCCCTCTCTCTCTCTTATCTCTCTCTATTATCTTCCTTCCTCTCTCTCTATTATCTCTTTATTTCTCTCAGGCTACGACCACCTCCTACTTCTAAGCTAAATGTTCCATTTGTTCTCTTCCTCTTCAAAAAATAATAATAATAATTCAAACGAATAACCAATCACCAACAAAGCCACCACCCTAAGAACCTTCAATGTGAATGTCAACAACATGGCAAGAGAGAGGTTGAGGGAGAGAGGTGGCAGAGCAAGACATCCAGGCATCACCATCTCCGGCAGTGGGACAACTGGTTGTTGGAAGTGGGTTCCTAAAGGATCTTGCACGAAGGGAGTAAGGCTATTGCAAAGCAAAGATTTGGCCGGTAGATGGGAGATTCTGGCATCGTCCGAGCTGGATCGCCACAGTAATGCTGAAGGAAAAAATCCCCTAGAGCCTGATATCGAGAGGCGATTCCATATACTCATGGGTTTTCTTTTTAGGTTACGAGGTTTTGAAGCTAGAAAGGAGACAAGGAAGGAACCTGGGCTGGATCATTTAATGGGGGACGGTAGGCATCTTGCAGCAAAGCGTAAGAATTATAATCTGATAGACTGGGCAGATCGAGTTGGTGGAGGCTTTAATGCGCAGCTTAACTCCTCAAGATATAGCTCTTTCAACTCGTCAGCTGAGAAGGAAACTCACATTTACAGCAACACTGTAAGAAAATTATGTGTGTGCGCAACGGAAGAAAAAAAACACAACTAAAATTTTTTTAAACCAAAGATCACCTCGTGTTTCGCTTTAAATTGTTAATAATTAATCTAATTGATCTTATCAATTAGGATTTAGTTTTTCACCTTGTGCGGGTCGAGATCACCGCGAAGTCGACGATCGTTGGTAAAAATTATTCGTCCTCGCTAGCCGCGCACGCGCCCAGCCTCTACTCGCGTCCACACGAAATCACGCCCTTGATCGAACTAGTCGGTCGCTTCAATCCGCAATCCGATCACGAATTAACTCTTGCATCAATTTGAGGAAGATAAATTAATCTTCTAATTATGCTAGCAATCTTCCGAAGATCGAAAACGATGGATTATATGTGGAGGACTTGAGGAAGAGGGAGAGGTTGACGGCTATGGTTTTTCTCTTATAATCTCTCTTATTTTAATATGTCATATGACATATATTTATAAGGAGAAAACCCTAATCCTAAACCTAATCCTTATCGAATCCTAGTCCGATTTGATTATCCATTAACCCTCAAATTGGTTTTAATTTGAACCGAATCCGAATTCTAATTCGATTCGTGTGTAATATTTACACATAAGTCCTCATATTATTTACTAACGATTAGTAAATGCACCGTGCAACTTTTGTACTTAAATACCTCTAATTTGCAATAATTGTAAATTAGTTCTTTTACTAATTAATTAGTAAACTTTAGTATTTAACTATATTATAATTGCAATTAACCCATCCGATAAACTTATTTTATAGCCTCCTTAATATCGATCATGCGCAATTTCTTATGTGTGTGACCTAATAGGTTCAATTCTGTCTGGTAGTGAGATATGATGCGATCCCCATCTACATCATCATCGAAACTCCTTTCGATGGCTCAAACTCTTTTGATTCCACCTTTATAGAATAATTATTTGTCTATAATTATTCTCATTGGTTCCCACAATCCACCAGTGACGCTTAGCAGCATATGGTGGCAATCCAGTCAGAAGTGAATATCGGATTGAACCTCTAGGTGCAGTTACCGTACAATACAATCCTTCTATCGCATAGTCCCAACTGAGTGGAGGTCATGGAATACTCGTCAAATCCCATCACCCATCATATGAAAAATTTGTTAGGACAAAAGCTCTTATAGTTACTCTTGGAAACACCTTTCCATACACCATTATTATTCCGACCGAGGATTTCTGAGCTTTGCCTTACAAATAGCATAAGACTAATTATCTCTCTATCGAGAGTGATAGATCCCCTATAAACACACACACATTACTGATATGAACCTACTACAGCCAACATATACTACTAAGACCCATGGGTAGGATCAGAGTTTGTTGCATAATCAAACTACAGCAGCCTCACATTGAATGACCGTGGTGTCGTAGGTCTAAAGACCAGTTGTACCACTGCAACATCGAACCAGTTACTGACGAAAAAGTAGATATCCATATAACTGTTCGTAGTTGGTCACGCTCGGTACCCTTATTTTCTAACAATCACCTGCATTTTCGCTCCAGTGTCCCCACACTGATGACTCGAGATTCGTCATCCCAAAAGGGAAGCGGCACATACATCAATCTTACCGGATCAATCATCGTCCCCATGATGATCCATCGATTGAGAGCATTTATGAATTAATCACCAATAATATATAACTCAAATTCTCAACTCTTGAGACTACATATTATCATCTTATTAATTCAAAGGACGATTCACGGACACATTAAACATGAATGGCATAAAAAGGCCCAAATATATAAATATATAAATAATAAAGATTAATACAAAGATATGTTTCATAGAAAAATAAAATGCGTCAGCCTGATAGGCTTTTGGGGCATACAACTAACAATTTCCCACTTGCACTAAATCCAATCGGTCATGTATCTAATGCCCATCTTCTCAAGATGAGTCTCTAGTTTTTGCTGAGTCAAAGCCTTAGTTAGCAGGTCCGCCACGTTATCCGCGGAGGCAACCTTCTCTTGTTTGGAACTTTTCCCAACTATTGACCCACCATTATCCAGACGTAGACTTTCTATCGTCTATATCAGACATAAAGTCTGAATCTGTATAGCCATTAACTCTGAGTTTTCCTCCTCCAAAAATCAAGAACATATCCTTTGTTCTTCTCAAGTACTTAAGGATATTCTTTACTGCTACCCTGTGTTCTTTGCCTGGGTTCGACTGATATCGACTAGTGACACTCACAGCCTGTGCTATATCAGGTCGAGTACATAGCATCGCATACATTAAACTCCCTATTGCTGAAGCAAAAGGGATCCTGCTCATGCGACTCCTCTCTTCAGGTGTCTTAGGAGACATAGTCTTAGAGAGGTGAATTCCATGCCTTAGAGGTACCATACTTTTGAAATTCTCCATGCTGAACCTTTTCAACACTTCATCTATATACATAGCTTGCGATAAACCAAGCAACTTCTTAGGTCTATCCTTGTAGACCTTTATCCCTAGGATATAAGATGTTTTTTCAAGGTCTTTTATAGAAAACTCTTTAGATAATCATAACTTGACCGATGTTAGTATAGGAATGTCATTTCCAATTAGGAGTATGTCATTCACATACAATACGAGGAAAGTAACAGCACTCCCACTAATCTTTTTATATACACACGGCTCCTCATCATTTCTGATGAAATCGAACGATTCGATTGCATTGTTGAAACGAGTGTTCCAACTCCGAAAAACTTGCTTCAACCCATAAATGGATCATTGAAGCTTGCACACTTTATGACTTCCATCTTTGGTAGTAAAATCCAAAGGCTGCTCCATATTGATATATTTTTCAAGATATCCATTTAGAAAAGCAGTTTTCACATCCATTTGCCAGATCTTATAGTCATAATGTGCAGCAATAGCAAGCAGAGTTTTGACAGATTTAAGCATGGCTACAAGTGAAAATGTATCCTGATAGTCAATGCCTTCGCGTTAACTATAACCTTTTGCTACTAGCCTAGCTTTATAGGTCTCTACTCATCCATCAGAATCAATCTTTCTCTTGAAGATCCATTTGCATCCAATGGGTACAATACCTCTGGTGGATCAACCAAAGTCCAAACTTGATTGGAGTACATTGAGTCCATTTCGGACTTCATAGCTTCCAACCATTTATCGGAGTCGATGTCTGACATCGCCTCGCTATAAGTCTTAGGATCATCTTTATGGTCCTTGTCTCTCATTAGGAACATTTCCTCAATCTCCTCTATAAATAGTCACATATATCTATCAGGAGGATGGGAGACTCTACTTGACTTGCGAGGTGGCAGTGTAACCTCTGGTGTCATAGAGTTATCAGGAAGGGCTCTTGGAATGCTTGATCCTAATGAGACTTTCTCCTCTAGTTCTATTTTTCTCCCACTACCTCTAGCTAAAATAAATTCATTTTCAAGAAATAAGGCATGACGGCTCACAATCACATTATGGCTTTCTGGGAGATAAAAATAGTATCGAAGTGATTCTTTGGGATACCCAATGAATCTTTCCTTGACTGATCTGCTTTCTAATTTGTCCGTCTTTAATTTTTTAATATAAGCTGGACACCCCCAAGTCTTAATATGAGTAAAACTTGGCTTCCTACCATGCCACATCTCATATGGTGTGGTCGGAACAGATTTGAAAGGCACTATGTTCAGAATATAAATAGCCGTAAGAAGTGCATAACCCCAAAGTGGCGTAGGTAAATCTGTAATGCTCATCATAGATCGAATCATATCTAATAAAGTTCGATTCCTCCGTTCAGACACCCCATTCAATTCTGGTGTTCCAGGAGGAGTCCATTGAGAGACAATACCATTATTCTTGAGGTAGATTAAGAAATCCGTGCTAAGGTATTCCCCTCCTCGATCTGATCGAAGAGCCTTAATCGATTTTTCCATTTACTTTTCTACTTCTTGTCTAAACTCTTTAAACTTTTCAAAGACTTCAGACTTGTGTTTAATTAAATACACGTACCCATACCGTGAATAATCATCAGTAAAGATAATAAAGTAGAGATAGCCGCCCCAAGCAGACACATCGAATGGACCACATACATCAGTATGTATCAGGGCGAGTACTTTGGTAGCTCTCTGTCCTTATCCAACAAAAGGAGACTTAGTCATTTTTTTTGAAGACATGATTCACAAGCTGGGTATGGTTCAGAGAGTAAGGACCCTAAGATACCATCCTTAGCCAGCTTGTTAATCCTATCTTCTCCAATGTGATCAAGTCTAAGATGCCACAAGTACGTTTTATTTACCTCCTCTCTTGGTCTTTTGAAACCAATAGTATTCTCATTCACGCCATTGTCAACTGCATTAATACTAACATCCATATGCAAGTAATAGAGATTGTCTATTAAAGAACCATAACCGATCAAATTATTTCTCAATATTGAACAATTGTTTGATTCAAAAATAAACTTTTAACCGTCCAATACCAAACGTGAAACAGAAATAAGGTTTCTAGTCGCACTAGGAACATAAAGACAATCTCTATGTTCTAATACTACTCCTGTCGGTAGACATAAAGGATAAGTCCCCACGGCAACAGCAGCAACTCTTGCTCCGTTTCCAACGCGTAGGGTAAGCTCTCTATACCTAAGTCTTCTACTTTTCTTTAGCCCCTACATTGAAATACATAAATGCGAGGTGCATCCCGAGTCAATGACCCAAGTGAAAGTAGAACAAAACCGATAAGCTAGTAGTTTCAATGACATGAATCTCGGACATACCTTCAAAAGTCTTGTCCTTTACCTTGTCCTTTAGGCTAGCCAAATAGTCCGAGCAATTCCTCTTCCAGTGGCCATCCTTTTGACAGTGGAAGCAAGTTTCTTTGGCGGCCTTTTTAGGAATTACCCTGACAGGTTCAGTCTTTGGCTTCTTTGCAGGCTTCTTCTTTCTCCATTTAGACTTTCTTTTGGAGGAATCTCGTTTCACAGCCAAAACTGTCCCCTTATTGACTTTTAGCATTCCTTCAGTCGTGACCAACATATTCAACAGCTCGGCGAGGGTGCAAGTAATTTTATTCATTTGAAAATTTAAAATGAACTGAGAAAATGAATCAGGTAGGGATTGTAAGATCAAATCAATTTGGAGTTCTGCGTCCATAGTCATTCCGAGCTTCTCAAGCTCCTTAATATCTTTAATCACCGCCAAGCAATGATTATTGACTGAGTGACCATCAGACATCTTAGTCCTGAATAATCGCTTCGACACCTCGTAGCGGGCTGTTCGACTTTGCTCATCATACAACTCTTTGAGATGGAGTAAGATGTCAGCAACACTCTCCATGTGCTCATGTTGGCGTTGCAACTCATTGCTCATAGACGCAAGCATGTAGCACTTTACCTTCATATCATCATCAGTCCATTTATTTCTGGCACCTCTCTGCTGAGCTGTTAGATTTTCGGGCAATGCTGGAGCCTCCGTGTCCAACATATAGGCTAATTTCTCAGAATTGAGAACAATTCTCAAATTCCTCAGCCAATCGGTGAAATTCGATCTAGTTAAGCGATTAGTTTCGAGCATTTTGGCAAGTGGGTTAGAGGCAGCCATTTTCTGCAGAAGGTTAAGATTCTAATTAGTTGTGTACTTAATCGTAATCCATTTTGATTAGGGTCTTTAAATCTAAATGGTACCTCCCACTAATTTAGCGAATCTCCACACTCCCCGAGTGGAGAAAATGAAAACTTTACTAAAAAGTTTCTAGTGGGGATTGCGGTCCCATCTGTTTACACACCACCTCATCCTAACAGATTCTAGGCAATGAGCAAACAAATGAGTGAACAACTCTTGTTCAATACTTCTCAAGTAAATTGCAATTTAATCTTTTGCCTCCATAAGATATAGGCCTCATCTTAATAGATTTTTTGCCTTATCTTTTGGTTAAGTTAGACCCACCGTTCATCATGCAAATAAGAATGTCATTGAATCCTCATCCTAACAGATTCTTGGATTGAACCCCTTTCTTACCGCACAGCATTTCATGCCAATAGAATGGTTGCGACTCCCTAATGTAACTGACCCCCGTGTCCGGGTGCATCAATCAACACTAAAGAGACGCCCACACTCTACAACAGTGGAAGGCCACTAATGGGTTCATAACACCATTAACTTAATATTTTATTTAGGGAAACTAGTTATCTCATCAGTTTTTAATTTATTAATAATTTACATCTCATGTAAACCATCGCATCACATGCATACATATATCACATATAAAATAAATAAATAACTATAGGTGATGATCATGGATTTTATCTTGATTCGGGCCTGAGCCACTAGGCCGGAATCGGGTCATAGGGTATTACACACAAGAAAAACTATCTTATTCTGCATCTTGATCGGATTGGAGTTGATCAACTCTTGTCGGCTCCCTCGATCAGCATATGGTTCAAACTTGATCTGCACCGCATCAACTCTTGAATGCAACAAATCGTTATGGAACATAAACTACCATTTTCCCTTTTTAATTTTGCAAAAATTACATTACAACCCATAAAATAATGAGACACGCATGTCTCCAAATTACATAATTTAATTGGTACACGCAGGCACCCAGGAAAAAAAAAAAAATCTAACACTGGGTCCTTATTAAATTACACCAATTCACATCATCACATGATACATGCACATCACAAGGTTGCTATCCATGATCATCACCTCATATACATCACATGCATATAATATAAAATTCTCTAATTCGAATTCTAATTAATTGGGTTTCGGTTTGATTTAAAAACAAATCTTTATTTGTTTCAAGAAATCGCAATTCGTTCTTAAAAATTATTAAAAGATTTAATACATCTCATATATTAAAAATTTTAAAATTTTAAAATTAATTTTAAATTGTGATTTTGCGCGATATAATCACACGCCATGGCCGCATCCCAGCTGCGTCGCACGCAAACACCGCATGCAAACTTGATGCAGACCGGACTTTTCGAGTGTACGAACGTCGTCGACGCCGCAACCACAATTGTGGCATATAGTTTGATCGACCCGAGTTGGGTCCGGGTTGAATCGAACCTACGAGTTTCTAGAAATATCTAAGGATATTTACTTTCCTGTTATTTGAACTTATCTAGTTGTTAGGAAAGTTGTTTACTTGGGATTTTTTTTTCTTGTTATTTCAGATTATCTAGTTTGTTAGGAAAGTTGTTTAAGGATTTTATTGTTAGGATTTTTTTTGTTTTGAGCTTACCACTGTCAGGAAAAGCTCTTTAAATATTCTATGCATGGACGATTAGAATAAATGAAGAAGAATGCTATTGTTTCCTATGAGATGTGTTCTCTAATTTTTCTTCGCATTTATGCGTCGACCGGAGCGAGTCCGTAGGGAGCGAGTCCCTTTATCCTTATCCTTTTCTTTTGCAATTTCTTCTCGACTTGAATCCCTATTCCCCATCGATGCACCTGCTGCCAGCACCATCAACGCGCCTGCTGCTACCACATCATCGTCGCCCGCTGCCAGCCGTCGATGCACCTGCTGCCAGCCGTCGATGCACCTGCTGCCAGCACCATCGACTCCGCCTGCTGCCAGCAGCACCGGCTCCACCCACAATTCCTTCACCTCCCGTTGTTGATGCCGTCGCCGAGTGTTTCCATCGTCATCGCCTTCTACCATTGCCCGATCACTGCGCTTGAGCCTTCCGAGATCGATTCGTCGTCAAGAACTCGCCCTCAATTTCTTTGACTGCCAAACCTGGATCCACTCCTATCTCTTTATTTTTATTTTACTTTTTATTTTCCTCTCCATTTTCCCCTCTAACCCGTTTGATCCCTCCCCTTTCTCTGGTCCGAGTAGGTTGCAACCGTCGAATAGGCCGTAGACCCAACCGCAAATCGAGTATCTTGCGGATCCCTTCTACGCTTGTTCTTAATAATATCTCTTGCGAGCCCGACAAGTTTCATTCGAACATCTCAAGTCCTTAATTATTTTCAATTCCTCGCCTTGCAAGTCTCGCTCTTTAGGGTCATATTGAAATTATTAATTTGTTGAGTTTCGAACATAACTCCCGCTGTGCTAAGCATCATATTGCGCTCGCTGAATTTATAAACCTAGGATTTGTCCCGATTACATTTAACTTCCTAATCTTGTATCCTCAAATCCTGCATCAGTTTTGGAATCAGAGCCAGTGGCGCGGGTTCGATTCCCACATGCTGCATTTACAGTGCAGGTGTTGGGGGGGGGGGGATTGTTGGCTATTTATTATTAGGCTAAAAATAGGCCCAACTTCTTGCCCCGTGATAATAGGCCTAGGAGACAAATAAGTTGAGTTGGGTGAGCCTAATAAGTTCAGTGGGGGTGTGATCCACGAGTGATCCAACGGCAAGAGGCCCAACAATAGACCCAACGTCCAGGTGGGTTGAGTCAGGTCGAAGCCCGCGAGCGCTATGGCTGAGCCCTTAAGTCCGATGGGTGCGCCCTTCCTATCAGCACGTGCTTTTGGGATAGTTGGTTAACGCTTACGATCCACAAGTGGTATCAGAGCCCTAGGTTGATGTATGATCCTTAAGAGCGGAAAAATTTATCAACCTTTACAAAAATCATCAGACCGTACGACAATGGATCAGATTTTACAACAGTTGATTGCTTTGAACACTAAATTAGACGACCTAGGAAACCGTGTTGCCGCCCTAGAAACAAACCCTGAAAGGCTACCTGCACAAAACAATGATAGCGGAGAAGAAGCTGCGTTACGCACCCCTCAACCCAATGAAATTCATCGGATACAACCAAGGTTTAATCCACTCTTTCAAAATAAAAACTATCTTTTTCGAGATGACATAACGCGAAAAGTAAAAATTGATGCACCCACTTATGATGGAAAGTTCGATCCAAAAGCTTTCATGGATTGGCTTATCGACATGGACCAATATTTTGATTGGTATGAAATGTCTGATAGCCGTCGAGTACGTTTTGCCAAAATGAAACTCTCCGGCGCCGCCAAGCAATATTGGATAGGCGTCGAAAGGCACTTAGAGCGACTTGGCCAGGAGCCTATCACTTTATGGGCTGAAATGAAGGCTAAATTGAGAGAGAAATATTTGCCGACCACGTACAAACAACAATTGTACGATCAATTAAATGCATTTCGGCAAGGTTCTCTGTCAGTTGCCGAATACATGGCCAAGTTCGATGAGATGAATGTCTGTTGTGACTTTCGAGAAGAGGAAGAGCGGACTCTTTCACGATTTCGCAATGGTTTGCGCGAGGAGTTGCAGCGCGAAATTGCGCCACACCGAGCCGCCACAGTCGAGCAAGCTTTTCAACTCGCCTTCGAATACGAACAGTATTTAAAGGCACCTACTCGACGAATTAATAGGCAATGGGATGATAGGAACACAAGGAGCACTAACACAAATTTTAACAAAACGAACGGTTTTCAAAATCGACAAATCCACAATCCTAAAGGCAAGGGTTTAGCTACTGACGAAACCAAACCGGGAAACACACAAGGTAGGTGTTATAACTGTTGCCAAATAGGACATTATGCTCATAATTACCCCAAGCGGAACATGTTTGTCCAACCAACTGACGAAGAATTTGACAACCTAGAAGAGGTCGCACACACTGTCGAGGAAATCCCTAGTAACGAAGAAGGGTTAGAAACGGACGAGTTTGGGGAAAACCCCGCTTTACAAGTCATGCGATGTGTCTTGACACAACATAGGGAAGAGGATGATTGGAGGCGCACTTCTATTTTTCACACTTATACAAAGTGTGGAGATAAAAGCTGCAAAGTCGTCATAGATGGTGGTAGTTGTATCAATGTGATTTCTGAAGCCGCTATAGGTCGTCTAAACCTTAAAGATGAACCCCATCCTAACCCTTATAGTGTAGCATGGGTGGACAAGACCACGATGCCCGTAACAAGGCGTTGTTTGGTTCCACTTTATTTTGCTACCTATTCTGATCAGATTTGGTGTGATGTCCTTCCTATGGACGTTGCTCATGTGCTTTTAGGAAGACCTTGGCTTTATGATCTATCTGTCACCCATTATGGTCGACCTAACACCTATGTTTTCGCTCACAATGGGAAGAAAATTATTTTGAATCCAACAAAACCCTCTCAACAAAAGTTTTCGTCAAAAAACTCTAAATTTCCAAAAGATCCGAGTTCGGGCTCCACTAAAGATTTCAAAGATCCTCCATCAGAGATTCCAAAGACGAAGCCCGTTCACATCGTTAACAAAAAAGAGTTTTGTAAAGAAATTGATCCTCAAGTTTTGTACGCTTCAATTGTCAAAGAGGTTTCCAACCCACCTGCACCCGTTGAGACCCCTCTAGTCATCAAAAACCTCCTCTCCGAATTTAGCTGCCTGACCAAAGAAGAATTGCCTGATGAACTCCCCCTACTTAGAGATATTCAACATGCAATTGATCTTGTCCCTGGTTCGTCTTTACCTAATTTACCACACTATAGGATGAACCCAAAGGAACACTCTGAACTGAAACGTCAGGTAGATGATCTAGTTAGGAAAGGCTTTGTAAGGGAAAGCATGAGTCCATGCGCTGTACCGGCACTACTCACACCTAAAAAGGAAGTTGGTGTATGTGCGTTGACAGTCGTGCCATTAACAAAATCACGATTAAGTACCGCTTTCCAATTTCGCATCTGGATGATATGCTAGACATGATGGCTGGAGCAGCTATTTTCACGAAAATTGATCTTTGGAGCAGTTACCACCAGATTCGACTTAGGCCTGGAGATGAGTGGAAGACCGCATTTAAGACGAAAGAAGGATTGTACGAGTGGTTAGTCATGCCATTCGGCTTGACAAATGCTCCGAGTACTTTCATGAGGGTTATGAACCAAGTTTTTAGACCTTTCATTGGAAAGTTCCTGGTTGTGTACTTTGATGATATTTTGATTTATAGCCATGCCGAGAATGAACACTTAAATCATATCCGCCATGTCTTTGAAATTTTAAGAAAAGAAAAATTTTACATTCACATAAAAAAGTGCGCTTTCATGCAACCTCGTGTCACCTTTTTATGATTTGTTGTATCCAATGATGGGGTATCAGTTGATCCAGAAAAGGTGAGAGCAATTAGAGAATGGCCTGAACCTAAAAATATTCACGACGTTAGAAGCTTTCATGGCTTAGCAACTTTTTACCATAGGTTCATTAAAGGCTTTAGTACTATAATGGCTCCAATTACGAACTGTTTAAAGAAGGGTGAATTTAAATGGACACAATCGGCCTTAAAGCTTTTAAAAAATTAAATCTTTGATGACAGAAGCACCAGTTTGAAATTGCCGGATTTTGAAAAGGTTTTTGAGGTTTGTTGTGATGCATCGAGGGTAGGCATAGATGGAGTTTTGAACCAAGAAGGCCACTTAATAGCCTATTTTAGCGAAAAGTTGAACGAAGCTAAGTTGAAATACTCTACCTATGACAAGGAATTGTATGCCGTGGTTCAAGCATTAAGGTATTGGCGACACTATTTATTACCTAAGGAATTTGTATTATTCTCCGATCACCAAGCCCTTAGGCACCTCAATTCTCAGAAAAACTTGAACTTTCGGCATGCGAAATGGGTCGAATACCTTCAGGAATATACTTTTATCCTAAAACATCGAGCCGGAACCGATAACCAAGCCGCTGACGCTTTGAGCCGAGTCGTGGCCACTTTGAACAATGTCGGGGTGAGTGCAGTTGGGTTCGATAGCGTTAAAGAGGAATATCCCTCGTGTCCGGACTTTAGCGAGATTTACTCCTCAGTTTTAGAGTGCAATCCTACTAACCCAGATTTCGTCATTCGAGATGGATTTCTTTTTCGGGGTGTTCGTTTGTTCATCCCGCATGGCTCATTACGTGATTTCGTTATTTGGGAACTACACGCGGGAGGCTTAGCCGAACACTTTGGTCGAGACAAAACTATTTCTATAGTTGAGGATCGATTCTACTGGCCAGGCCTCAAAAAAGATGTTGCGCGTGTTGTGGCACGATGTGGGACGTGTCAAAGAGCTAAAGGTGGTCGAAAAAATGCAGGATTATACACGCCCTTACCTGCACCACATTCTCCTTGGCAAAACTTGAGCATGGATTTTATTTTAGGTCTACCAAAAATGATTAGGAGGCACGATTCAATTCTTGTTGTAGTTGATCGTTTTTCTAAAATGGCTCACTTTGTTCCTTGCCGTAAGACATCCGATGCTACTCATATCGCAAAACTTTTTATGGCCGAAATTGTACGTCTTCATAGTTTACCAAAATCAATCGTGACTGATAGGGATGTCCGCTTTGTTAGTTATTTTTAGAAAATATTGTGGAAAACTATGGGCACTAAATTGCTTTTCTCATCTTCGCATCACCCGCAGACTGACGGTCAAACAGAGGTAGTCAATCGGAGTTTGGGAAACCTACTTCGATGTCTAGTCGGTGACAATGTTAAAAATTGGGATCTTATCCTACCGCAAGCTGAATTTGCATATAATAGTTCAATCAATCGAACCACCGGAATGAGCCCTTTTAAAATAGTGACAGGATATGACCCAAACAAACGAATCGATTTAATTCCTCTAATAGAACAAAGACCTAGTGAACATGCAATTTCTTTTGCACAGCATATGCGGGATTTACATTACGAAATTCGATGAAAAATAATTTTAAGTAATGAAAACTATAAGAGGGGAGCTGATGCTCACAGGCGAGAAGTTGAATTTAAAGAAGGAGATTTGGTGATGGTGCGGATTAGACCGGAAAGGCTTACACATGGGACTATTAAAAAGCTACATGCAAAAAACATGGGTCTGTTTAAGGTTCTCAAAAAAATTGG
Source organism: Puya raimondii (assembly GCA_016920855.1). Taxonomy (NCBI): domain Eukaryota; kingdom Viridiplantae; phylum Streptophyta; class Magnoliopsida; order Poales; family Bromeliaceae; genus Puya; species Puya raimondii. The sequence goes on from JABWPP010000049.1 coordinate 24,778,292, forward strand.
GTCTAATGCCTATTTGTTGGACTTGCCACCTGACATCGGGATTAATCCTACTATCAATGTTGAGGACCTTACTTTATATTATCCAGGTTTACAAAATTCTTTGCCCTATTCATTTCCATCTCCACTTGTCCCAAGAACCCCATTGCAGGAAAAGAAAAATGACATTGAGGCGATCCTTGACGACCATGTTGTGTCGACGAAGGATGGCGGAGAGTGCAGCTTTTTGGTCAAGTGGTTATATCGGCCTGACGAGGATGCGACGTGGATTTCACAAGAGGAACTTCAGCAGTTGGACCCAAGCTTGTTTGAAAAGTACATCTCCAACAATTCGATGGAGTCGAATTTTTCAAAGGAGGAGAGAGTTGATGCAGACCAGACTTTTCGAGTGTACGAACGTCGTCGACGCCGCAACCGCAATTGTGGCATATGGTTCGATTGACCCGAGTTGGGTCCGGGTTGAATCGAACCTACGAGTTTCTAGAAATATCTAAGGATATTTACTTTCCTGTTATTTGAACTTATCTAGTTGTTAGAAAAGTTGTTTACTTGGGATTTTTTTCCTTGTTATTTGAGATTATCTAGTTTGTTAGGAAAGTTGTTTAAGGATTTTATTGTTAGGATTATTTTTGTTTTGAGCTTATCACTGTCAGGAAAAGCTCTTTAAATATTCTATGCATGGACGATTAGAATTAATAAAGAAGAATGTTATTATTTCCTATGAGATGTGTTCTCTAATTTTCCTTCGCATTTATGTGTCAACCGGAGTGAGTCCGTAGGGAGCGAGTCCCTTTATCCTTATCCTTTTCTTTTGCAATTTCTTCTCGACTTGAAGCCCTATTCCCCATCGACGCACCTGCTGCCAGCACCATCAACGTGCCTGCTGCCAGCACATCATCGCCGCCCGCTGCCAGCGTCATCGACACCACCTGCTGCCAGCCGTCGATGCACCTGCTGCCAGCACCATCGACTCCGCCTGCTGCCAGCAGCACCGGCTCCACCCGCACTTCCTTCACCTCCCGTTGTTGATGCCGTCGCCGAGTGTTTCCATCGTCATCGCCTTCTACCATTGCCTGATCGCTGCACTTGAGCCTTCCGAGATCGATTCGTCGTCAAGAACTCGCCCTCAATTTCTCTGACTGCCAAACCTGGATCCATTCCTATCTCTTTATTTTTATTTTACTTTTTATTTTCCTCTCCATTTTCCCCTCTAACCCGTTTGATCCCTCCCCTTTCTCTGGTCCCAGCAGGTTGCAACCGTCGGATAAGCCGTAGACCCAACCGCAAATCGAGCATCTTGCAGATCCCTTGTGCGCTTGTTCTTAATAATATCTCTTGCGAGCCCGACAGGTTTGATTCGAACATCTCAAGTTCTTAATTATTTTTAATTCCTCGGCTTGCAAGCCTCGCTATTTAGGATCATATTGAAATTATTAATTTGTTGAGTTTCAAATATAACTCCCACTGTGCTAAGCATCATATTGCGCTTGCTGAATTTATAAACCTAGGATTTGTCCCGATTACATTTAACTTCCTAATCTTGTATTCTCAAATCCTGCATCAAAACTACTTGCCCGCATGGCGCATGCCGACCCGCAGCATGCACGTGTAGTCCATGCACATCGCGGCAAGCCACATGCAATCAAAATCATGAACTAATTAATTAGTGATGCTATACATCATGAACATCCTAATTAAAGAGATCACGTGTACATGTATGCCACCGTGTACATGTATGCCACCAAGTAACGCATGGGCTACTTACGTGTTGCATGCATTGCATGCAACCGTCTCGCCCGCATCCCGAGTGCCGTAGCCGCGTCTATAGTGCATCGCGCGTCAGTTCGTTAAAATAAAATTATATTTTACGTGTGATCTAATCAATGCTTCGAAACAATCAATTATTGTTCGAAAAAATCGATCTTTATCGTTTTGATTTCCATCGTTCTGAAAAACCTAATTAACATCGAAAAAGAGATTAGATCCAAAACAAACAATGAACCTGGCTCTGATACCACTGTAAGAAAATTATGTGTGTGCGCAGAGGAAGAAAAAAAACATAATTAAAAATTTTCTAAACTAAAGATCACCTCGTGTTTCGCTTTAGATCGTTAATAATTAATCTAATTGATCTTATCAATTAGGATTTAGTTTTTCACCTTGTGCGGGTCAAGATCACCGCGAAGTCGACGATCGTTGATCGAACTAGTCGATCGCTTCGATCCGCGATCCGATCACGAATTAACTCTTGCGTCGATTTGAGAAAGATAAATCAATCTTCTAATTGTGCTAGCAATCTTCCGAAGATCGAAAACGATGGATTATATGTGGAGGACTTGAGAAAGAGGGAGAGGTTGACGGCTAGGGTTTTTCTCTTATAATCTCTCTTATTTTAATATGTCATATGACATATATTTATAATGAGAAAACTCTAATCCTAAACCTAATCCTTATCGAATCCTAGTCCGATTTGATTATCCATTAACCCTCGAGTTGGTTTTAATTTGAACCGAATCCGAATCCTAATTCGATTCATGTGTAACGATTACACATAAGTCCTCATATTATTTACTAACGATTAATAAATACACCGTGCAACTTTTGCACTTAAATACCTCTAATTTGTAATAATTGCAAATTAGTCCTTTTACTAATTAATTAGTAAACTTTAGTATTTAACTATATTATAATTGCAATTAACCCATCCGATAAACTTCTTTTATCGTCTCCTTAATATCGATCATGCACGATTTCTTATGTGTGTGACCTAATAGGTTCAATTCTGTCTGGTAGTGAGATATGATGCGATCCCCATCTACATCATCATCGAAACTCCTTTCGATGGCTTAAACTCTTTTGATTCCACCTTTATAGAATAATTATTCATCTATAATTATTCTCATTAGTTCCCACAATCCACCAGTGATGCCTAGCAGCATATAGTGGCAATCCAGTCAGAAGTGAATATCGGACTGAACTTATAGGTGCAGTTACCATACAATACAATCCTTCTATCGCATAGTCCCAACTGAGTGGAGGTCATGAAATACTCGTCAAACCCCATCACCCGTCATATGATAAATTTGTTAGGACAAAAGCTCTTATGGTTACTCTTGGAAACACCTTTCCATACACCATTATTACCCCGGCCGAGGATTTCTGAGCTTCGCCTTACAAAGAGCATATGACTAATTATCTCTCTACCGAGAGCGATAGATCCCCTATAAACACACACCCATTCCTGATATGAACCTACTGCACTTCTAGGTGCAGTTACCATACAATACAATCCTTCTATTGCATAGTCCCAACTGAGTGGAGGTCATGGAATACTCGTCAAACCCCATCACCCGTCATATGATAAATTTGTTAGGACAAAAGCTCTTATGGTTACTCTTGGAAACACCTTTCCATACACCATTATTACCCTAGCCGAGGATTTCTGAGCTTCGCCTTACAAATAGCATATGACTAATTATCTCTCTACCGAGAGCGATAGATCCGTTATAAACACACACCCATTTCTGATATGAACCTACTGCAGCCAACATATACTACTAAGACCCATGGCTAGGATCAGAGTTTGTTGCATAGTCAAACTACAGTAGCATCACATTGAATGACCGTGGTGTCGCAGGTCTAAGGATCAGTTGTACCACTGCATCATCGAACCAGTTACTGACGAATAAGTAGATATCCATGTAACTATTCGTAGTTGGTAACGCTCGGTACCCTTGTTCTCTAGCAACCACCTGCATGTTCGCTCCAGTGTCCCCACACTGATGACTCGAGATTCGTCATCCCAAAAGGGAAGCGGCACATACATCAATCTTACCGGATCAATCATCGTCCCCATGATGATCTATCGATTAAGAGCATTTATGAATTAATCACCAACAATATATATCTCAAATTCTCAACTCTTGAGAATACATATTATCATCTTATTAATTCAAAGGACGATTCACGGACACATTAAACATGAATGGCATAAAAAAGTCTAAATATATAAATATATAAATAATAAAGATTAAGTATAAAGATATGTCCTATAGAAAAATAAAATACGTCAGCCTGATAGGCTTCTAGGGCATACAACTAACAAACACTACTCACACCAAAGAGAGTAATGATAATAGAGGCATTGATAGTAAGCATCAAACAGGAAAAGTTTTGGGTGGATTTGTGGCTAAGAAGGTGGAGAGGGAGCAACCTGGGAAGCTGCATCTACAACACATTGATGTAGCGAGAAGAAAGTCCTATAAAGAGGCACTCATGCTTCAAACAAAGATACCAAGTTACGCCAACTCTCAGCCTGCTTACACTAAGGACGCTCTTAAGAGTGTAGCGAGGGGGTGCGACGTACTATTGCCGGCAAGTGCTCCAGGTGCCTGGGTATTGATCAGAAAGCGACCGACTGTTGAGATCCGGTCAAGTGTCTCAGGCGTCTCAGAATCGGACATAGGGCTTCTCAGTACAAACTAAAGCCACAGGGAAGTTCCTAGAACATGCTGAGAGCTCATCGTGCCCGCGGTCGTGTCCCAGATCTACGAGTCGTCGTCCCATACTCGGAGGATTATTTCACACGCAGGGAGTTACGCCAAAATGCAATACTAGCTAATATCGTCCAACCTGCGAATCTTGGACGCTCACCACAGTAGACGGTTGCTAACGCTCTGACATATCGATTTGGTGGCTACCCGACTGACTTCGTCATGGCGTGACACAGGGACCACGACTTCGCCGTGTTCCTGCCAGAGAGGGTATCGGTGGAGAGGCTTGTAAGGAGACAAATTATTACTTTGGAGGGTTTTTGGATGAACTATTTCGCGTGGGGACAATACCAGCATACTATTCCACATAGACTCCCTTTCAAGGCTTGGATAAAACTGGTCAATCTTCCTTTCGGGTGCTGGACAATTCTAGGGCTTACCGGTGTCGTGTTGTTCATGAGCTTAAGGATATACCCTATAATGTGTCTTTGATATTGGGGATGAGATGTTTCCTATTATGGTCACTCTTGAAAGCTGGGAAGAGGATGGTGATGTCGTTGCTCAACCTCCACCACTACCCCCGTTGGTAAGAGCTAACAACGCGTTAGACCGTAATCAGGAGCCTGCGAACCTCAGCCCTGGGGGTGGACAGTTGACAGGGGCGACGTGGAGATGGAGGACCATGATGTGGGCCCTAAGGCGGACAGATCGGAGAGTTCGATTAATGGTCGAAGGAGATGGTGGGAGGCAAGGATCGACATATCTGACACGCCGAGCATCGCGCCGAGCTTCGCCTGCGCTGTGCCGAGCTTCGCTCCGGCGAGCGAATCACTGGGAGACGCATGCTCTGGGTCGAGCTTTGCACCAGCGGACGGTGCACTGAGCTCCACGGGCGTCGAGCCGTGCGCCATGCTGGCAAGAGCTGCGTCGGAAGCCACACGCTTCGTTTCGAGCTGTAGGTCGGCCAACACCATGAGCATCGCACTCATCACGCCGAGCTTCCCGGCGACTAATACCGTTCAGAACACCGCGGCCAACGTGCTGAGGGTCATGCCGTGCGCTGTGGGTGTCGCGCCAACCTCAACACCGACGAGAAGGGCCTTCCCAACAGTCACATGTTACACGCTCTCTGAGAAGGGGCTGTCGTTTCTCGCCTCGAAGGCCTCTACTAGGAAGAGGTCTTTAGTGATTCCGAGTTTTTCATCTCTGGGGGTACTTTTAATACTAGCTTTTTGAATGGAATTATTAGATCACATTACTTTCAAGATGCATTTGTTGATGTTTTCAAGGGGTCTGGTAAAAAGGAAGGAGGCACTTTCTTCGATGGGTATTTATGTCTGAAGCTTGGCTTGGAGGTGGTTTTTGGTTCTTTTGGCCTCGGGATGTATAGGGACAATGGTCGCCCAATGTGTACCTTCTTTGGTCTAATTATGTGGTGCCCAGGGAGGTCTTTGGGATGGGTTTGTATGATGGGTTTGACTTTCACGCTGGGGACGAGCCAATAGTCCGGGCTTTTCCTCGGGTTGAAGATGTATCATATTTCTCGCGGCTTATCTTTACAGCTGGTAAAGTTGGGAATGTTTTAGAGGAGAGCTCACCCCCTACCCCCGCCATGACGATCTAGAATTTAATGCTAAACTGTGGGTTTTACAGTTGGATTGGACTCATATGTTGTTTTGTTTCCATGGGAACTGAGACGTTTTTTAATATTTTATCTGACAATCCTATTTGGAAAGACGGCTTGGTTATGTTATCACGTTCTAAGTTCGGGATTGCATTGGTGGATCATCAGGGAGATCTTAATGTGGGTCGTGAGGGTTTGGGATCTGGGGAACAGGTGATATCGCCGTAGTCCGCATTTGCTGCTGGAGCCCGGACACCTCGACGCTCGAGTGCACGATTAGCTAACGCTTCCAAGGGCTCTATGGCTCACAAAGCCATAACCAGAAAAATCTTACTTCGGGAAGGCGATGGGACCGGTGGAGTGGAGGACTTTCGCAAATACGGGAGAAAGAAGATCGCGAAGAAGAGTAAGAAGTGCGGGGTCATACTAAGCGATTCAAATGCACAAGCGTTCGAGGCTTTTCTCTGGGGCTGTGCTTAAGAGCTTTGTTTCTTCGTCACCTTCTGGTGGGTTGTAGTTTCTTTTTATTATATTTAGCATCTGTAGTTGGAATGTTAGGGGACTCGGTGACCCCTGTAAAATACGTGCCGTGAAATGTATGGTGTCCACGCTTAGGAAAGCGGTGGTTTGCTTGCAGGAAACTAAAATTAGCTCACCTTTTCTCTCTTTATTTGCGTAGCTTCTGTTGGTCATTTTACGACAAATTTCAGTTTATTGAAGCTAGGAGCATCTGGTAGGACGTGTTGGAGCTCCCAGGTGTTTTCTTGTAGCGAAGTTTTTTGAAACAATTTTCTATTACCCTCCAACTTACACATACTCAAAGTGGAACTTATTTTTATGTCACCAATGTGTACGGTCCTCCCATTTAGGAAGGTAAGAAGGATTTTTGTTCCAAATTGGCCTACCTTAAAGAAGTTTGCAGAGATTGTTGGGTCATCTGTGGGGATTTTAATTTTACTAGAAGCCAGGAGGAGCGCAAGGGTAAAAACTGGAGTTTAAATGCAACGAATATTTTTTCAATGATCTAATCTGATATTTTGAAGTAATGGACCCGCCGATGAAGAATCAAGCATTCACATGGTCTAATATGCAAAGCTGCCCTACCCTAGCATAACTGGACCGTTTTCTTATTTCAACCGAATGGGACCAGCAATTTTTCCTCTCAGATGTGGAGGCGGTTTTTAGAATTATTTCTGACCACTGTCCCATCCTGCTCTTAACCGAAAGTAAAGTCAAGCGCAAACTGTTCAGATTGAAAAAGGTCTAGCTACATAATGAAGACTTCATTAAGAATATTCCTGTCTGGTGGAGGGAAACATAGTGAAATGGTTCAGCGCTCCTCTCTTTCAATGCTAAACTCAGACACTGTCGAAAGCAGATAAAAGGATGGTGTGCAACAAACTTTTATAGTATTTTAAAAACCAAAGCTGAAATTATGTAGGAGTTACAGAAGATTGACGAGTTAGAGGAAAATACTTTTTTAATGCCTGAGCTATGAGAGAGAAGGGAGACCCTCAAGGCCCGTCTCTCTAATGTTCTTAAAGATGAAGAAGGTTTATGGAAAATCCGTGCTAAATAACAATGGTTACAGGAAGGAGACGGTAATACTAAGTTCTTTCACGCTATAGCTAATAACAGGAGACGTTCGAATGAGATTGGTGTGACGTAGATGATGGAAAAAGACTTTTTAAGGAAGAAGAGAAGAGATGCTACTTTTGGAGCAAATTTAAGAATCTCTATGCCCCGGAATCCCATATATCAAATTATGTTAGGGATTAGAGCGGATTTTTCCATACCCGTCGGTCACTAATCCAGATCTTTTAACTTTTTCCTTCAATGTAGAGGAGATCAAGAAGGCAGTGTTCCAGCTTGGAGAGGACAAAGCACCTGGATCTGATAGTTTCTATCAGACCTTTTAGGACATTGTTAAGAACGATATCTGTTTGATCTTCCAAGAGCTTTACGAGGGGCGGCTTTCTACACGTGCTGTTGACTACACTTACGTATGTCTTGTTCCGAAAAAAGAAGGTGCGGTGAGGGCAAATGACTTTAGGCCTATAAGCTTACTGAATGGGATTCAAAAAATTATTTCTACGGTCGTATCAAATAGACTTGAAGGAGTTATGCAGGACCTCATCTCTATTTCATAGTCGACATTTTTAAAAGGTAGACTCTTGGCCGATGTGTTTGTAACTGCCAACGAGCTGGTGGCCAGGGTTTATAAGGAGGCTACGGAGGGAGTTGGGGTAAAAGTAGACTTTGAGAAGGCTTACGTTAAAGTCAGCTGGTCATTTCTCATAAAGGTTTTAGAGTTGCTGGGCTTTAATGATAAATGGTGCGGATAGGTTAACGAGTGTATTTGTAACTCTAAAGTGGTGGTCCTTGTCTTACTTGATCTGCACAGGTAAGTGGAAAGTACAGTAAATGAATAACTATATGTAATATAAATAAATCTCTATACCTGATGTACCATCATGTCCCTGTACATGTAGTGAGAGGAAAGGAAAGAAGCTGAGTAGTGTATGCATCAATGTAACTACTACTAAACAAATGCTGTAATAGTACCCAATCGAAACGACCGACTCGTACGTCCGATCAAGCCTGCGCTCGCCTAGTGCCCAGAATTGCACTCCTGCAGGTGCACGGTCGACACCTAGGCTCTGCCCCCAGCCCGAACACCACTCCCGCAGGTGGGTCGTCTTCCCAAGGGCACACATATCTCTACTATAACTGGCCAGCGTCCGGAGCGGCACTCGAAGGGGAGCGACCCCTACCGAGTCTAATAGCAAGTACCTCTGTCAAACTCACTGTGGCTCTACAGGCTATGGTCTATGTCATGGCCAACAATATCACGATACCCAATACACTGTCTTTAGCGTAATCATGGAGTACACAGGAAGTCAAATGTCACAAGAGAATATGCACACTACTCAATGGAGTCAGAGGTCGCAATGTCACAATACTCAATGGAGTCAACTGCTCTCTCTCTATGTCCAAATATCTGCACACTACCGTCGCGCTACCCACGGCCTCTATCACAGAGTTCATGGCATGTATAAGAGAAATAGATAAGGGGTGACTCACATAGACGACTCACATAGATGCCTCACATAATTCATGATTTGCACAACATATATGGGCAATAGATGACTCATCAATATACACAAGATGTCGACTGGCCTCCACGACCTAAGTTAGAATGTCTAATATGTGATATGGCTAACAATCATTATGTCACGTCTATTAGGCAATGGGATGGTCAAGAATCACAAGAAACGACCCAATAGTCTCCACTCAATCATAGAATGTCCAAAAAAATCTATCCACACATGTCTCACGAATCCTCGGCCACAAAGTATCCAAAAGAGTGGTCCTCAAAGGTCTCACAAAGCCTTGACCTCTATCATGTAACTCATGGCATGCTCAATACAAGGAAAAGGAAATTACTCATGTTAATGCTTCAGATACAATATACGTTGTCAAACTAGACATCCTCATACTTCATGTTCAAGTTCATGCCCAAGTACTATGTCTCATGTTCATGCGTCGAATGTCTAAATATGATGATCAGTACTGTATAATTCACGCACGGATGCTCAAGCACTATATACGGTGCCAAATAGACATAGAAGAAAATTCGCTGTTTTCGGCGACTCGGAACCCATCTCACCTGGCTACATCGGCTTCGGCAAGAAAAGCGCCACTCACGTACTTTTCCTCAATTCACGACCGCCCGGAAACACTAAATAAAGCAAAACTTCCGGAATTACAACATACTAGTAGATTGTCTAATTGATCCTAATTCGCTTTGAACACAAATTACCTTACAATTCGACTAGCCGGACGTGTGTCGTGAACTAAATCACACGCCTTGACACCCTGCAAAGTCCAATTTTGATGTTAGGGGTGCGAATTGCGCCAATTTCACTTCCATTTCATTATTTCATTTTCTTCCCCTTTCCTTTCTTTCTCTTTCATTGTCTTTCTTTCTTTCTCTAATTCGTTCCTTCTCTTTATTTTTCTCCCTCTCTATTTCTCTTTTTATTTCATTTTTTCTATCTTTTCTCCTTTCCTCTTTCCTTTCCTCCCTCCCTTTCTTTCTTTTCTTTCTTTTTCTTTTTCTTTTTCCCTGTTGTCCCTGCAACAGCAGCAGCTGCTGCTGCTGCTGGTGTAGTGCTGCTGCTGCTGCAGCAGTAAGAGCTGCAGCTGCAACAGTAGGAAGGTGAGAGGGAGAGAGGGAAGGAGGGAAAAGGAAAAGGAAGGGAGAAGGAAGGAAAGAAAAGAAGGGAAAGGAGAAGAAGGAATAAAGAAAAAAAAAACTTACTTTCTTCTTCTTCTTCAACTTCTTCTTCTTCTTCTCTCTCTTTTTCTCTTCTCTTTTTCTCCTTGCTTTCTTTTTCTCTTGCAAAAATCCAAGAGAGGGAGAGAGAGAAAGGGGATAAGAACAAACCTCTCATAGTGGAATTCCACTAAAATAATCATTTTGCACTTTAGCCCACTAGTTTTGTTATTTGCAATTTAGTCCTTTGTAGTGAAAACTTGGCCCAATTCATTCGTTTTCGCGTCAATTTCGCGCCAAAACAGTTTCACCTCATTCCAACTTTGCGCTCACACGCTAACCAGCACCCTACGCTGCGTCCAAAGAATAAAATCAGTATTCTACAGTCCTGGTTAACGAAGTGGCAACTAATTGGATCAAACCTAAAAGAGAAGTGCGACAAGGCGACCTTTTTTCTCCTTACCTTTTCCTTCTTGTAGTCGAGTGTCTTGCCAGGATGACTGATAAGGCAGAGAAGTCTAATCTTTTCAAAGGGATTGGACCCACGAGAGATAGCTCCATAACTTTGATACAATATGCGGATGATACCTTTTTTTTTGTGAGGCGAGGAAAAGATATATGACTAACCTTAAGTTCCTGTGGAATCTTTTTGTGTGGGCTTCTGGAATCAAGATTAACAAAGAGAAGTCAGAGTTATTTTATATAGGGTGTAAGATTGAAAGAGATATTAGACTCGCTGGTATCTTGCAGTGCAAAGTAGGATAATTTCCTACTAAGTATTTGGGTCTACCTTTGTCTTCCAGGGCGCTTAGAAAAGAAGCTTGTGTAGGTATTATTAATAACTTCCAAAGGAGGATTGACGGATAGCAGGCTAAACTTCCTTCTAAGGGTGGTAGACTAACGCTGATTAATTCGGTTCTCTCTAACCTGCCGATGTATTTTTTTCTCCATTTTCAAAGCACCGAAATGGGTTTTAAAATGTATAGAGGCATTACGAAGGAACTTCTTTTGGAAAGGACGGGTGAGCTACACTGGGGGTGTCTATATGGATGCTTGAAAAAATGTGTGTATGAGTAGGAAGGACGAAGGCTTATGTGTTAAAGACTTAGCCACCATGAATGATGCCCTCCTAACTAAATGGTGATGGCGCTTTTTCACTGAACGGGGACTACAATGGAATAATCTAGTTAGAAGTTTATATTACAACAGAAGGCGACCGTTGTTTGAAGGAAGGTCTTTCCGACCGGCCTTACAATAGTGGAAGAGTGTGATAGAGTTGAGGGAAATCTTCAAGAGCGGAGTGAGCTAAGGGGGACGGACTACTAATTGACTTTTGGTCCAATAGGTGGTGTGGCGACGCGTCCCTGAAATCGTACCTCTCAGACTCTATACTAATGTAGACCTCAAAGAGGTTCGAGTCTGTGAATGTTTCTCTACTTTTGGATGGAGGTGGAGAAAGATTTTGAGAGGAGTGAGAAGAAACTGATATTGTAATGAATAGAGTATTAAGGATCTGAAGAACACCCTCGCAAATCTACGAGTTGAAAATCAACCTGATGTTATCCGCTGGAGATGGAATACAGGAGATAGGTTCACGGTCAAATCCGTGTATTCGTTAATCAGGAGTGGGGGTGTCAGTGATGCCGTGATGCCTGCTATTTGGAGACTCAAAATTCTGTCTAAAGTTAAAAAATTTCTCTAGTTAGCCCTTAAAAGAAGACTGCCTACTGTGGACAACCTTTTTAAAAGAGGATGGTCATGGAATCACTGGTGTGTAATGTGTGGTGCTGATTTGGAGACAGTAGATCACTTGTTGGTGGGATGTGTTGTTAGTAAATTTCTATTTATCTCGAACCTTGACGAGTTCCACGTCTTCCCCTTTATTGAGGACGTCAATATCGTCTGGGAGAGGTTGCTGGGGAGGGGTACTCAGATTGGCGCCCTGAAGACACTGATACTAGTGGCGGCAATGTGGTGGATGATCTGCACGAAAGAAATAACATTATTTTCAAAAATCTATCTACCGATGCTACCTTAACTGCTCAATGTGTTAGTGTACTGGCAAAGGAGTGGACTGAGTTTTGTAGAGCTGGGTGACGTCTGCATTTTTTTTTGAGTTTTTGATTCGATGCTTGCAATCGTTTTTAATTACTCTTCTTTTGCCTTTCTTTTTAGATTTTTTTTCCTATTGATTTTTCCCTTTCATAGGCCCTTGTTGCCTCACTCTATGTAGCTAAATTCATTTGCTCAATGAATGACGCGGGTGCTACCTTTTTCTCAAAAAAAAAAATTCCTCCCCTACTACTCTATCCGTATCCACAATAATTACCTCTCTACTTTTCCTACTATATGTCTACCCTACCCACAATAATTAATTATCTATTTTCTTCCTCTACTACATTTAGCTCTATCTCTAATATATCTTCCAAACCTTACCAACCCAAAACGGGATGCCCACACCACAACCAACCCAAAACCGGCACCCCTCTTCTCCAGCGGCTTTCTTTCCTCTCTCTCAACCCCAACCCCACCCAAGCTTAAGCCCTACGGCGCGCTTGCCGCCGCCCTCGCCATGCTCCGCCTCTGCTTCTGCGATGCCGGCGTGTACTGCATCAAAAGAGAGGCCACGACAAGCTGCGTAAAATATTAAACACTATTAAATAAATGTGAATTTTTTTCCACCAAACTAAATAAATGTGAATTTTTATTTTCAACTGAACAACTGTTGATGGATAACTACTTTTTTTTCTTACATGCTAAACACTACTAAACATAAAACTTTTTTCCACCAAAATTTTTTTCCACAGAAAACTTATTTTATGATTTTAAACCAAATCGCCTTAGGAGTTTTTTTAAGAATTGGTTATTCTCTTTAGAATGCTTATAATTATTCCTACTTAATTATTTATCTGAGAGTATTATATTTATATTAGAATATATATTATCATTTTATGTTTGAATATAAAATTTTATGTTTTCTTTCGATGTCTATCCACTGTGAAACGCAGACTCCTTCACTAGTAATAATAATAGAAGACACTAGCGATGTACCCGCGCTTTGCCACGGGTACGATGAGTATGTTCTTAATTATATTTATAGAATATAGTATAAATTACTATTAAATATATATATTAAACACATATTTGTATCAACATCTGATTCCAAAATATAAAATTTTATTACGGATTTTGTCTCTAGGTATTTGATAGTTCCTATTTAGATTCTTGGATTCTATAAACTTTCAAAATTTTCTGAAGAAAAAGGGAAAGTTCATAATATGCTTATTTTTTAGGCTAGTTTGTCCAAAAGATACATATCCTCTTTTTGTATATTTTTTTCTTATTCTTCTAACTCTATTCAGATTATTTTTTTCGACCCATGTAAGCAATATCGAGAATTGAAAATATTATGATAAAATAAAAAGTAGTTATTTGATTTGTAATTTTTTAATTGACTGACTTTATAATATTTTTTTAGAATTTATGAACATATATTAATTTTGTAAGAAGTTTCTAAATTTAGCAAAACTAAGCACCAACGTGGAGAAATTAGATATAATTTTTCTAAAATTTGGACTTATAATAGATAATTGACAAAAAGTGGAGTAGTACTCCAATTTGTTTAATAGTTGGTAGGCAATGAAGCTAACCAATTTAGAAAAATAGCTCAAATCGAAACAATTAAATATTGATGAGATATTAACCAAATTAACATAGTTGAGGTTTTTAATTCAAAGTGGCCTTTAGTCGAACTCATTGACTGCTTCTAGTGTACATAAACATCTCATACACAGTAAGTTTGTACAATTGAGATGTCAAAATTTAACTTTAATTAATTCAATTTATTTTATAGTATTTAAAATGTATATATGTTAATATTTATAAATTTTAGATATATTCACTAAAATAAATATTTTCTTTTATTAGTGGAACTCATTGACTGCACCTATTGTACATATAAATCTCATAAACACCAGTAAATTTGTACAATGGAGATGTTAAAATTAAAATTTAATTAATTCAATTTATTTTATAGTATTTAAAATGTCTATATATTAATATTTATAAATTTTAGATGTATTCACTAAAATAAAATTATATTTTTCTTATTGTGTCCATGGTGCACCAGCTGAACCAATGGAATGGAAACATATCTATAAACAATGCTTCTCCCTATTGAAAATTATTGCGTACAATTGGTGTATTATGTATATTTCATAGACACCAATAAATTTATATGATAGTAACATCAAAAATTAAATTAATTAAATTTATTTTATAGTATTTTAAATATTTATATATTAAAAATTATAAAATTTAGGTACATACATTAAAATAAAATAAAATTATTTATAGGAACTATGGTGAACCGGGTGTATCGAATTTTTGGATAGGACACCTGCCAACAAATGGAGAGTGCTCCACAATGGACTCGTGGCCTTTAGTGGAACTCATTGACTACTCCTAGTGGACATATACATCTCATATACACCAGTAAATTTATACAATGGAGATGTAAAAACTAAAATTTAATAAATTTATTTTATTTTATAGTATTTAAAATATCTATTTATTAATATTTATAAATTTTAGATATATTAACTAAAATAAAATAATATTTTCTTATTAGGTCCGTGGTGCACCGGATGCACCAATGGAATGGACACATGTCCACAAATGATGCTTCTCTCCATTGGACATTATTGCCCGCACCTAGTGTGTGTATACATTTCATACACACCAATAAATTTATATGATAGAAATATCAAAATTAAATTTTAAAATAAAATTTAATTAATTAAATTTATTTTATACTATTTTAAACGTCTATATATTAAAAATTATAAATTTTAGATATATACATTAAAATAAAATAAAATTTTTTATAAGATCTATGGTGCACAGGGTGCACCGAATTGATGGATGGGACATGTGTCAACATGAGGAGAGTACTCCATGCACTTTAGTATATAGTAATAATAGATGAGCGGCAGACGGCTGCAGTGATCGGTGCTGGGCCGAGTACGCCAGCCATCCCAATGGCTCGGGAGAGCACAATCTTCGACAAACGTTCGTCGGGCTGCCGGGCCGACAAGGCCCAGCATAAATAGTTTTTTCTAGTTTGTTTTGGAATTTTTTCTCTTTTCTCTATTATAATAAAAATAAATATTAAAATAAAAACAAGTAGCCTACGGCTTTTACTCAAAAAAGACAAAAAAAGTAAAACAATTTGAATTTTAAAAAAATTTAAAAAAATTTATTTAATATATATATATATATATATATATATATTTATTAATATATATATATAAATATATATATATAAATATATAAATATATATATATATAATATATATATATATAAATATATATATTAATAAATATATATATTTATTAATATATATATTTATAAGAAACAGGCTAGGGCCCGGCCCGAATTTGAAGCCGGGCCGGGCCGGGCCCTAGCCTGTTTCGGCCCGGCACGGCCCACATTACACCCCTAGGCACGGCCCGGTATAAAATAACGTGTTAACTTTGTGAGAGAATTTTTAAATTATTTTGTACATATTTTTATAACTTTTTGAAGTTTCAATAAGTAGTAGATGAAACATGCATTTGGTTTGGTCTGATAGTTACATCTGTTTTTTAAATGGTTGCATGCATAAAACAAGTAGTTTTGAAAGTATTTACGTGATAAATAAAATATATAAGAAACTCAAAGCAATTATAAATGGGATGCACCTATTTAATTCAGTTTTACATATATCAACTCTTAAGGTTGATAACAGGTCAACATTCAAAAGTGGATGAATATCTGCATTACATAACGATGCAACTTTTTGAAAATTTTCACCCTAATTAGTAAAGTGCTAGATACTTCTGATAGAGTATCTTCTATTCTTATTACAAATATATTTGTTGGTTTCGTCTCACCCCTTTTTTTGTCGGTACATGCATAATTACTAAATTACTCTTCACATCATTAATAATACTAGTTATTCAATAATATTTGTTGTGAATTCAAATTAAATTATTCAATGAAATTTATTTTGAATTCAATAAATTATAAACTGTGATTATAATTGAAGGTTAAATTCAAATACGAGTTTACGATTTAAATTTTAGTTTATTATTTAAATTTGGATTCAAATTTATGTTGTAAAATAAAGCTCTATATTCAATTGTGTACTAAAATTTAAATTATTTTTTGAATTCAAATTTTAGTTTCGTTGAATAAACTATTGAAAATACTTTGAATTAAAAAAATTAAGCTCTTTACATTTGAAGTTCAACATTACAAATTTATAATTTGAACATTAAATTTTAAATTATATTACAAAATTTTTAAGATAATAAGCACCTCACAAACATTCTTATAAATAAAATCTTTTCCTTTTTAACAACGTATCTAATTTAGATAATTAAAATGTATTTTTAAATCTTTAATTTTAATATTCTATTTTGACATATTATACCAAATTATAAATTTAAATATAAGCTTAATTTTCTATTTCAGATAATTAAGATAGTTCAACTTAATGTAAATAAAGTTTGAATTAAAAAACTAAACTTAAATTTAGATTTACAATTTTGATGTACAATTGAAATTTAGAATAGAAATTTTAATTTTAATTCAAAATTAAAGTTATAGTTCAAATTTAAAATTATTACAGTTAATTAGTTGTAATGATTTTTTCTCACCCTTTTGTATGAAGGGTATTTTAGTAAGTTACATTTACCCATTGATAAATATCTTTAAAACTTTTCACATACCTTCTTAATAAATATAACCCTTAATATTAAATTAAATGCATATAAAAATTAAATTTTTATGACCTTTCGTATACTATGTTAATAAACGTATATAATCTTAATAATTACAAAAACATAATATTAGATAAACTTCGGATGGTTCAACTCAATGTAAATAAAATTTGAATTAAAAAATAAAACTTAAATTTAGATTAATAATTTTGAGGTACAATTAAAATTAAGAATAGAAATTCTAATTCTAATTTAAGATTAAAATTATAGTTCAAATTTAAAATTATTATACTTAATTAGTTTTAATAAATTTTTCTCACCCTTTTGCATGAAGGGTATTTTAATAAATATATTTATCTATTAATAAATGTCCCTAAAACTCACATGCCCTTTTAATACATATAACTTTTAATATTAAATTAAATATGATACAAATTAAATTTTTTATGACTTTTCGCATACTCTCTTAATAAACGTATTTATTTTTATTAATTATATAAGTACTATTTTAATTTGATTTTGAAATTATATTTTAATTTGAATTCAAAGTTGAGCTTAAGTTTGAAATTAAAATTTTAAAAAATTTAATTAATTTTAAATATGTTTTTGTTAAAAAAAAAATATTAAAAAATCATCTGCTATTAATTCATTAATTAGGTAACGATTTCAAATTATTAATTAAAATTTTAATTTGTATTTTATTTCATTAAATATGATTCTATTTCAAATATATAATTCAAAGTCGACTTTGAGCTTAAATCTTGAATTCAAAGTCTAAATTACTTTATTAGTTATAAATTTATTTAGGAATATAAAATTATTTTGAGAAGTCAAATATTTCTTTTTAAGAATTCTAAAGTTTCTTAACCTAAAGAATTTAAAAAGTTGGTAGTTTAAGAATTTTTACCGAAAATTAAAAGCTATATAAATTTATAAGGGTAGTTGAAAAGTCATTTGACTATATATAAATAGTTAGATATTTTAGAATTTTGGTAAAACCAAATTACCAAGCCAGAAAATTATCTTGTACCAAGTTCTCTTGGCATTCAACAAATCAAGTAAGTTTTGTATTGTGTGAAATTATAATATATACCCATTAGTATTCTTTGAATTTAAACTATAAGTTTAAAATTTGAATTCAAATTTTATTTATATATTTCAAATAAAATTCTTTGTTCAAACTATGACTTAAACTTCAGTTATTTTTAAATTTAAATTTTATTTTATACCCTCCTATCTTTATTGCTAAGAGTACTCTTCATTCAAATTTTGTTTTATACTCTTCATTAATTACATAAAAATTATCAATTTGATTTAAAACAAAACTATTCAATTTGTTAGATATGTTGCAACTTTAAATTTCTATTCGAATTCAAAATTAAGCTTAGATATTGAACTCGGATTTTAAATTATTTAATTTATTAAAAATTTATTTTTGTATAATAAATGATAAAAAGTTAGTCTAATATAAATCCATTAAATAAGTTGCAGTTTCACATTTTTAAATCAACTTAGAATTTGTAATTTATTTCATTAGATGTGTTGCTATTTTAATTTTTTATTTGAATTCAGAGTTGAACTTATTCAAATTTCACATTTTAATTATTTGAAAAAAATTTCACATAAAAATATTAAAAAATAAATTCATTAAATGGGTTGTGATCTGAAAGTTTAAATTAGAGTTCAAATTTTTTTTTTATTTTGATAAAAATATTACTATTTCAAATATTTAATTTGAAGTTGAAGTTGTGCTTAAATATTCTAATTTTAATTTTAATTTATTTAGTCAATTATGAATCTATTTTAATACAAAAAATATTTAAAATAATTGTCCAAATAATTTATGCGATCTGTTGAAATTTCAAATCTTTAATTTGAATTCAAATTTCTATTTTATACAAAAGTATTCAAATTTTTATTTTATAAAAAAAATTATAATAAAAACTTTGTTGATGTAACATATATTAAAAGGATAATCTAATATAAAGTTGTTAATTAGGCTGTGGTCAAACTTATGAGTTCAAATATTGAATAAATATATTATTGAATTTAAAATTTTAATATTCTAATTGAAATTTTATAACCAAATTGTAAATCTAAATTATATTGTTTAAATAATTTGTTTATAAAAATAAATATGCTTAATAAATTATAAATTTTTTATTGCTCAAGTTTCTTAGTGCACGTGAATTAACTAGTATTTATACAAATGTGAAGTGTGACTACTTATGGCAGCAAAGAAAATAGAGCACTCAACGAATAAGAATCTGTATGTGTGTAGGTTCAAGTTGTACGTACTATACCTAGCTACACATATACATTGGATTCACTAAAAGCTATTAAAATTTTTTTTAATATTATTTATTTTAAAATTGGTGAAAAAGATTTTGAGAGAAAAATTTGAAATAATTAACAAACTGTGAATGTTTTCGTAATTTATTAAAGTTTTATTAAGTATTATATGAGATTTATATTTAGTTCAGCCTAAAAGTTACATCTATTCTCTGAATGGTTGCACATGTAAACGAGTAGTATTGATAACATATATATGCTAAATAAAACTTATGAGAAACTCAAAAGAGGTATATACATTGGATGTACCTATTTAACTGAGGTGTTAATAACTATTGAACTTGTATTAACATTTATGGAGTTGATGTTGTCTTTTCAATTGTCGGTTACTAACTAAGATAAAACTGTTGTTGGAGTTCATTCAGATTTAGAGGAGACGTTTGGAATTCCATTCATTCTGACATATTAGAAAAAAAAAAAAAAATTATTTGTAATTATGTAAGGTTATCAGTCGATTTGAAGAGATGCAATGATTGAGGTGACTGTGAAAGGGATCCGTTCGACGATACGAAAAAAGTCCCGCTAGTACCGCCACAGTGTGGTTGCTCTGCCTGAGCCGCTCAAGCTCCCGCTCCAAATTCTGCTGAGTACTTTTCTTGAAATAGTGTGTCACGCTCCGGGGCCCGTTTTGTGAAGCCGTTATATATTAGGTGTCGTTTAAAAATCAGAGTTTGCTGAAAAAATGCCCTATTTTTTTAAAAAACTTGTCTTGCCCACGGAGCGCACAGAACCGCCACAAATATAGAGATTACTCTGTCCATGCGAACAAAGTCTTCTTATATTTGCACGGCGTACCAGCCAATTACAGCACCACACAACTATAATTCACATTCACACCATACCGCATACATTCAAACGTAATGCGTATGCACATATAGCTAACTATCCTTACGGAGATGATGCATGCTCTAAGCACACCTTAGGAGAAGGATGATGTGAAATGCACAATGTAACAATCATTGAAATACAGCTATCCTTTGAAAGTGTTTTCCATCCGGAAACATACTTTGAAAACTCTAAGTATTCGAAAAAGCCGAAGTCCATGTGAAAGCCGTTTTCAAAACTGTTTTCCACACGAATATCTTGCCATTTGAAATCCAACTACCACGAGGGGTAGAAAACCGTTTTCCAAAGAAGCCATAAAACCATTGCCACAAAACCGATGTCGTGATGCCAATCATAACCGAAAACCGTCCAAATACCATAAGTAATCATGCATCCACATATACACCAGTCTAACTGAACCACCATTCACATCTATTCATTTAACGATAAAAGTAATAAAGTAAAAGATAATGAACCATAACGAAATAAGGGACTGCTAGTGCGAACTAGCTACACCGTATCCTCACGCCGTGTCTAACCTGCCTCCTCACCCATGCTACCTGTGGAAATAGTGGGGTGAGAAACCAACAGAGGTTTCTCAGTGGGTACGACAGAACCACGAAGGCAAGTCGTACTCACCGGAAACGAGTCAAAGGAGATATAAAAATAAATATAGTAAGCTGAAAGTAAACCCACAGTAGCAAGAGATATGAATATAAACAATAAACAATCGACATGCCGCTACTGTAAAAAACCTATCTCTATATGCCTCCATGGACGAATAGTCCAATGCCTGTACCCAATCCACAACCTGCCATATGATCAGATAGAAATAATGCCTGCAGTAGCAAGAAGTATATATGAATAGAATATATGACTAGAAGCCGCTATTGTAAAAAAGAACTATCTAACTAATATGCCTCAAGGATGAAAAGTCCAAGTCAGAACTCAATCCATAATCTGCCATATTAGTCTGTCGACCTCAGGCGCTCCCTACCACTATAATGCACTAGTCCTGATCCACACGTCGCGATGGACGACCTATCCGGATAAGTACACCCCTCGTCGGTGGCCAAACCGACTCGGTGTCTAGAATACTCCTGAACGCAGTGACAAATCAATGAGATGTTCAACCAAATCTCGACGTAAAAGCCGACTGCCTTGGCGCATAGGCGCCGGTATCCGTGGCATAAAGCCGAATGCCTTGGCATATGAATGCCGGTAACCGTGATCAAATGATCGAATCATAATGTATATAAAGATATCCTGATGCCTGGACCTGAAGGTCCCCAAATAGTGAAGAAGTATAGAAGTCTACTCTACATGTCAAAAAATCTCCTACCACTATGCAAGTAGTAAAAATAGATGCCAGAATGAAACAGAGACGCCGACATGTAGAGTCAAAATTGAATGCCGTAAAGTAATTTACTCAAAGTAAGGGAATAGAAAATCGAGTAAATACTGCCTCACCGACTACCAGCTCAAAGCACCCATCTCTACCGTAATCGTGACCTGGGTCGTCGACCACCTGCCAGTGCCTCACGCTATTGTCCAGACCTATACAGAGTCCAACCCAACCTGTAATAAGCTCAAACCCACTTATTACTAATATTCATGACTCAAGTCATGAACCAAAATGACGTACGATCAGATTTTCGGATCCCGATAAACGGTCATCGAAAACTCACCCGATTGTTCTGCCGGCTTGCCGGAACACCACCTCAACCTACGGGGTGTCCCGAGCCATGCCAAATACCCAACCTACCTTGCCCGCTGTCCCAAGACGTCAATCCCTTGTTGTTGGGACAGCCGCGCATAAAGTGCATCAAAACGAGAAATCGAGATCCCAAAAATCACCGATTTGACTCCCAGAATGCCCATTTCGGCACTGGAACCACCCGCAGCCCTTTTGTTGCAACCAAAAGTGTCAAATGTAATCCTAAAATAAGCCAATAAAGCTTCTACCCTGCTCAAATAGCATCAACCCACGTGATATGAAACCACATTCGAAATTGCCTGATTTCTGCATTTTGGGGTCCAGATTAGCCCCAAAGTGTTCCGAAACCTCCGAAAGTCATTCGACCATCCCTGCTGTCCCAAAACACTCAATTTTGGATGTCGAGACAGCCGCATGCCAACTGGTGCGATCCAAGTGCGAAAACCCCAAAACCTGTCGTACCGGGTTCCCGAAAATCTCCATTTTTGGCTCCTGCAAACCTTCTACGGTCGCTTGCTGGTTCGTGTTTCGTTCCAACAAGTCTTCAACCAGCAAACGGTGCCTACGTACCGCTGCGACCGGCAACGAACACCCACTTCATGAAAACGGAGCCAGTAAGTACAATAACGTATGCACAAAGTCACAGTTTTGCGTGCTGATTGCCACGAGATTCAAACCATGTCCCCGGGCTTCAGACAATGCGTACGGACATTCTACTCCTGAACATTGCTGTCTGGGACAGCCCCGACGCAAAAGCGTCACCTCGGCAATTTGCCGAACATGCGGCGCACGATAATTAATACACTAAATGGAAAGATTACAGTATTACCGCTGATTCCGCGACTTTGGAATCCCAAAAATGTTACCTTCTAGAAGGTTTAGACATCCCAGACACGGTGCTCGCTGTTCGGAGCGGATTCGAGCACCGAGGAGGAAGTTACAACCACTTGTCCGTCACACAGAAAAGTCCCCGGGGAGCGACGTTCTAATACCGCAACTAGAGACCCCTTGCCAGCAACCGAGGCAAGCATGGCGATGTAAAGGCCTTCCGAATGACTGTGCTCCGCTGCGACGAAGTCGCCGGCGGTCCAAGTGGCCGGAATAGGAAACTCCACCTGAGCCAGCCCTAGCCCGAGCCTCAGATTTGGAGCAACCTGCTGCAACACCTTCTCTGGCTCTCGTGTGGCCCGGGGTGGCCGGCGTCGGCAGTGCTTGGTTGGTCCCGACCGAAAAGGACCCCGGGCAATGGTGGCCGGCGGTAGAGGCGCGGCGACAGCGGCCGGATCCAGGGCTCGGGCCGCAACCACAAAGGAACTCGGCTCTAGTCGAGCCCCGAGCTCGAGGAGGGTAGGTGGGGGGTTTGGGGCGGCGACCAGGCCGAGAAGGGGTCACAGGAATCCTCCCCCAACAGCGGCGGTGACGGCGGTCGCAACTGCGGCCAACCCGAGAATTAGAGAGAGATAGAGAGCCCGAGGGGGAAATAGAATAAGGGATAGAGAGAGAAAGGGAGGGAGAGAGAGCCTGGCTAGTCGAGGAGCGTCATCGGCGGCGACGCATCGGCGAGGACCATGGGGGGTGGCGGCGGAGGGTGCTCAGGACTAGGTTAGGGTGTCATCTCTCTCTCTCTATATATATACACACACACACACACACATATATATAGGGAGTCCGACTATGGTGCTTGTAAAAGCACAAAGCACTTCGTGCTTGTAAGTTTTTCGCTGTTAGATCTACCCATTTGACCATCTCCACATGTTAGATCATACTATTCAACCAACCAACCACTCAACCCTAGGTGACCACTATCATCCTAACCGCACATTCCTTAAGCCAAGGGCCGAAAACTTACAAGCACCAAGGACTTGGTACTTTTAAAAACATAGGAGGTCAATTCCATATATAGGTACCTATATATATATGTATATATATATATATATATATATATATATATATATATATGTATATATGTATGTATATATGTATGTATATATGTATGTATGTATATGTATGTATATATGTATGTATATATATTGTATATTATATATGTATGTATATATGTATGTATATATGTATGTATATATGTATGTATATATGTATGTATATATGTATGTATGTATATATTTTTTATATTATATATTTATGTATATATATATTTATATATATGTATATATATATATATATATATATGTATGTATTTTTTTGTATATATATATATATATATGTATGTATATATATATGTATATATTTTTATGTATTTATATATATATATATATATATATCCACATTTTAGATCATACTATTCAACCAACCAACCACTCAACCCTAGGTGACCACTATCATCCTAACCGCACATTCCTTTTTTTTTTTTTTTTTTTTTTTTTTACAAGCACCAAGGACTTGGTACTTTTAAAAACATAGGAGGTCAATTCCATATATAGGTACCTATATATATATGTATATATTTATTATATATATATGTATATATATTTTTTTGTATATATATATATATATTTTTATATATATTTTATATATATATATTTTTTTTTTTTTTTATATATATATTATATATATTATTTATATATTTTTATATATTTTTTTATATATTATGTATATATTATTTATATTTATATTTTTTTATATTTTTTTTATTTTATTTATATATTTTTTTATTTTTTTATATTTTTTTTTATTTATTTTTATATTTTTATATTTATATATATATTTTTTATATATATATATTTATTATTTATTTTTATTTATATTTATTTTTTTTTATTTATTATATTTTATATTTTTATATTTTTTTTTATATTATTTTATATATATATATTTTTATTTTATTTTTTTTTTTTTTTATTTATTTTTTTTTTATATATTTTTTTTTTTTTTTTTATATATTATATTATATATTTATATTTTTATTTTTTTGTTTTGTTTTTTTTTTTTTTTTTTTTTTTTTTTTCGGGCCGAAACGGGCTAGGGCTTTTTTTTTTTTTTTTTTTTTTTTTTTTTTTTTTTTTTTTTTTGCCGTGCCGGGCCCAAGCCGCCTAGCTTTTTTTTTTTTTTTTTTTTTCGGCCCGGAAGGCACGGGCCGTTTTTTTTTTTTTTTTTTTGCTTTTTTTTTTTTTTTTTAAGATATTTTTTTTTTTTTTTTTTTAAAAAAATATTATTTTTTTTAAAAAGAGAAATAATTTTTTTTTTTTTTTTTTTTTTTTTTTTTTGATTTTTTTTTAATTTTTTTTTATTTTTTTTTTTTTTTTTTATTTTTTTTATTTTTTTTTTTTTAAAAAAATTTATTAAAAAAAAAAAAAGAAAAAGAAAAGGGATGGGTTTTGGTCCAATGGACCAAAATGCTTTGGTCCATTGGAGCAAAACCACTCCTCCCAAGGTCTGCCTAGCAGACCTTGGGAGGAGAGCTCCTGGGGAGGAGGGCTGAGACCCCGAGGCCCAAGGCATCTTTTTTTGGGCCTTTTTTGCGGGCCATGCTGGCCCGGCTGGCACGGCCCAAACCGGGCCGTGCCGTGCCGGGCGGCCCGCCTCTTCGCGGCCCGGCACGGCCCAGGCCCGGATCGGGCCGTGCCGTGCCGGGCCGTCGGGCCCCAGGGGCGCGGCCCAGCACGGCCCCGTAGCTCGGGCCGGGCCGGCCCGGCACGGGTGCTACAGCACCCGTTTTTGCTTTTTTTTTCGCGGCCGTGCCGGGCCGGGCGGGCCACGTTTTTTTTTTTTTTTTTTTTTTTTTTTTTTTATATATATGTATATTTTGTATATATTACATATTTTTTTTTTTATTTTTTTTGTATATATTTTTTTATTATTTGTATATATTTATATTTTTTTGTTTTTTAGTCTTTATACTATCTATAGTTTTTTTTTTTTTTTTTTTATAGTTTTTTTTTTTCGATTTTAGGGTTTTCAAATCAACGATTTTTTTTTTTGATCTAGGATATTTGAAGTTTTTAGGAATTTTTTTATTTTTTTTCGACGTAGTTTACCTTGTGATCAAATCATTTCAAGATTGTTTTTTTTCAATGGTTTTTATTTTTTTTTTGTAGTTTTTTTAACGGTGGAGAAGAATCTTTTTTTATTCAAATTTTTTTTAGAAAATTTTTTTTTTTACATAGATGAATGTCAACATTCTTGATCTTGAATTTTTTTCCTTACTTTTTTTTTAAGAATTATTCAATTTTTTTTTTTTTTTTTTTGACATGATTTTTTACTAAGTAAACGATATCGAAAAAAAAAAAAAAACTTTTTTTTTATTTTAAGAACTTCACATACCCTAGATTTTTTTTTTTTTTGTGGATCGTTGATTTGAACACCCTTTTTTTTTTTTTTTTTTTATTTTTTTTTTTTTTTTTTTTTTTATAGATTTTATAGTAGCCTTTTTTTATATATTTTTTATATTTTTTTTTTTATTTATGTATTTTATTTTTTTATTTTATTTATATATATCTATATATATATACATGAATACCCTCGTATAATTACACCGAAGTCCCTCAGGTCGACAATATTCGCAACTAGCATTTAATAACCTGCGATAATTGCACCAAAGTCCCTCCTCAAGGATTTTCTTGCGGAACGGTGCATGAAATATTGTATATTTTTCGAAAATACCCCCGTTCTGATTTTCTCTCTCGAATTCAACTCGGTGCCATTTTGCATATAAACCCCCAGGCTTCGTGAAATTTGATCCACGCGTTCGCCTCGGGGTATACTTTCATATGACTCCTTCCACTCGCCAAGACTGTAAAATTTTTCACATAAAATGATAACCTCATCGCAAAGTGCTCTATTTTCACA
Source organism: Puya raimondii (assembly GCA_016920855.1). NCBI lineage: Eukaryota > Viridiplantae > Streptophyta > Magnoliopsida > Poales > Bromeliaceae > Puya > Puya raimondii. Next base: position 24,805,147 of record JABWPP010000049.1, read on the forward strand.
CTTTGCAAAAATTTCAATTTAGCCCTCCAACCATTGAGTTTCTTACCAGAAGCTCAACAGTGCCTGTATTTCGCCCAGTGACATCTTTCCTTGAGTTTTCACGTAATTCGACATATAAAATATCGCACATTTTGCCGAAAAATCCAGTTTCACCAAAATGACCACTTGCCGTATTTTGCCTTAAACTATACTTTTGCCATGCCAAACATGAAAACAGACCTGACCATGACTTCCTGCACTGCCAGACCTTGAGGGTGGCAGTTTTCGTTTCACTGAAAACTGTTCTGTTTTATAGACAAAGCCTACCCCTTTTCGAAATTATTCAATTAATCCACTTTTTCGAAAATTAAAAATTCTAGTTTCTACATAGTAAGTGTAGAGCAGCTCTCGAAACTCCTTCCAAACCGGGTAAGCTGCGGCGTATTGTTTCTCCAGAAGCCGCAGCCACCAATCATTAGCCTCAACCTCCAGGAAATGGGTGGCCAGAAAAACCTTTTCCTATTCCTTGATATATAGATTGCGGAACAGTTTCAGCATGTGCGTCACCTATTTCTCAACAATGAGTCATCGCTCTTGTCGGAGTTTCGGCAGGTCGAATTTCTTGAACTCTGACCCGCCCGCAAACGGGCCCGCTCCGCTGTCAGAGGGTCATCACCCCCGACAGATGTCGTCGTCGTGATTGTCGTCGTGGTCGCGGCTGTAGCCGCACCCGGTACAGTCTCCGCAGGAGGGTCCGTGGTAGCTGCCGTGCCCTACGCAAGAAGTGGGGCCTGGGCGGTAGTAGCTGCATCCTGCTGCTGCACCACATGCTGAACTAGCCTAGTAAAGGCTGTCACCTAGCCCGCAAGGGCCGTCATCTGGTCCTCGAGCAGCTGGGTGCGTCTAGTATCACCCTGCTGCCCGGGATCTGCCCTATCGCTGCCACCACCCCCGGCAGAAGCACAGGTCGACATGCCTTCAGACGCCTCTGCATCCGAACGCCCACCACCACGGCCCCTGCGGGAAGGTCTCCCAAGAGCCATATCTATATCAACACAGAGTCACAGTCACATTAAAAAATAAACTGACTCGACTCACTCACCGGGACTCGAAGCCCAACGAACTCCGCACTCGCGTGCCTATATACCTTAGGTCTTTCTATGGGTCAACCTAGCACATGGTTCAGTTAAAGACATGTGAGTGAAATTGTGGTTGTAAGTGGCTCTGATACCATCTTAATATGTCACGCCCCGGGGTCCGTTTTGTAAATCCTTTCAAAAAGAGCGCCAATTTGAAAACAGAGTCAGCAAAAAATGCCTTTTTTTAAAAAAATATAACCTTGCTCACCGGACGGAATAGACCCGCCACAAACATACGATTTCCTCTATCCATGCGAATAGAGTCTCCGCTGTATTTGCATGGCGTACCACCAGATACGAATACCTCAACACACAATATCTACTCACACAAATCCAGCAATCACAATGCAAATATTCGTATATTCAAACAACTAGCCATCCTTAAAGATGATGTAATGCTTTAAGCACTCCTTAAGCGAAGGATGATGCGAATGCACAATACACCAAATAATTCTATCTTTTGAAAGTGTTAATCACTCGTAATCTTTATTTTGAAAGACCTAGACCTAGAATATGCAATAAATCCAGATAAACCATTTGAAACTGTTTTTCACACGAAAACTCATCTTTTCTAAAACCAGCTACACAAGGGGTAGAAAATGTTTTATCATAAACCACAAGCCGATCCACAACTAAAATTCATATATCCATAAAATCACAGTTTTATTAATCCAAAACCACCAATCAATGATAACAAGCAATCATAACTGAAACACATGATAGTCTATTTTATTCAGGATAAATGAAAGGGAAAGAATAACCAGAATCTAGCGTCGATAGACGGGACCTTTAAAGCTCGCTAACTAAACCGCGTCTCACGCACCGTCCCGACCCTCAACACCCGTGTCACCTGAAAAGGAGGAGGTAAGAAACCAACCTGAGATTTTTCAGTGGGTACCACACGTAGGGGTGGAAACGAGCCGAGCTTGAGCGAGCTTATCTTAGCTCAAGCTTGGCTTGAAATTAATTTCGAGCCTAAATGTAGGCTCAAGCTCGGCTTGAAATTAATTCAAGTCGAGCTCGAGCGAGCCTAATTTCGAGTCGAGCGAGCTCGAGCCCTAAACGAGCCGCTTGAAATTCTTAACATCATGCAATCTATAATTTAATTCTTATAGAATATTATCTAAAATTTGATACAAAAATATATCTAATAGTTCAACATACAAAATAAATGCATGAATACGATATTATAATATTAAGAAAAATAATTTAGGGGAAGCGACTATGCGAGCAAGTGAAAGAGAGGGAGAGAGAGATTAATTAGAGTGAGGTTTTGCTGATTTGGTTTTGTGGGCCAGCAAATACGCCCGATAACCAAAACACTATATATATATATTTTAAAATTTTTATATATATTATTATTTTATAATTAAAAATTATATATTATTTTTTTTTTTTTATATATTTTATTTTTTTTTTTTTTAATATATATATGTGTGTATATATATTCGAGCTTTTTGAGCCTAATTCAGGCGAGCCCAGTAATACTCAAGCTCGGCTTGAAATAAATTTCGAGTTTTTTTTTTTTTTTCTGTTCAAGCTCAGCTTATTTGATTTCGAATCGAGCTCGAGCGAGCTGAATACTGAGCCGAACGCGAGCCGAACACGAGCCTGCTCGCTCATTTGCCAGCCCTAACCACATGCCAATAAAAGGATATATTTTATTGGTTTAGCCTGATACGATTTTATCTGATATTTTATGGGTTTAGCCTGAAAAATATATTTTATCTGGATATCTGACATTTTAAAAAGGGAAAAAATTAATAGTATCAGGCTAAAATATATGCTACCATCGTATGCATTGAAGGAGGCATTATGCCCAACATCAGCTAAGCAGCTGCTGGCAGTAAGCTCCCCATATTGGTTGTCTGAGGCAGCATAACAGCACCACCCGTTGTGTTTGCAGCATTTTCCACCGCATTACTAGAGAATATTGTAGAATTGCCTCCTGCACTGTGGGGCATACTAGGCGTCGGAATCATCGCACTGTAGGTGGAGGCAGATGTTGTTATATTTTGTGATGAGTGCTGGCTGTTGTGCTGTAGGTTTCTTATGATAGACTGCAAACGTTGCTCAACTGGCCCCACCAACATTTTCAGGTACTCCTCCTGGACAAAAGTGTAGGTAATTAAACCAATAAATTCAACATCTAGCCAAAAAGTGAATGGTGATTCTGGTGCTAAAAAAAGTTACCCGAAAAAATGAAACTCTTTTAAATGGTGACTAACACAAAATACTATTAATATATGCAGAAGCATAGAAATACAAGGAAAGTATAATTGCCGAAAGATTTATTTTATCTCAAAGAAAAAAAAAAAGAAGGAAATGTACCTTAGTGGTAGTTTCCTTGTAGATGCATTCTTCCAAGCGCTTTGCAAGTTCCGGTAGATTACTCTGCCAGCCACCAGTCAAGGGATGATTTCTTCTTTGTAGATAAGTAAAACTGCAAATCATCCGAATGTTTATAATGGTCATACATATATATGTGAAAAGAAAGAAAGAAAAAAAAAATCTTTCGATACTTGTAGAAACATCAAATATTAAATTAATAACCAGCCTAACTTCCCGAGATTATCTATCGTCTTTCCATATTCTAGGTTACAAAATATTAGAGCATCTATATATATATATTTGCATGAAGTGACAGCTCCTAATTAGACTCGAACTTGCAAAAACGTACTTGCAAGCACAGGGCATTTTACACTACACCAAACAATGGACCCTAATGGCAGCAGATAAATAGCAACTATTATCAACATATGTTTCACTACTGCTATTAATTAATTAGCTCGTGCATCCTCAAAACAGTTATCCATTCAAAAACAAGAAAAAGCCCAGAACAAAATTGAGCTCCGGGATAATTGATTGACTAGTCATATTATTAGATAAAATTAGCAAGATTTACACCCAGCTACTTTATTGCAACAGCAGCTGGTCATAAGAAAGACAAGGAAATACTAGGCTATTAACTAACTAGCTAACAGTTAGCATGCTGGGAATGCAGCCGCATTATGATCATTACATCAGTGATTGCAACAAAACTATGTACTGGTGAACATCACATTGCATCATCTGAGCAGATTACAGTTACTACGTACTAAAAGAGCCAAGAAGTAGCTACAAGGTATGGCTTGAATAAGGTCGTGCATGCATACGATCGACTCCGATAGACAGAGATAACAAGAATCTTGTTTTGCCGGTCCGACAAATGAGGTGCGACAACAAAGCTCAAACTCTCAAAGGTAAATGACCGACACTCTCGATCGATGCCAATACAATTCATTTATGTTTAAAAAGTTCTGCCTCTACCACAAACTGTTGTTTATCAAAAATTCCAAAATGAAAGGTAATATTTCCCATGCTAGAAAGCAAGATAAGCGAGCAAGAAAAGTAAAAAAAACTAAGAAGCAGTCCGACAATTTGCTTACATCTTCTCGCACATAGTTTTGCGGCCAGCAAGGAATTCAGGGTCCATGCCAGGGTTCCGGGGGTTCTGCGACGAGTTTCCGTGATAAGCAGCGGGGAGCGAGGCGGGGCACGAACCTGAACCTGATGTCGTCGTCATCAACCGCCTCTGCATTTACCGTCTCTTTCCAGCAGCAGCAGGTATGGTACGGTTCTACCGTATCGTATCGAAAGAACAAATCGATCACTTCGAAAGAATCACCCCGCCGGAGAATAAGAAGTAAAGAGAAGAAGACAAGATATGAGAGAAAAAGAGACAATTTTACTTGTTTCTTTCTTGTTATTAACGGACGAGATAACTTATTAACTTTTCCCTCATTCGATTAACTCGATCGATCTCTCCGGCGGTTGTATGGACATCGAACACCATTCGCCTCCGCCGGCTTGACCAATCAATATCTTCCGATTTTTTTTTGGTAAAAATATATAAAACTTACCTAAACTACAAATCATTTTGTTTCCATTATTTAATCTTTTAAATTTTAATTTAAATACTTATTTTTTTAATTTGTTTGATTTAAATAATTGAATGACTTTTCAGATATAAATTTAAACTAATTATTTATTTAAAAAAATTATAATTATGTAAATTATATAAAATATATTAACTAAACTCATAAAGATAAATGGGTGTTCAAATTTTGAACTTAAACGGTCACAGACTGGCTTAAATTAAACATATTAGATAATAAAATCAAAACTTTTAAAGATTATGTAGTTAGATCATAATAGGTAATAGTTGAAGCAAGTTTTATATCTTTTTATTTAATTTTTTTTTCTAAAGGACTTCTTGTCATCTAATTTTGACACTAAGTCGAGAACGAATTCAAAAGAAAAATATATAGCACCAAAGAAGGCTTTAAGATAAGATTTGAGTGTCGATAGACAGTTATACAGAAGGGCATTTTGGGTAGATGGTTTGGCAAAAGGAGGCCTTGGTGGAACATGTTGAAGACCCGTACAAGGTCCCAGAAGGCAACTCCTTATTTGAAATTCGAATTTCAGATAGAGAATATCGAAGAACTCGAAAATATGCGTAGAATTAGGGAATGGTTTTCGAAATAATGCATAATTATCTCACGGAGATCACTCTGATTACGGCTATACCAAAATCAAATCTGAAGACTATAAAAAAAAGCGAACGACTGCAATGAAAGAGGATATGATAATCAATTGATTAGAAATTCTATCCCTTTATCTTCTTTGGAAGTAGGCATAACATAGTCTAATAATAATGGTACTGTAGAGATCCCCTCGAAGTATAATCCTCTCTAGCACCGATCGCCCATGACCAATTTGTCATGCCCCGGACTATAATAGAAGCATTTTCGAGCACATGCTCAGACTCACTGCCAGTATAAAGGCACCCCCATACACAGGAAGTGTCATAATCAACCAGCATAAACAATTTTATGCAATATTGCATGATAGAGGTGTTGGCATTCGGTTAAACGGAATCGGGTGCGCCCATGATCGGACTCGATTCGACGATTATAATGTTATCTAATTGGACTAGATTTAATCTCTATTTTAATACGGAAAGCTAATTAGAGATATATTATTATCATATTAGAATAGCAATCATAAACCGATTCGGCATAATTTTCTACTTACCTATTAGAGTGTTGGGATCCCTTATAAATATATGGGCGATTGTATTATAAAAATGTGCAAGAAAAAAATAGAAAAAAATATTCTGAAATTCGTGAGTAATTTGTGAGCCATCTTGCGAGAAAAAGAAATCATATCCTTCATTAACCTATTGCTTCTAGAGGGTCTTGAACGGTGGATTATAGATCTAGCTCGTTAGTAGTTTGATCTATCGCGGGTTTGGAGCGTTAGAAGATCTTCGTGGATGATCCAAAGACACATGAATTACAGTCTGCATGAGCCGTATTTGAGCTCGACAGAGATCTAGTTGATTATTTCAGGACTCGCATGCACTTCCGCCATGGGTCCCGAGTCCGACCCGAGTCCAACTCGCATGCAGTTCCCTTTGAGCCGCATCAGTATAACATAGAGGGTCTTAGTACGGCAAAAAATTTGGAACATACTTATGTGACTAAAACCATGGTTCAGAGAGTGACAATAAAAGTTTTTAAGAGAGTTGTTCTTAGTAAGTTTAAACGTATGATTTAAAAATTGATCACTTTTAGGGTTAGCAGGTTGTTCTATGTAGACTTCTATTCATACAATACTAATAACAAATCCATGTAAGTCATCTGTATAAGAAAGTTAGAAATTCCTGAAAAATGCAAGTGCAAAAGATTTGGCATTGCTTCAAGCCTAACAGTCAGAGCAAAACTTTCTTCAAATTTAATGCTTTTTGTTTGATTTTGCAATCACTAATTAATCTATCTTCATTCCAAACAACTCCTAATTCTTCAAATTAAAACCTGTTATTTAATATCTTAAAATTTGAGATTTCTTTTTCTTTTTTCTCTCGATGTTGCTCGTAGGCCCCTCACACCAAGACTCACCTCAGAAACTATACTGTTATAATATTCAACCTCTTAATTAGAAGCCTTTTAGGAAACGAACCAACTATTTTATATATAGTGGTAGTTAGCTTATACAATTCTGGAAACATAGCAAAATGGGTGAGGATAGGGATGTCAACGGGTCGGGTTTGCGTCGGGTTTTCAAAAATCTGAACCCGAACCCGACAATCAAATTGAAACCCGAACTCAGACCCAAACCCGGCGGGTTTTAAAAATTCATACCCATACCCATACCCGACCCGACCAAAAATCCGAAACCCGAACCCGAACCCGAACCCGAACCCGAAAATCCAAACCCGAAGTAATGATTTTTCTTTACCATATTTCAAAATATATTATAGTAAAATCAAAACTTTTCAAAACACAATCAAATATAAGTAAATAAATAATATATATATATATAATTTGACCGTTGGATGATGATCCAATGGCTAAAATATTATTAAACATTTTATATATTATATAAGTAAATAAATAATATATATATATAATTTATTCGGGTTCGGGTTCGGGTCGGGTACATACAAAATCCATACCCGTACCCATACCCGTGGGGTTTTTATTTTCTATACCCATACCAGAATCCATATCTATTTAGTTCGGATAAACCTGCCCCGTTCGGATTCGGGTTTGGGTAATATTTCGGGTACCCATACCCATTGACATCCCTAGTGTAGGATTAGGCCCCGTTTGGATGCTCCTAAAAATATAGCATAGTTAAACTATACTACACTGGTAGGAAATTAAATTATCCTGTGAAGTGTTTGGGAGAAAAAAAAATGACGTAATTTTTGGAGTATAGTTATACTATACTCCAAAAAATAGAGTAAAATTATAATCCACTCTAACCAAAGAAAAAAATTCCATCAGTCTTAGGCTCTCTTATCCTAAAGATGTATCAAGTTCTAAATTTTAAATTTTAACATAAAATTTTAAATTTCAACCTAGATTTTAAATTTCAAAATTAAAAATTTTAAAATTCAATTTTAATTTTAATTTTATATTTTAAATTTCAATTTTTAAATTATAAATTTTAAATTTTGAAATTCAAAATTTAAATTTAAAATTTCAAATTTTTAAATTTCAAATTTTTAACTTTCAAATTTTTTTTTATTTTTTTAATTTCAAATCTTAATTTTCAAATATCAAGTTTCAAATTTTAAATTTCAAATATCAAATATCAAATTTTAATTTTCAAATTTCAAATTTCAAATTTTATTTTCCATTTTAATTTTCAATTTTCAAATTTTAATTTTGAAATTTTAAATTTCAAATTTTAAATTTTAAATCTCAAATCTCAAACTTTAAATCTCAAATCTCAAACTTTAAATTTCAAATTTCAAATTTCAAATTTCAAATTTCAAATTTCAAATTTCAAATTTTAAATTTCAAATTTTAAATTTTATATTTCAAATTTCATATTTGAAATCTCAAATCTCAAATTTCAAATTTCAAATTTATTTTAAAAATTTTAAATTTTAAATTTTAAATTTTAAATTTAAATGTAAATTTTATATTTCAATTTTTCAAATATCAAATTTGAAATTTTAAATTTCAAATTTTAAATTTTAAATTCTAAATTTTTAATTTTAATTTAAATATAAATTTTATAAATTTTAAATTTCAAAATTTTAAAATTTTAAAATAAATTTGAAATTTGAGATTTGAGATTTGAGATTCCAAAATTGCCCTTAGCCATATTTGGCAAAAAAAAATTTACTGTTTACAAATAATATTATTTTTACTAAATTTTATTTTAAAATAATTTAAATTTTGAATCTAAATTTTTTAAAATTTTAAATTTTAAATCTGAACAAAAACATAAAATATAAAATTTTAATTTAAAATACAAATAAATAAAAATTTATATATTTAAAATTTTAAAATATAAAAATTTTTAAAATTTAAAATTAAAATTTAAAATTAAATCTAAATTTAAAATTTAGAATTTAAAATACAAATTTAAAATTTAAAATTTATTATTTTAGATTTAAATTTAAAATTTAAAAAATATTAGATTTATTTTAAAAAATTTTAAAATTTTAAATTTTATATTTAAATTTAAAATTTAAAATTTAAAATTTAAATTTAAATTTAAAACTTAAAATTTAAATTTAATATTTGAAATTTAAATTTTCAAATTTAAAATTTAAAATTTAAAATTTTTTGAAACTTGAAGTTTAAAAATTCAAAATTTAAAATTTGAAATTTGAAAATTTAAATTTTGAAATATAAAATTTAAAATTTAAATTTTGAAATTTGAAGTTTAAAAATTTAAAATTTGAAATTTGTAATTTGAAATTTAAATTTAATAATTGAAAATTAAAATTCAAATTTTAAAATTTAAAATTTTACAATTCAAAATTTTAAATTCAAAATTTTAAAATAATGTATTGAAAGGGTTTCAGAAGTTGGAAGGGTAAACTTGTAATTTTATATAACATACAAGATAACCCGCCTTCAGTAATCCATGATACACCCCACCCCCCGGTAACGCAATATTACACCGAAAATATTAACGGGGGGTGGGGTTAGGGGTGTAATGTGGGCCATGCCGGGCCGGCACGGCCCACATTTTCCGGGCCGAAACGGGCTAGGGGCTGGCCCGGCCCGGCCCGGTTTCAATTTCGGGCCGTGCCGTGCCGGGCCCAAGCCGCCTAGCCTCCGGCCCGGCACGGCCCGGAAGGCACGGGCCGTGCCGGGCCGGGCCGTGCTTCGTGCCGGCCCTTTAAGATATTTTTTTTAATTTTTTTTAAAATTATTATAAAATTTAAAAAGAGAAATAATAAATTATTTTTATTTAAACTTATATTTTGATCAAATAATTAAAAATTTATAAAAATAGTTATAATATAGTAAATATTTAAATTTTTTTAAAAAAATTGTATTATTTAAAAAAAAGAAAAAGAAAAGGGATGGGTTTTGGTCCAATGGACCAAAATGCTTTGGTCCATTGGACCAAAACCACTCCTCCCAAGGTCTGCCTAGCAGGCCTTGGGAGGAGAGCTCCTGGGGAGGAGGCCTCCCCAGGAGCTGAGACCCCGATGCCTTGGGCCTCGGGGTGCGGGCCGTGCTGGCCCGGCTGGCACGGCCCAACCGGGCCGTGCCGTGCCGGGCGGCCCGCCTCTTCGCGGCCCGGCACGGCCCAGGCCCGCATCGGGCCGTGCGTGCCGTGCCGGGCCGTCGGGCCCCAGGGGCGCGACCCAGCACGGCCCTGTAGCTCGGGCCGGGCCGGCCCGGCACGGGTGCTACAGCACCCGTGCCGTGCTGCAGCCCGGCCCGCGGCCGTGCCGGGCCGGGCGGGCCACGTGCCGCCCGGCCCGTTTTACACCCCTAGGTGGGGTGTATCTTGGATTACTGAAGTCGGGTTATCTTGCATGTTATATAAAATTACAAGTTTACCCCTCCAACTTCTGAAACCCTTTCAATACGTCATGTTAAAAATTTTAAATTAAAATTTTGAATTGTCAAATTTTAAATTTTAAATTTTAAATTTTAAATTTTAAATTTTAAATTTTAAATTTTAATTTTAATTTTCAAATTTAAAAAATTTTAAATTTTTAACTTCAAATTTTCAAATATTAAATTTTAAATTTCAATTTTAAAAATTTAAAATTTAAATTTCAGTTTTACGTTTTAAATTTTAAATTTTAAAATTTTAAAATTTAAATTTTTTTTTTAAATTTTAAATTTAAATATAAAATTTTAAATTTTAAATTTTAAATTTAATTATAAAATTTTAATTTTAATTTTAAATTTTAAATTCTAGATTTTAAATTTCAAAAATTTAAATTTTAAATTTTAAATTTTAAATTTTAAATTTAGATTTTAAAATTTAAAGTTTAAACTTAAATTTAAATTCATGTTTTAAATTTGAAATGTAAATTTAAATTTTAAATTTTAAATTTCATATTTATATTTTAAATTAAAATATTATATTTTATATTTTTTGTTCATATTTAAAATTTAAAATCTAAAATTTAAATTATTTAAAATAAATTTAGTAAAAAAAAATTCTTTGTAAACAGTAAAAAAAAGTTTACGAAATATGACTAAGGGCAATTTTGGAATAGACTACACTTTATTGTCAAGATTACTGAATTTTATAAATTGAACCAAACATAGTAATTCTATATATACTGTAATCCAACATTATATTACTGAATTAAACCAAACGCAGTAATGCAACATCAGTAGTAATCTGATGTAGAAATCCAAGATATCTGGATATGTCGACATACTCTGTAATACTATATAACTTGAACCAAACGCACCCTTAAAGCTAAGTTCCATTAGTCTACTTTTTTTTTTGATTAAACAAGGATATACCCTATTTGATAAAGGAAGTACAGGTTAGAAAAGAAAACATAAAAGCTTTGCTCGGCTTTGCCCACGAAGGCTCAGTGAGCAAACTTCATAAGGTACACGAGAATAACTAGTAAAAGTAGGATAAAATCAATCGAAACCCTCTTAGGTCCTCAAAATAGACTTCCAGAGCTTTAGTGCGGAAACAACAGTCTTTCGCAGTTCTTCGTATGTAGAGTGTCGATTACTGAAGATCCTTGAATTTCGCTCTTTCCAAAGTTCCCAACAGGCTCCAACAAAACAAAGGTCGAAAAGTGCTTTTGATGCTCCCGACAACGACTCCCTGCTGCGTGTCCATCTGGTTGAGACGTCCCCTACTCGGTTTGCCACTAATTCTGTAGTGGTCGGGGTGTTATAGAGGAGTAAATTCCACAGGAACCTTGCATATTTACATCCAAAGAGAAGATGTTCCAGATTTTCTTCGTTGGAGAAGCATAAGACGCATATAGATGGTCCCTGCCAACCTCGCTTTGCTAGTAAATCGGTTGTCAATATCCTATTCCTCGCCGCTAACCACATAAAGACTTTGTGTCACGCCCCGGTTTACCTCTTCCCAGGCGCATGACCAGATCCGCCGCATACACAGTATCTCTACCATGTATACGAAGCGAAACAACATCCACAATAATCACACATCGCTAAAGGTATCAACAGAGCTGCTATATAAATATATCAAAAGATCACTGTACATACATCATCCATAACTCTCACATATAACTCTCATATACAACACTGATATCACAATCATACTGTATGTACAGACTCAACCATCTAACCAAAAATGGGTATACCTCTAGCCAAGTATCCGGGGAATAGCTCTACCCGACGGTCTCCTTTCCGCGCTCAGTATGCACAACAGGGGAAGAAGACTCTGCAAAAAGATGTCACCAATGGGTGTGAGAACTACTATCAATCAAGTAGTCCTCAGTGGGTACCGCCACCAGCCTCAGCGGTCTGCCCACTAAGTCCTCAATCTCAAGAGATATGTATAGAGCAATAAAAGAGTAGGAGATATTGTAGTACTCGGAAATTTTGAGATTTAGGGTTTCTGGACTTGGGGGATTTCGGGCGCCCGGAAGAGGTGAAGTGGACGCCCGGTAGTTTCCGGACCCCGAGGACTTTGTGGACGATCCGGTTGTGGCCGTCTCAATATGTCGTCGTATCAACTTAACTTTCTCTTCGGCTTCAATCAAAAGGTCTGGTCCCAACGTCTTCCTTTCACCAACATCATCCCAATACAGAGGTGATCGACATTTGCGTCCATACAATGCTTCAAACGGAGCCATCTTAATGCTCGCTTGATAGCTATTGTTGTACGCAAACTCTACCAATCTCATATGTCGATCCCAACCTGACCAAATCCAGTCTGTCTGTATAGTGCGCTCGGACTGACCATCAGTCTGGGGATGAAATGCAGTGCTAAATCGAAGCTGAGTCCCCAAAGCTGATGAGAAACAAACCTTGGGTCTCTATCAGATACTATTGAGATTGGCACTCCATGCAATCTCAATATCTCATCCATATACAGCTGTGCAAGTCGCTCACGTGACCAAGTAATCTGCATAGGCAGAAAATGAGCAGACTTCGTCAGCCTATCAATAATCACCCAAATAGAATCACAGCCGCTCGAAGTCCTCGGCAATCCTACGATGAAATCCATTGTAATATGATCCCACTTCCACTCAGGTATTGGAAGACTCTGTAGCTTACCAGCTGGTACACGATGTTCAGCCTTAACTTGCTGAGCTTACCAGCTGACATGTCAAACATTGAGCTACAGCTCTACCAATATCCCGCTTCATACCATTCCACCAGAAGTGAGTCTTCAGATCCTGGTACATCTTAGTCCCTCCAGGATGTACAGAATAAGGAGAATAATGTGCTTCCTTCAATATCTCCTCCCGAATCTCCTGATCCGCTGGTACACATAGACGTCCTCTATAATGAAGAGTCTCAACATCATCACAAGTAAAGTCTTCAAGATCTCCACTTTTCAGTTGATCTCGAACTTTCACCAAGTAAGGATCCACACTCTGTTTCTCTCGAATCCTATCTAACAGAGTGGGCTGCAAAATCAGAGTCATCAGTCTCGCTGTCATCCCAGAAGTAACCACTTCAAGGGACAATCTCCGCATCTCCTCCACTAGGACAGGCTGTTGAGTAATACACAAACTCAAAGTTGCCACAGCCTTCCTACTCAAAGCATCGGCAACAACGTTCGCCTTACCGGGATGGTATAATATAGAAATGTCATAATCCTTCAATAATTCTAACCATCTCCGTTGCCGTAGATTCAACTCTTTCTGTGTAAACAGATACTTAAGACTCTTATGATCTGTATATAGGGATGTCAATGGGTATTGGTACCCGAAAAATTACCCGAACCCGAACCCGAACGGGTCGGGTTTACCCGAACTAAATGATGGATATGGATTCGGGTATGGGTATAGAAAATAAAAACCCGACGGGTATGGGTATCAATATCATGGATTTGCCATGTACCCCGACAAAGAACCCGACCAACCCGAACCCGAATAAATTATATATATATATTTATTTATTATATATTAATTTATTTAATATATAAAATAATTTTTATCAAATCATCATCCACATTGGCACATCAAAATCTTCAATCCAATTTACACTCAAAGGCTCAAAAGTTTTGATTTTTACTACAATATATTTTCAAATATAGTACTTCGGGTTTGGATTTCGGGTTCGGGTTCGGGTACGGGTTTCGGGTATTAATCGGGTTCGGGTCGGGTATGGGTATGGATTTTTAAAACCCGTCGGGTACGGGTCCGGGTTCGGGTTCAAATTTGGGGGTCGGGTTCGGGTTCGGGTTTTTTAAAACCCGACCCAAACCCGACCCATTGACATCCCTATCTGTATACACTTCACAATGCTCACCATAAAGATAGTGACGCCATAGCTTCAGAGCAAAGACTACCGCCGCCAACTCCAAATCATGAGTGGGGTAGTTCTTCTCATATTCCTTTAGTTGTCTTGAAGCATATGCAATCACTTTGCCATGTTGCATCAACACGCAACCTAAGCCACTATGCGAAGCATCACTATAAATAACAAATCCTTCGCCCATCACAGGTAGTGCAAGAATAGGGGCTGTCATCAATCTCTGCTTAAGCTCATCAAAGCATTCTTGACACTCATCACTCCAAACATACTTAACTCCTTTCCTAGTTAGTCGAGTAAGTGGCGTAGAGAGTTTCGCAAAACTCTCCACGAATCGTCGATAATACCCGGCCAGACCAAGAAAACTCCGCACCTCAGAAATGGTCGTTGGTCTAGGCCAATCACGAATTGCCTCAATCTTCTTAGGATCAACAGCTACTCCCGAAGCTGAAATCACATGGCCTAAAAAGGCAACCTCTCTCAACCAAAACTCACACTTCTTCAGCTTTGCATACAACTTCTTCTCTCGCAAGAGTTGTAGCACTAATCTCAGATGCTCCTCATGCTCCGCATCATCACGGGAGTAAATCAAGATGTCATCAATGAAGACTACCACAAACTTGTCCAAGAAGGACTTAAAGACTCGGTTCATCATATCCATAAATGCAGCTGGGGCATTAGTCAATCCAAACGGCATGACTGTAAACTCATAATGCCCATACCGAGTTCTAAAAGCGGTCTTAGAAATATCCTCGGCCTTCACCTTCAACTGGTGGTAACCGGACTGAAGATCAATCTTAGAAAAGACACACGCTCCCTGCAATTGATCGAACAGATCACAGGTCATCGATATCGATACGTGGGGGGGGTATCTATTCTTGATGGTCACTTTGTTCAATTCTCGATAATCCACACACAACCTAAGTGAACCATCCTTCTTCTTCACACAATAGTACACAGGCGCAGCGCGCTCCCCAAGGTGACACACTTGGTCTAATAAAACCTTTATCCATCATCAAATCTTGCAATTGCGCCTTCAACTCTCTCTCACTCACTCAGTGGTGCCATTCTATAGGGTGTCTTCGAGATTGGCGCGGCGGTTCCGGGTACCACATCAATCACGAATTCAATCTCCCTATCAGGAGGCATCGAGGATAACTCAGAAGGAAATACGTCCGGAAAATTCACGGACAATAGGAATATCCTCGAGTCCTGGTACTACAGTAGGCACCTCAGTCACTGTTGCTAAATAGGCCATACATCCACTATTTAACATCTGTCTGGCCTTAGCAGAAGAAATCGTCACTGCGAACAGTGAACTCTTACAACCTTCATAAACATACTCCTCATGCCCAGGCTCACGAAAAATTATCGTCTTAGATTCACAATCGATCGTAGCAAAGTATCGAGATAACCAATCCATGCCTAGGATTACATCAAAATCCTGTAATTGTCTCTCAATAATAATAAATCAACAGGCATGATCCAAGGTCCTACTTGCACAGGACATCCTAAACAACCCTCAATCACCTGCAAATTATGGTCAGGTACCCGCACCTCCTGTGCCTGGGGTAACAATCCTATCTCTAGACCATGATGCAATGCAAATGTCCTACTAACAAAGGAATGCGATGCACCAGTATCGAATAAAGTACGCGATCTAATGCCACAAATCAAAACTATACCTGCCACCACTCGATTAGCTATCGCAGGATCCTCAATCTGAGCGGCATAAACTCGCCCGCTCGCCGGTGGCTGGCGTCGATCCTGCTGTCGTGGCATAGAAGATCGCTCCTGAGAAAATACCGGGGAAGCTCCAGAATACTGTGGTGGAGTAAAGGGTACGGATGCCATAGAAGGAGTCGCTACAAGTCTGGGACAAGCCCTCCTGATGTGTCCCCGCTGTCCACATTCGAAACATCGGCCCTCTGGTCGATCACAAAGATAAGCAAAATGAGGTCCTCCACAAATCACACATCGGGGAGGTCCCCTCGACTGCTGCTGCTGCTGTCGCTGCTGGCGATATCCTCCAGACTGCTGGCGAAATCCTCCAGACTGCTGGCGACTAAAAGATCCACGTCTCTGGAAACGCGATTGCTGAGGAGGTTTAGGTAGCCTTCTGCTACTTGATTGTCCTCCATCATCAGGCGCCGGGCGCTTCCTCTCCTGACCCTGAGCTGGGTCCACATGCTGCCCTCTCGTCACAAATGCCCCACGCTCTACCCACAGAGACTGCTCAATAGTAGCATCCAAAGTCTGAAGTCTCTGCGAGTGGACAAATGGAAAGATCTCGGGTTTCAAACCCTTCTCATACAGATAAACCTTCTGTATCTCATCTCTCGCCGCTGAGGGAACACAATTAAGCAACCTAGTAAATTCCCTCGCATACTCCTGCACCGAGCGATTCCCTTGCTTCAGGTTCTTCAAGTCTTCCTCTATCTTCATTTTTACGCTACTAGGAAAATATGCCCCATACATAATCCCCCGAAACTCACTCCAAGTCATCTGTAGAGGATTCAAGGACCTATGATCACGGGTCCTCCTCCACCAGACATGTGCATCACCAGATAAACAATGCACTGCCATATGCACCTGCTCCCGTGCTGGCACAAAAAGATCCTCGAACAATTTCTCCATCTCACATATCCAGGCTTCTACCACCCACGGTTCTATACTACTACCATTGAATCGTGGTGGATCAAACCTACAAAAGCGAGCCAATCTATCCGCCATCCGTTCCTGCTCCTCTTCAGAAAGCACTTGACTAGGCTGAGTACTTCCTTCTCCGGGTTGAGATGTAGTTGGAGTTGTCGCCGCCTGAGGTTCCATAGCTCGGGGCGTAGAGAAAGCATCACACATCTTCTGCAACAAGGCACTCTGCTGCCTTCCAACTGCAGCTATGTCTGCTAGCTGCTCCTGCAGAGCGGGCCGTTCACTAGGTCCCGTCTGCTCAGGCATATCCGAAGGCGTCGGATGCGCTCGCGTCGATGGTCGTCGAGGAGGCATAGTAATAATCCTGCAACAGAATACCCGATTAGGACCACAAACAACTCACGACCCAATCTAGCGAAAGTCTAGAAGGACACTTATTTTCTTCTCAGATTATTATGTCGTCTGCAGCCAACATAATTCATCCGATAAGAGAAGGCATAATCCCTCAGTCACTCTTCCTACACAAGGAAGGATTCAAAACCCAATCTTTGACTTTCGCGATCAATCACGTCTCTCTCGTCATTCTTAGGTCTGTTTATCTTAGGTTTCCTAGGCCCTCTTGACCTATTCCTAAGCTCTGATACCAACTTAATCTGTCACGCCCCGGTTTACCTCTTCCCAGGCGCATGACCAGATCCGCCGCATACACAGTATCTCTACCATATATACGAAGCGAAACAACATCCACAATAATCACACATCGCTAAAGGTATCAACAGAGCTGCTATATAAATATATCAAAAGATCACTGTACATACATCATCCATAACTCTCACATATAACTCTCATATACAACACTGATATCACAATCATACTGTATGTACAGACTCAACCATCTAACCAAAAATGGGTATACATCTAGCCAAGTATCCGGGGAATAGCTCTACCCGACGGTCTCCTTTCCGCGCTCAGTATGCACAACAGGGGAAGAAGACTCTGCAAAAAGATGTCACCAATGGGTGTGAGAACTACTATCAATCAAGTAGTCCTCAGTGGGTACCGCCACCAGCCTCAGCGGTCTGCCCACTAAGTCCTCAATCTCAAGAGATATGTATAGAGCAATAAAAGAGTAGGAGATATTGTAGTACTCGAAAATTTTGAGATTTAGGGTTTCTGGACTTGGGGGATTTCGGGCGCCCGGAAGAGGTGAAGTGGACGCCCGGTAGTTTCCGGACCCCGAGGACTTTGTGGACGATCCGGTTGTGGCCGACGGAGATCGGATCTGGATGCATGAACCGGACGCCCGGACGGAGGATCCGGTTTGAGTTGTGACGTGGAGGGCCACGTGTCGTGACGCAGGTGTAAGATAGGGGGTGCCCTAGGATCTATCTAGAGTATATCAATCACCTAGAGGGGGGTGAATAGGTGTATAAACAAAAATCACAAATCTCAATGCGATAAAGTAATGCGGAAAATAAAATCAACACACCGAGATTTACGTGGGAAACTCCACCTTGGAGAAAAACCCACGGGACCAACACGCGAAAAAAACAATCCACTAAGAGTAAAGAATTACAAGGTGATTACCGACTCCACGGACTTAACCTCTCCCTTCTCTTCAGCGGATCACGCGCACCAACGGGTTGTCCACGCCCCACGTCCGAGTCCACGAACGCCACGTCCCGAATCCACGAGACGCCCAACTTCGAATCCACGAAGTCAACAACACGTCGAATCCACGACGCCCACTCGAATCCACGAGCACCAACGATCCGAATCCACGAACCGTCCAACTTCGAATCCACGAAGTATTGATCACGCCGAATCCACGACGCCACTCGAATCCACGAGCAAGAACAAATAACGTTGATGATGTAACGTTGATGATGGTTTATTGCTTAGAATAACATTGAAAATCTGTGGGAATAATCTCTAAGCAATCCTCAAATTGATTCTAAAAGAATATTAGAAATTAGAACACCATGAATCAATTTGAGAGAAGCTTGATGTAGAAGATGAGGAAAACGGTTACCTACAAGCTTCTAGGGTTTCTAAAAGATAATCTGTGATTCACCACCTTTTAGAGACTCCCCCACAACTTATTTATAGGTTAGAAGCAATCCGAAATTGATTAGGATTAAAAAACAGTTTTTAGAAAGGTTTGGAAGCAAACCGATTTCGACTAGGATTGCAAAACTGATTTTAGAAAGGTTTGGAACCAAATTAGGATTGCTAAGATATTTTAAGGAATATACCATCTTATTTACATGTTTGGGAGACATTAGAATCAAAGTAGGATTGAAAAATAACTTTCCAAAACTTCGCAACGGGTCGGGGTCCGGACCGCGGGTATGGGGTCCGGACCTTGACACACTCCAGGCGTTTCATTGTCCGGACCTCAGCCATCAGGGTCCGGACCCGGTCTGCGAAACAGCCTGGGGTCCGGACCTCAGCCCTCAGGGTCCGGACCTCCGCCCTCAGGGTCCGGACCTCATCCTCAGGGTCCGGACCCTCCCTGCGTGACAGCTAGGGAGGCGTACGGGTTCCGGACCTCAACTTCCAGGGTCCGGACCGGGTCTGCGAACCAGCATAACCTGCTTACGGGTTCCGGACCTCATGTTCCAGGGTCCGGACCTCGTAGTTGGAAAACTCATTTTTTACAATTTAAAACACTTTGAATCCATTCTAAAGTCTTCCAAATACTTGTAAATGTTTATCAATCATCATCAAGATTATTTAAACTTACCAAGCATCGTGAATTCAAACGGTTAGTCTTCGAGTCTTCAATCTTCGTCTTTTCTTCTTTGAACCTTCAAGACTCCGACTCACTTCACAAAATATGCCAATATAAAATCCGTAACAATCTCCCCCTTTGGCAATTTCGTGACAAAACACAAAAATACATTACATAAAACACTCACGATGCTCTCTCCAAAAAATGAAATTCATTGCCATCACCAAAACAATGAACTTCTCGCGTGAAAGATCCAAATGAAATTTAAAATTACAATTTAGTAACTCCTAAAACAAACTCTATAACTTATACAAACATGGAGTCTTGAAGTCTTGAGAGACCTGCAAAATATTTTCATTCTCCACGAACAAAGTTAGTAGAAAAAGTATCAAAATCGCTCCCCCTTTGTTCATGCAATCTCTCCCCCTATGTTTATGCGTCTAAGTTATCATTACCTCTCTCCCCCTTTTTGTCAAAAATTGCCAAAAGAGAAACACCAAAAATAGAGAGAAGTTCGAGAGAAATCAATCAAAATACAAGTTGAAAGCTTTTCAATTTTGAAACCACTTGTTATAAAATTTCAAGCAATGTTAGTGCATGAGAAATATAAATTCACATTGACTTCTTTCAATCCCTATTAATTTCATAAGAATTAAGAATTTTACTACACAATCATCATGATGTAGATAAATCATTACACGATTTCTCAATTCATATAAACATCAAAATCAAGTCATCAAAAATAATCTAAAGGCTCAAAAGCTATCAAGATGTAAACGGATTATGAAGATGACTTAAGGGATTCATCAAAGAGACAGAAAATTTGTCGCACAAACATTCAAATTTGAGATAAAACAAATAGCACAAGGGGTGGCTCTTTGAGCATCTTTCATGTATGTGGACTACCTTATAACACCGAAAAAATAAAATTTTGTGACATTTTCCTTTTGCATCCTTTTGCACTTGTATATATTTTTTCGGATATGCAATTCAATTCTCATGTGGTAGCTGCACACACTAACCGGACGACCGGGGTGGTAGCTCTTTCCTCCATGTGGTGGTAGTTTTCACACTCCTTTAAGGATGTAACTCTTTCCACATCTTTCAAAGCATACGAGCATTTCATTTTATATAATAATAACTCCCCTCGCTTATGCAATCTCTTATTTGAAAGAACATGTGACAAATTTTAGTCCATAAGAGAATGACTATTCATCAAATTCAACACACACAACCGAGATAGGTTAAGCTCCTAGAGATTACACATGATTGCCTAAATTTGATGAATATAAGTATTAAGAATTCTCATAATAAATTATCTTCAAAAATAATGAAAATAAAGTAAAACCGATAATTAATATGAGATTAATTAAGAGTGAATGAAAGTGAACCTATTGATATTCAATGCACTATTTAATGTTCTAATCATTCAAAGAATCTAAAAAATCGTAACAATGAAAGCACCAAAAACGTGTAATGCAATGAACAAAAGATATGCAATAAAAACCGATCAAAGCATTACTCTAAGTCAAAACAAATTAAGACTTGAGAGAAGGAAAGATATCACCTTTCCGAACCCAAACTTGTCGGATTGTTGGTTGCCTTGGTTTGTTGACGTTGGGCACGGTTTGTTTTGACTTTTGATCAACCTTTGGTCTCACCATCGCATTCCGCTTCGGAGTATTTAATTGTTGTGGCTTTGACTTTCGGTTGACCTCGGGTACTCGACCTTTTGGATGTTGCTTTTGAAACCGAGGAGGTTGTCGAGTGGTGGAAGATGCCGATAGATGCTTAGAAGATGCCACTTGAGTTTTCTTTTTATGGCATGTCTTCTTGATATGTCCTTTCTTTCCGCATCTATGACATATTTTATCCTTCAATTTCGTTGAGACTATATGTGCTGAATTTTTAACCTTCTCAACATGTTTTCGCTCATATCCAAGTCCAAGTTTACTTGTTTGACCCAATCCGAGCATACTATCGAGCTTTTTCGATCCGGAGGAGAATTTTAGTATGTCGGACTTGAGTAGATGGACTTGTTTGGTCAAAACTTGATTAGAAGTATGAATTTCCTTGACTTGATGTTCTAGAAAACCAATCTTTTCTTGATGTGATTTAATCGTCGTCTCCGATTGGTCTAGCTTCTCTTGGAGGATCTTATTGTTCTTCAAAATTTGTTCCCTTTCCTCCGCAAGAGCTTTAGTTGTGGTCTTCAACATTTTATTTTCATTCTCAAGTTCCAATAGATGGTTCCTCAACTTCTTATTGTACTTAGCCATCTTCTTCGATTCCTTAAGAAGTTGTTGATACGCCACTAAAAGATTTTCCTCGTCCGACTCTTCTTCGCTCTCATCAAATAGAGGAGGCCGACTAATAGTACTACCTTTTTCACCCATAATGATAGATAAATCTAGATCCTGCTCTGATACCAATTGTAAGATAGGGGGTGCCCTAGGATCTATCTAGAGTATATCAATCACCTAGAGGGGGGTGAATAGGTGTATAAACAAAAATCACAAATCTCAATGCGATAAAGTAATGCGGAAAATAAAATCAGCACACCGAGATTTACGTGGGAAACTCCACCTTGAAGAAAAACCCACGGGACCAACACGCGAAAAAACAATCCACTAAGAGTAAAGAATTACAAGGTGATTACCGACTCCACGGACTTAACCTCTCCCTTCTCTTCAGCGGATCACGCGCACCAACGGGTTGTCCACGCCCCACGTCCGAGTCCACGAACGCCACGTCCCGAATCCACGAGACGCCCAACTTCGAATCCACGAAGTCAACAACACGTCGAATCCACGACGCCCACTCGAATCCACGAGCACCAACGATCCGAATCCACGAACCGTCCAACTTCGAATCCACGAAGTATTGATCACGCCGAATCCACGACGCCACTCGAATCCACGAGCAAGAACAAATAACGTTGATGATGTAACGTTGGTGATGGTTTATTGCTTGGAATAACATTAAAAATCTGTGGGAATAATCTCTAAGCAATCCTCAAATTGATTCTAAAAGAATATTAGAAATTAGAACACCATGAATCAATTTGAGAGAAGCTTGATGTAGAAGATGAGGAAAACGGTTACCTACAAGCTTCTAGGGTTTCTAAAAGATAATCTGTGATTCACCACCTTTTAGAGACTCCCCCACAACTTATTTATAGGTTAGAAGCAATCCGAAATTGATTAGGATTAAAAAACAGTTTTTAGAAAGGTTTGGAAGCAAACCGATTTCGACTAGGATTGCAAAACTGATTTTAGAAAGGTTTGGAACCAAATTAGGATTGCTAAGATATTTTAAGGAATATACCATCTTATTTACATGTTTGGGAGACATTAGAATCAAAGTAGGATTGAAAAATAACTTTCCAAAACTTCGCAATGGGTCGGGGTCCGGACCGCGGGTATGGGGTCCGGACCTTGACACACTCCAGGCGTTTCATTGTCCGGACCTCAGCCATCAGGGTCCGGACCCGGTCTGCGAAACAGCCTGGGGTCCGGACCTCAGCCCTCAGGGTCCGGACCTCCGCCCTCAGGGTCCGGACCTCATCCTCAGGGTCCGGACCCTCCCTGCGTGACAGCTAGGGAGGCGTACGGGTTCCGGACCTCAACTTCCAGGGTCCGGACCGGGTCTGCGAACCAGCATAACCTGCTTACGGGTTCCGGACCTCATGTTCCAGGGTCCGGACCTCGTAGTTGGAAAACTCATTTTTTACAATTTAAAACACTTTGAATCCATTCTAAAGTCTTCCAAATACTTGTAAATGTTTATCAATCATCATCAAGATTATTTAAACTTACCAAGCATCGTGAATTCAAACGGTTAGTCTTCGAGTCTTCAATCTTCGTCTTTTCTTCTTTGAACCTTCAAGACTCCGACTCACTTCACGAAATATGCCAATATAAAATCCGTAACAGCAGGACACGTGTCGATCGCCGGAGACACACCGCCCCACCGCCTACTGACCGCCGACCGACCGCTTGACCGCACGACGACACCTGTACGGCAGGGTTTCCGGACGCCCGGAAGTTGTGATGTGGGCGCCCGAAAGTCGGATTTTGGGAGCCTATAAACAGGCGAGTCCCTGATGGTTTTTGGTGCATTTCCACTTCGTATGATCCCTATTTCTAGAGAGAGAAAGTGGGTTTAGGGCCATGTGTTGGCATAGTTTGTAACCCTGCTTGCTCTCTTCTACTCTGCTGATCTGATCTGGTGCCAAGCCGTTATTCTGCTGGAGATAGCAGTTTCCTTAGAGGTTTTGACAGATCGGGGTGCTGCCGGAGTCGTTATCCTGGAGGGTTGGATCTGAGGATATTGTTCTTTCCCCACCGTGGTTGGATTAGCTTTTCAGGTGGGTTGATGTTTGCCAGATTCAGTGGACTTCCTCCTACGTGTTTTATCTCATGTTAGCATAATATGATATGATGTGTTTGGATTATGTTAGCATGATTGGATTATGATATGTGGATATTGGATTATGTTATTGGGATTATGATAGTATGCCATGCTAAGATTATGTTAGAGATGCCATGTTAGGGTAAGACTGATCTATAGACCGCATGGGCATGTTATGATCTTAGATGTGCTAATGATATGTATATGAGCATGCATTTCTTTGTATCCTTGTTGCATGATTGGACCTACACCTATTCTGTTGATTCCTTGTACCAGTTGTTGTGCATGTAGTGTAGGTGATCATGTTGTGGCTCGTGCTATGTTGTTGTACCTCCTCTTTGTGGTAGAGTCGAGAGCCTCCTCTTGTGATAGAGTTGAGATTGATTGTGAGCACTGGAGCATTGATTGTGCCAAGGGCACGTGGTTCTTTGTGAGAGCATGGATTGGGTCATACTTGTTGATTATCCTTTGTGGTGCCGAGGGCACAGTGGATTGGGTCTTACTTGTTGACTATTCTTTGAGGTGCCGAGGGCACATGATCCTTTGTTGACCCAGTCGTGTCGATCATATACCTGCGGGTGCTTGGCGGATACTATGGTTGTACTTTGCTCGGTTGGGTCGCTCCCACGAGTACCACTCTAGAGTTGGCATGTTCCGTACAGAGGGTTGTACGAGGGGCTAGTTACAGACGGGCTTCCTGTACTAGTCGGCTCCCTGGAGGGTTGAGCGTGATCAGGCCGCAGGTATGGTATTGTATTGAGAGGTATTGTATGGCGAGAGCTAGGTACAGATGGGGTTCCTGTACTAGCTGGTTCGCAGGTATTGTATTGTGTATGTTAGTCCTCATTTGGTATATTCAGTTCATTGGTATTTCATACTGACAGTTGAGCTTTGTGCATAGTAGTGGTAGTATATCTCCTACTCTTTTATTGCTCTATTCATATCTCTTGAGATTGAGGACTTAGTGGGCAGACCGCTGAGGCTGGTGGCGGTACCCACTGAGGACTACTTGATTGATAGTAGTTCTCACACCCATTGGTGACATCTTTTTGCAGAGTCTTCTTCCCCAGTCGTGCATACTGAGCGCGGAAAGGAGACCGTCGGGTAGAGCTATTCCCCGGATATTTGGCTAGAGGTATACCCATTTTGGATAGATGGTTGAGTCTGTACATACTATGTGATGTTGATATCAGTCTGTATATGAGAGAGTTATATGTGAGAGTTATGGATGATGTATGTACAGTGATCTTTTGATATATTTATATAGCAGCTCTGTTGATACCTTTAGCTCTGTGTGTTTGATTGTGGATGTTGTTTCGCTTCGTATACATGGTAGAGATACTGTGTATGCGGCGGATCTGGTCATGCGCCTGGGAAGAGGTAACCCGGGGCGTGACAGATATACTACCACTACTATGCACAAAGCTCAACTGTCAGTATGAAATACCAAATGAACTGAATATACCAAATGAGGACTATCATACACAATACAATACCTGCGAACCAGCTAGTACAGGAACCCCATCTGTACCTAGCTCTCGCCATACAATACCTCACAATACCATACCATACCATACCATACCATACCTGCGGCCTGATCCCGCTCAACACAATAGGGAGCTGCTCAACACAATAGGGAGCCCAACTAGGACAGGAACACCATCTGTCACTAGTTCCTCGTACAATCCTCTGTACGGAACATGCCAACTCTAGAGTGGTACTCGTGGGAGCGACCCAACCGAGCAAAGTACAACCATAGTATACGCCAAGCACCCGTAGGTATATGATCGACACGACTGGGTCAACAAAGGATCATGTGCCCTCGGCACCTCAAAGAATAGTCAACAAGTAAGACCCAATCCACTGTGCCCTTGGCACCACAAAGGATAATCAACAAGTATGACCCAATCCATGCTCTCACAAAGAACCACGTGCCCTCGGCACAATCAATGCTCTAGTGCTCACAATCAATCTCAACTCTATCACAAGAGGAGGCTCTCGACTCTACCACAAAGAGGAGGTACAACAACATAGCACGAGCCACAACATGATCACCTACACTACATGCACAACAACTGGTACAAGGAATCAACAGAATAGGTGTAGGTCCAATCATGCAACAAGGATACAAAGAAATGCATGCTCATATACATATCATTAGCACATCTAAGATCATAACATGCCCATGCGGTCTATAGATCAGTCTCAGTCTAACATGGCATCTCTAACATAATCTTAGCATGGCATACTATCATAATCCCAATATCATAATCCAATATCCACATATCATAATCCAATCATCACATCATGCTAACATAATCCAAACAACATCATATCATATTATGCTAACATGAGATAAAACACGTAGGAGGAAGTCCACTGAATCTGGCAAACATCAACCCACCTCACAAGCTAATCCAACCACGGTGGGGAAAGGACAGTATCCTTAGATCCAACCCTCCAGATAACGCACTCCGGCAGCACCCCGATCTGTCAAAACCTCCAAGGAAACTGCTATCTCCAGCAGAATAACGGCTCGACACCAGATCAGATCAGCAGAGTAGAAGAGAGCAAGCAGGGTTACAAACTATGCCAACACATGGCCCTAAACCCACTTTCTCTCTCTAGAAAATAGGATCACGAAGTGGAATTGCACCAAAAACCATCAGGGACTCGCCTATTTATAGGCTGCCAAAAGTCCACTTTCGGGCGCCCACTTCCCAATTTCCGGCAGTCCGGAAACCCTGCCGTACAGGTGTCGTCATGCGGTCAAGCGGTCGGTCGGCGGTCAGCAGGCGGTGGGGCGGCGTGTCTCCGGCGATCGACACGTGTCCTACGTCGCGACACGTGGCTCTCCACGTCACAACTCAAACCGGATCCATAATCCGGGCGTCCAGATCCTGCGCCCAGATCCACAACTCGTTGGCCACAACCGGATCATCCACAAAGTGCAACGGGGTCCGGAACATTCGGGCGTCCACAACCTCACTTCCGGGCGCCCGAATCCTGCCAAGTCCAGAAACCCTAATTCATGAAAATTTCCGAGTACTACACTTTGATCCTGAGTGGAGCTAGCCTTGAGTTTCCATAGATGAGGTAGTCTGCAGTCGTGACTTCGCTGAAAGTGAGGAAGTCATAAGCGCTCCGAGTCGAGAAATTGTTGGCCTAGTGGCCCTAATCATTCTTTAGATTTTGATGATAACAAATAATTGAACTAATCTTTTATCTTGAGTTTTGTGTTTAGACTTCTCTATCTTCAATTGGACTCAAGATGGGCAATCCTCTAGCACTAAGCTTCACCACTTGAAGCTACCTTGTCAAGTAGATAAAATATCTCTCTACTCCACCTTTTAACATTGTGCTTTAAAGATTAAAGTATGAAATGTCAAGTTATATTTTAACTTACTCTTTTTATCATCTAAAGCACATGGGACTTCAAACAATATTCAAAAACTTCTCAAAAACTGTTTTCTGTCAAGTTTGTGTTTTGGACCCTGTTCTGGGCGCCCACAAACTTCTGGAGGCCCAAAAGTTCTGCTCAGGTTTTGTGGATCCTGACGGTTTGCTGTTTAGGTGGTCCAGAAACTTCTTCACCTGATCTGGGCGCCCACAAGTTAACTTCTGGAGGCCCGAAAGTTCTGCTCAGGTTTTGTGGATCCTGACGGTATGCTGTTTAGGTGGTCCAGAAACTTCTTCACCTGATCTGGGCGCCCACAAGTTAACTTCTGGAGGCCCGAAAGTTCTGCTCAGGTTTTGTGGATCCTGACGGTTTGATGTTTGGGTGGTCCAGAATGGTTTATGATCTGGGCGCCCGAACTGTATGTTTAGGGCGCCCGAATATTTGACTTGACAGGTTTGATGTTCCGGACAGTACGACGCAACGGTCCGAAAGTTCTGACAGCGGCGCTGCGCAGGCGGCGCGCGTGCCTGAGAAAGTGGGCGCCCACAAGTTGACTTCTGGAGGCCCAGAAGTCCTGCTCAGAGAAAACGGCGCGCATGGTCTGACAGTGTCAGAAAATTCGACGCGCATGTTCTGGGCGCCCACAAGTTGACTTCTGGAGGCCCAGAAGTCCTGCTCAGAGAAAAGCGGCGCGCGTGGTCTGGCTGGTCAGAAAGCTGTCGCGCGTGATCTGGGCGCCCACAAACGTCTGGAGGCCCGAATGTACGGATCCAGAAAAGCGGCGCACGGGCCTGACAGGCAGCTGGTTTTGCAGTGCGCGTGCTCAACATCTGGGCGCCCGAAATTCATGTTTAGGGCGCCCGAAAGTGCAACGACCTGAAGTTGGCTGAGGCTATAAATAGATGGTATTGAGGCCTTTCTCAGCAGGGATTCCAAAGTCCAATTGAGCTTATATACTTCAGTATTTTTAATACTCTTAAGCCCTCAATCCTCTCTAAACTTGAGTGTAATTGATAGTGAGATATCATCTTGTAAAAGAGAGAAAAGAAAAGAGTTGAAGCTTGAAAGTGTAACCTTCTTGAGAGAAGAAGGTGTTGGTGCGAAGGCTTGGTGCTTGCCCGCAAAAGCATCGTTTAGTGGAGATCCAACGTTCTCTTGTGTTGAGAAGTTGGCGGGGACGTAGGCAAAGTGCCGAACCTCGAAACAAATCGATTGTGTGCTTCTTGAGTTTGCATTTCTCTAACTCCACTTTCTCTCACTTTATTTGTTTCGAGTTTTTAAATTACTTGATTATTTAACATTTTATTTTAGAAACCTAATTCACCCCCCTCTTAGGTTGCCATTTTGATCCTCAATTGGTATCAGAGCGAGGTCTCACACTATTTAGATTAAAATCTAAGTGAGAATGGCATCCATGGGAAAGAATATCGAAGGACAATCTATTGTTCGGCCACCATATTTTGATGGGACCGATTATCCTTTTTGGAAGATTAGAATGAAGATATTCTTCCAATCTCTAGATTTTGATATTTGGGACATAATCGAAAGTGGTTATATCACTCCATCAAAATCAAGAGCGGAATGGAATGAAGCGGAAAAATTTCGTTTTCAATTAAATGCTAAAACAATTAATTCATTCCTTTGCGCTCTTAGTAGAGATGAATTTCATCGAATCTCTATATGCACAACGGCTAAAGAGATTTGGGATAAATTAGAAGTTACTCATGAAGGAACTTCTAGGGTGAAGGAATCTAAAATAAGCATGCTTATGTCAAGTTATGAACTATTCAAAATGGAAGAAAGTGAATCCATTTCAAATATGTTCACAAGATTCACTAACATTATAAATAGCTTGAAAGCCTTAGGTAAAGATTTTTCTCAATCGGACTTGGTGCGAAAACTTCTTCGTGTGCTACCAAGAAGTTGGATACCTATGGTTACGGCTATCCAAGAAGCTCATGATTTGGACAAGGTAAAGATTGACGAACTTGTTGGATCACTCATGGCGCATGAACAACGCCTCAAAGAATATGACAACGAAGAGCCTCCCGAGAAAAAGAAAAGTCTTGCACTTAAGGGAGTCATAGCTTCCGATAGTGAAGATGGCGAAGAAGGCTCAAGCGAAGAAATCGTTATGATTTCAAAAAGGCTCGACCGACTAATTAAGAGGCGCAACTTAAGAAGACCTAAACGAGACGGGTTCAAAGGTGAGGGATTCAAGAAAGGAATCATTTGCTACAATTGCAACAAACCAGGGCATTTGAAAAGCGAATGCACTCTTCCAAGCAAGGCCTTCAAGAAAGACAAGAAAAAGAAAGCCTTCAATGCTCTAAATTGGGACACTCCCGACGAGTCTAGCGGTGACGAATCGGAAAACGAAGTTGCCCAAATTTGCCTTGAGGAACAAAGCTCTATTCTATGTCTCATGGTTCTTGAAGATGAGGTAAATAATTTAAGTTATGATGAACTTTTAGAAGTTTTCTTTTCTTTATATGATGATCTACAAAGTTTGGGTCCCAAGTATACATCTCTCAAGAAGCAAAATGCCTCATTAGAGATGGAAGTAAATGACCTAAAATCTTCGACTTCAAATCCTTCTTTAATACTTAAAAATGAGGTCTCCTCTCTCATGAAAGAGCTTAAACAAGCTAATGAGACATGTTGTAATCTCACTTGTGAAAACGAGGCATTAAAGAAGAAAATTGAAGATCAACATTTTAAGCCAATTCTTCATCAAGGCAATCAACTTGAAAAACTTCAAGTTGAAAACCAACAACTCAAAGTTAGCTTAAGTGAATCTAAGAAAACTCTTGAGAAATTTGTTGGTGGAACCAAGTACTTAAATATAATGCTTGGAAGTCAAGTTATGAACTTCAAGAAGTTTGGGATAGGATATGTTCCTAATCCAAACAATGTTAAGTTAACAAAGACTAAAAGAAAAGTTTTTGTTAAAAGTTCCTATCAAGACCCAACTTTGCATTGCTCTTATTGTAATATTAAAGGACATCATACATCATCATGTAAATATAAGAAAAATCTTAAACTTAACCAAATTTGGGTTGTGAAAGGCTCATCTAACCCAAAAGGACCCAATCTCACTTGGGTACCAAAGTTAAAAACTTGATTTGTTCTTGTAAGTGTGTCTCCAATCAAAAGGTGCTAGTGACAAATGGTACTTAGATAGCGGATGCTCAAGACATATGACTTGGGATTATACCAAGTTTATTTCACTTGAAAAGAAAGATGGAGGTTTTGTCACATTTGGAGACAACACTAGAGGAAAGATCATTGGAACCGGCACAATCGTAAATGAGAAGGTTAATATTTCAAATGTTCTTTTAGTTGATGGCCTTAAGCACAATTTATTGAGCATTAGTCAATTGTGTGACAAAGGCTATTTTGTAAAGTTCAAAGCATCTCATTGTAGCATCCTTGATCCCTCTACAAATGAGGTAGCTTTTATGGGCTTTAGATCCAAGAATGTCTACACCGTTGATCTAAGCAAACTTTCTCATGAAGGTGAAAAATATTTTTCGGTTCAAACTAACGAATCTTGGCTTTGGCATAAAAGGCTAGCTCATGCTAGTATGGATTCTCTTTCAAAACTTTCCAAGGAAAAACTTGTAAAAGGTTTACCTAACATTAACTATGCCAAAGATGAGGTTTGTAGTGCTTGTGCTCAAGCAAAACAAGTAAAATCTTCTTTTAAATCCAAAAATATTATTTCTACATCTAGGCCTTTGGAATTAATCCATATGGATCTCTTTGGTCCAATTGATGTCTCTAACCTTGGTGGAAGTAACTATGTTTTTGTAATTGTTGATGATTACTCAAGATATACTTGGACCTTGTTTTTGAGACACAAGTATGACACTTTTAAATCCTTCAAAGAATTTATCTTTCGTGTTCAAAATGAAAAAGGTTGTATTATTTCTAAAATTAGAAGTGATCATGGTGGTGAATTCGAAAACCATAACTTTGAAGAGTTCTGCAATGAATTGGGAATAGAACATCAGTTTGCTACTCCTCGTACACCTCAACAAAATGGGGTTGTTGAACGTAAAAATAGATCTCTCCAAGAAATGGCAAGATCTATGTTAATTGAGGAGGAGTTGCCAAAGTATTTTTGGGCCGAAGCCGTAAACACGACTTGTTACATCATGAACCGTGTTCTAATTCGACCAATTCTTGAGAAAACTCCCTTTGAGTTATGGCATAATAGAATTCCCAATATTGGTTATTTTAAAATTATTGGTTGTAAATGTTTCATCTTGAACACAAAAGATAAGTTGGGAAAGTTTGATGCTAAATCCGATGAAGCAATATTCTTGGGATATTCCTCTACTAGCAAAGCTTATCGAGTATTTAATCGACGAACTTTGGTAATAGAAGAAAGCATGCATGTTCTCTTTGAAGAATCTAAGGGAAAGGATACTTCTATTGAAGATGATCTTTTTGACTTTGATAAGTTACATATAAATTCCACACCACAAGAGGTTGTTCAATCCAAGGAAGTTGAGGAGTTCATTTCTAAAGATAATGAACCCACTCCTCTACCTAAAGTGTGGAAATTTGCTACTTATCATCCCAAGGACTCCATCATTGGAGATCCTAGTCAAAAAGTCAAGACTAGATCCTCTCTTAGATTACTTTGTGACCACTTGGCTTTTTTGTCTCAAATTGAACCTAAAAATTTCGTTGAGGCTAGTAATGACGAAAATTGGCTCATTGTGATACAAGATGAACTCAATCAATTTGAGCGAAACCAAGTTTGGACGCTTGTGGAAAGACCAAGTGATCATACCGTTATTGGCACTAAATGGATCTTCCGAAACAAGCGAGATGAATCTGGTGTTGTGGTTCGAAACAAGGCTAGACTAGTGGCCCAAGGTTTCAACCAAATTGAAGGGATTGATTTTGATGAAACTTTTGCACCGGTTGCTCGACTTGAAGCTATTCGAATTCTTTTGGCTTTTGCCTCTTACATGAACTTCAAGTTATTTCAAATGGACGTTAAAAGTGCTTTCCTAAATGGATATATTTCCGAAGAAGTCTATGTTGAGCAACCACCCGGTTTTGAAAAACACGATTTTCTCAATCATGTCTTTAAACTTTCAAAAGCACTTTATGGTTTAAAACAAGCTCCTAGAGCTTGGTATGAAAGACTTAGCACTTTTCTTATTTTAAATAATTTTTCAAGAGGAAAAGTTGACACTACATTATTTATCAAGATAAAGGATAAAGATTTTCTCATTGTACAAATTTATGTTGATGATATCATATTTGGTGCTACTAACGAATCTCTTTGCAAAGAATTCTCTAAGTTAATGCAAAATGAGTTTGAAATGAGCATGATGGGCGAACTCTCCTTCTTCCTTGGACTCCAAGTCAAGCAAACGAAGGATGGAATATTCTTCAATCAAGCAAAATACGCAAAGGATCTAATCAAAAGATTTGGCTTAGAAAGCTCAAAAGAGACAAATACTCCCATGAGCGCTTCAACTAAACTTGATAAGGACGAAAAAGGCAAAGATGTTGATATCAAGCTCTACCGAGGTATGATTGGTAGTTTACTTCATCTTACCGCAAGTAGGCCGGACATCATGTTTATTGTTTGCTTGTGTGCTCGGTTTCAAGCTCAACCTAAGGAGTCACACCTAGTGGCCGTAAAGAGAATTCTTAGATATGTTAAGGGAACTCTCAACTTAGGATTATGGTATCCCAAGGGCACTAGTTTTAATCTCATTGGCTTTTCGGATGCCGACTTTGCCGGGTGCAAAGTTGATCGTAAAAGTACAAGTGGAACTTGTCAGTTTCTTGGTCACTCCTTAGTCTCATGGTCTTCGAAAAAGCAGAATTCGGTTGCACTTTCAACCGCCGAAGCCGAATATATTGCGGCGGGTTGTTGTTGTGCACAAGTTTTATGGATGAAACAAACCCTTGAGGATTTTGGAGTGCATCTAAAATAAGTTCCAATCAAATGTGATAATACTAGTACAATCAACCTATCTAGAAATCCTATTCAACATTCTAGAACTAAACACATTGAAATTAGACATCATTTCATTAGAGATCATATTCAAAAGGGAGATGTCACCATAGATTTTGTCGATACCCATCATCAATTAGCGGACATTTTTACTAAACCACTTAGTGAGGATAGATTCACTCAACTTAGAAGAGAATTAGGAATTATTGATTTGAACGCTTGATTCTTCTATGTTGATTACTTGAATTTTTTTTATGTGTATTTTTTGTTGTTTTATTGTGATTTTTTTTATTTTTTTTTTATTTTTTTTGTTTTGTCCTTACTTTTTCCGGACGCCCGGAAATCTTTTGGACGCCCGAAATTATTCCGGTCTCCCTCACCCCTTTTTAACCTAACGGGTTAACGGGTTCCGGATCCCTTTTATGCTTTGATATGTTTTTGCTACATTTGTTAAGTCTCCTTTATGCTTTTTTTTATGATGACAAAGGGGGAGAACTAGTGATATGTGATATGCTTATGATTTGGCACTAACTCGTGATATGCTTATGTTTTGATACTTTGATATATGCTTATTCGGTTGCTTTCACTTATGATTGTGATATATGCTATGCCTATGATTGTGATATATGCCAAAAATTGATTGTCAAAGATATGCATATATTTAGGGGGAGTATTCTATTCTTATTGATCTCTACTTATTTGAATCTTATATCACATTATTTGTCATCATCAAAAAGGGGAAGATTGTTGGCCTAGTGGTCCTAATCATTCTTTAGATTTTGATGATAACAAATAATTGAACTAATCTTTTATCTTGAGTTTTGTGTTTAGACTTCTCTATCTTCAATTGGACTCAAGATGGGCAATCCTCTAGCACTAAGCTTCACCACTTGAAGCTACCTTGTCAAGTAGATAAAATATCTCTCTACTCCACCTTTTAACATTGTGCTTTAAAGATTAAAGTATGAAATGTCAAATTATATTTTAACTTACTCTTTTTATCATCTAAAGCACATGGGACTTCAAACAATATTCAAAAACTTCTCAAAAACTGTTTTCTGTCAAGTTTGTGTTTTGGACCCTGTTCTGGGCGCCCACAAACTTCTGGAGGCCCAAAAGTTCTGCTCAGGTTTTGTGGATCCTGACGGTTTGCTGTTTAGGTGGTCCAGAAACTTCTTCACCTGATCTGGGCGCCCACAAGTTAACTTCTGGAGGCCCGAAAGTTCTGCTCAGGTTTTGTGGATCCTGACGGTTTGCTGTTTAGATGGTCCAGAAACTTCTTCACCTGATCTGGGCGCCCACAAGTTAACTTCTGGAGGCCCGAAAGTTCTGCTCAGGTTTTGTGGATCCTGACGGTTTGATGTTTGGGTGGTCCAGAATGGTTTATGATCTGGGCGCCCGAACTGTATGTTTAGGGCGCCCGAATATTTGACTTGACAGGTTTGATGTTCCGGACAGTACGACGCAACGGTCCGAAAGTTCTGACAGCGGCGCTGCGCAGGCGGCGCGCGTGCCTGAGAAAGTGGGCGCCCACAAGTTGACTTCTGGAGGCCCAGAAGTCCTGCTCAGAGAAAACGGCGCGCATGGTCTGACAGTGTCAGAAAAGTCGACGCGCATGTTCTGGGCGCCCACAAGTTGACTTCTGGAGGCCCAGAAGTCCTGCTCAGAGAAAAGCGGGCGCGCGTGGTCTGGCTGGTCAGAAAGCTGTCGCGCGTGATCTGGGCGCCCACAAACGTCTGGAGGCCCGAATGTACGGATCCAGAAAAGCGGCGCACGGGCCTGACAGGCAGCTGGTTTTGCAGTGCGCGTGCTCAACATCTGGGCGCCCGAAATTCATGTTTAGGGCGCCCGAAAGTGCAACGACCTGAAGTTGGCTGAGGCTATAAATAGATGGTATTGAGGCCTTTCTCAGCAGGGATTCCAAAGTCCAATTGAGCTTATATACTTCAGTATTTTTAATACTCTTAAGCCCTCAATCCTCTCTCTAAACTTGAGTGTAATTGATAGTGAGATATCATCTTGTAAAAGAGAGAAAAGAAAAGAGTTGAAGCTTGAAAGTGTAACCTTCTTGAGAGAAGAAGGTGTTGGTGCGAAGGCTTGGTGCTTGCCCGCAAAAGCATCGTTTAGTGGAGATCCAACGTTTTCTTGTGTTGAGAAGTTGGCGGGGACGTAGGCAAAGTGCCGAACCTCGAAACAAATCGATTGTGTGCTTCTTGAGTTTGCATTTCTCTAACTCCTCACTTTCTCTCACTTTATTTGTTTCGAGTTTTTAAATTACTTGATTATTTAACATTTTATTTTAGAAACCTAATTCACCCCCCTCTTAGGTTGCCATTTTGATCCTCAGAAATGTCCAGCGGTATTCCACCTCCAAATAAGGGAGTCATCTGCTTCCACATGTAATGTGATGTTGGAGAGTAAGGCCTATAAATCTCGGAGTTCTTCCTATTCTGCGGGGCTAAAAGGTGGCCTGAAACCCAGCGTTGTGTGCGTGGCAAAGCGTCGAAACTAGCATTTGACGGAAATGTGCTTTTGCACCGATAAAGCATGCAGTTTAGGAAATTGCTTTCGTAGAGAAAGTTTCCCACACCATATGGAATTCCACAAGGATGTTACCTTTCCATTGCCAAGAGAAAAGTTGACAGAAGTAGAGAAAGGAGCAGCTATACTGAGGATCGCCTTCCAAATAGGGGAGCAACCAGCTGGCTTAGTGCAATCAAGCCGAGGTGGCCTATGTTTGTAATGTTTTTGCGTAAGTAACCGGACCCAGGGGGTAGCTGCAGAGTTGTAGAATTTCTAGAGTCCCTTCATTGAGAGAGCTGCATTCATGTAGCGGAGGCTTCGAATGCCAAGTCCACCTAGTATCTTTGGGCGACACACATTCTCCCATTTGACTAAACAATGAAAATCGTTTGCAAGCTTCGCACCCGTCCAAAAGAAACCTCTACGTATTTTGTCGATGGCCTTTGTGACCCAAATTGGTAGTAGAAAGGTAGAGCAAAAGTAAGTGGGTATACTAGAGAGGACAGAGTTGAGGAGGACGAGATGACCGCCCCTTGATAGCAAGAGTCCCTTCCAACCTGTTAGCCTATAGTCAATTTTCTCTAATAGGGGCAGGTAATCAGCTTTACACAGTGCTTTGTGAGAGAGTGGCAGCCCCAAGTATGTGAAAGGAAAACCCTGCGAAGAGCATCCAAAGAAATTTGCCAAAGTGGAGGTTTGATTACTTGATTGGTTGATAGGAATGAGGGAGCTTTTATTGAAGTTGATTTTGAGTCCCGAGTTTTCTGAGAAGGCATCCAAAATAATCTTGACGATTGCGGCTGATCTACCGGTGCCGTCAAAGAAGAGAAGTATATCGTCTGCAAATTGAAGGGTGTGTAGCTTACAATCTAGCTCCTATTCCAACTGCCGGTAGGGAGTTCGTATTAATAGTTAATTGAAGCATTCTGAAAAGCACATCCATTTGTCTACTATTAAAAGTAGTCATTAAAAGTATAAAATGACCTATTAGCCTTTTCATATATGCTTTTTTAAAATGACTTTAGATTGTTGCCGCCGTTGCTCTTTATATAGTGAAGACGCTCATGGATATTGGTGATAAGGGAAATTGGCAAAAAGGTTGGTTGTCGTTGTCTTCTTCTTCTTCCCCTCGAGGATCGTCACTGTTGAAGAGAGAAAGGGAGAGGATCCCACCCCCGCCGTCCCTACTTCTGATGAGAATGCTCTAGAGGTTGGTGATAAGGGAAGTGGGCAAAGGGTTGGTCGTCGTCATCTTCGTCTCCTCGTGGGTCATCGCAATTAGAGGGCCGGGTAGAGGGAAAAGAGGAAGAAAGAGAATGGATTCCATCGCCGATGCCCCTTCCTCCGATGAGGACGCTGTAGAGATTGGCGACGACGGAAAGGGCAAAATATTGGTCTTTGCCATCTTCCTCTCCTTGGGGGTTGTCATCGTTGGAGAGAAAGTGTGTCACCTTAATAGTTCCACATCGAATAATAGGGGAGAGTATGAGTGGCTTATAAGTGGCAGGTGTTAGAATTTTCATAAATGTGGCTTAATTAATCAAATTCAAATATTAATGTACTATAAACAAAGATCAATCCTAACAGAACTGTTTGATATGATATATTTGTGGATCGTAAGCGCTAACCAACTATCCCAAAAGCACATGCTGATAGAAATGGCACACCCATCGCACTTAAGGGCTCAGCCATAGCGCTCGCGGGCTTCGACCTTACTCAACCCACCTGGACGTTGGGTCTATTGTTGGGCCTCTTGCCGTTGGGTCTCTTGTGGATCACACCCCCACTCAACTTATTAGGCTCACCCAACTCAACTTATTTGTCTCCTGGGCCTATTGTCACGGGGCAGGAAGTTGGACATATTTTAGCTCAATAATAAATAGCCAATAATATTTTATTACCTTTTCATCTATTTAAATAATTAAATTATCATATGTTCCATACCATATGGGAGAGTGCCTGGGATATGAGGAGAAACCAGATTATCCAAGCTCAGTTAGTGATATTCATATCATAGCCGAATTTTTTTTCTATGGTGCTCTATGAGTTATTTTCTATTCTATTTATGATCGTTGGTATTGGTATGTATTAAGTTTTATTATTTTTACATGCCAATATAGGTCCATCAATTGGTATCGGAGGCAACGGTTGATAAATTTAATGTTGTTTGCATTGTCTAATTGTTTTTCGAAATTAAATTTTATAGGGGTCAAACGGTTTTGATCCATGTATTGAAATTTTATACTGGTCATATAATTTTGTTCATGACTATATGAATAGTCTAAATCATCTTTGTTTTTGTTTGAGCGGTGTGTCCATATTTAGATGCGGTCGCACGTGTGTCGAGCAGGACATGAAGGGTTCCAAATTCGAGCCTATTAGTTATTGGGCCCAGTGGAAGACTTTAGTTTATGTGAACTGATGAACCCTTGTAGACATTTAATCAGAAGCCTAATTAGATGATTTATTTTTTTCCTACCGATCTTGTTACTTATCATCTTCTCCAATCGAGGTTCTCTTTAATTTTCTTTTAACATCAAAAGCCAATCTATTACACTAGTTTAAAAAAAAAAAGAAGAAATTTTTGGATGATTGTTCGACTGCGCACATTGCCAATAGTCCAATCGTGGGTGCAGCGGCCATTGATGTTTAGATTTTTTTTTTTTTTTTTGAGAGAAAGGTAGCATGCTACCCGCTTCGTTTATTTCTTTTAGAAATAAACTTAGCTGAAAATGTGAATCAACTAGGATTCGAACTTTGGACCTCGAGTACCAACCACCAAGTCCTTTGCCACTTGCGCTAGGAACGGTCGGTATATTTAGATTTGTTGAAAGTCAGGAAAGGTGAAGATGATGAATAGAACAGATGATTGGATCGGATTTTCTTGGATTATTTTTTCAATCCTTTCATATGGCCACCACTAACCCACTAAATTTTATTTTCTTTGAAAGGGTCCGATGATATTTGGCTATAGCTATTAACTATTTGGGTTATTTTAAGTTAATCTTTCAAACTAAGATCCTTTTGTGGTTTGTGAACTAATCTTAGTACTCCTCGACATAATTACTTTTGGACTTAGCAAATTTGCATGAAAGTTTCTTTTGCTTTTGCAAGAGCTTAATTGCTATCCTATAGACCAACCATAAAAATATATTAACCCAAATATATTCTACATGACATTATATTATTGGAGTCTAGCTACTATCCTTTTAGGAGGACGGAGACCTTCGTCCTCCTAAGTCGTTTTAGATGACAGAGATTCCAAATCGATGATCGAAACTGTTAAAATTGATTTAGAGTTATGATCGGAGTTATCAAACGTTATCTAAACAGTATAAAAAAATTTCTATCAAAAATTCAAGCTATTTGGATTGTTTTACACCATTACAAATGCAAACGGCTCATATAGGCCGTCAAAAACTATCGATTTTGTGATCCTTTGATCACTACGTAAATAATTTTTAAAATTCATGAAATTTAGTTTCTAGACACTTTAAATACTCTAGATCAACTTTAACGGTTCCGATCATCGATTCGAAATCCCTATCATCTAAAACGACTTAGGAGGACGAAGGCCTCCGTCCTCCTAAAAGGATAGTAGATGGATTCATATTATTGTCAAATATGTTTTTGGGCTATAAAGTTTATGCTATAATATCATTGGGTATATGATTGTTGTATTTAAGTCAAATGTAATTTGTGATATTGTGTCTTAAATTATTACATCTATACTCTTACATATCATGATATAACATGAAAAATTAAATAATCATAATTGTTGCTTGATTATTTAGGGCTGAATTAAATTTATTATTTCGATTGTTTAGGTGGAATCCAAAACGATCCTAATTAAGAGAAATAATGGCTTAATTTACTTTAAAGCAGCACTTTTGGATAATTTTCATGTTAATTATGTGTAGGAAACTGAAATCTCAAATTTAAAAAATTAATATTTGAAATTAAAATTTAAATATTAATTTGATTTCCTAAGTTCAAATAGGGGATATGAAAAAGGGATAGAGTATTTTTGCAAGCTAGACCTGTTTCTTACGAAACGAAATCAGCTCTTTAATGGGCTAGTAGTGACGGAGGTCATGGTGAAGTCCCTTTATGAATTCTGCAAGGCTGAAGCACTGTATAAAGCGAAAATCGAAAAGTGGCCATCTTGGAGAAATTAGGTTTTTATCGAAAAGGCATAACATTTCATGTTCTGAATTGCTTGAAACTCCAGGAGAAGATGCAATTGTGCATGCACTGGTGAGTTCTCAGTAAGAAATTCTGAATTTGGAGGGTTTAATTGCAATTTTAGCAATCTATGAAAATGGAGCACTTTTCGAAGAGGCTATCATTTCATGTGAGTAATCTCAGAGTTTTGGCAAGCAGATGGTCTCAACTGAAAGAAGACTCAGAGGGCAATGCGTTGATTGAAGTCTCGTGAAATTTTGACACTTCTGTGCAAAATGGCACTGATCCGAAGTTTGACAGAGAAACTTTTTCTGCGAAAATTTCAATATTTTATGTGTCTAAACGCACGAAACTGTGAAGAGAGGGTTTTTTGCGCAAATTGCATGTGCTCGTAGGGTGCTGAGATGAAACTAGTAAAGTGAGAGGGACTATATATAATGCAATATATGTATATATGTATATAAGTATATATATATAGAGAGAGAGAGAGAGCAGGGCTACTGTGCTATTAGGAGCACAACAGTCCATGTGCTCCTAAGTTCCTAACCACCCATCAACTTTGATGGGTGGTTAGGAAGATAGAGAGAAGAGAAATTGATGAGAAATTTGGTGTCTCAATTTCTCCTCTCCTTAAATTTTTCTCCAAATATCTCTTCTCTCTCTCTCATCCTAACCATCCATCAAACTTGATAGGTGGTTAGAAACTTAGGAGCATAAGAACTGTCGTGCTCTTAATTGCACAATAGTCCTGCTCTATATATTTATATAAAGTATATAGGTAATCCAAACCTTAACCTTGTTCCCCTTTCCCTCCTTCCTAGTGCCGCCGCCGGCCTTCCCTCCGGCTGGCTGGGATCTCTCTCTCTCTCTCTCTCTCTCTCCCCCTCTCTCTCTTTTTGAGTTGCAATCTCTCTCCTTCACCCTCTCGGGATCAACCGCACCGCCGCCGCCGGCTGGGTCACCTCTGGTGACTCCTTTCCTGCGCCGCCTGCCGCCCCCTTCCCTCCTCGGGCGCCAGAACATTCAAGCACAAGAGGGCTTGGCCCGACTTGCTTCAGCCGCCGCCGCCGCCGCACCAGGCTGCCGTCGCCGCCTCCCTGGGGCTCTCCTCGTTGGCCACGCCGCCTCTGGGTGGTGCGCATGGCCGGCCCGTGAAGCTGCGGGTTGCTCTAGCCCTAGCCTAAACTAGGGCTTGACTTCGACCGACACCTATGTTTTAACCACCCCGACTATCCGCAAATTTCTGGAAGGTGAGCACGGTCCTCCCGTGGGCTCGAGGACTCCTGTGCTCATCTTGGTCGCATTCCGGGAGGCCCTGATCGGCAGATCTCACTGCATCGCTCGCAGAAGGTTTGGAAACTAAAGTTCGCGAAGCCCCGGTGTGCACCTCGACCTCCGTTCACACTTCGGACAGCGAGCACGGGTTTCAGAGTGTCAAGGCCTGTCGGGCTGTACTGTCGGTAGGATTCCGAAGCGCATGAGTTACGGTATCAAACTAAAACCCTAATTTTTGGATATTAATTATGTAATTAGTTGCATTCTAGTGGGTTATTATGCAATTAATAATTGTGTTCTGCCTTGCTCTCTCTCTCTCTATATATATATATATATATATATATATAGAGCAGGGCTGCTGTGCTCTTAGGAGCGCGGAAGCCTCTATGCATCTAAGCCGTTTTTTATGATAGATTTTTTGAATCGACGATTAGCTCTATTAAACTTGATCTAGCTTATTTGAAGTATCTAGAAATAAATTTTGCGATTTTTTGATATTATTTATCTAGTGATCGAAAGGATTCAAAATCAACGGCTGAAAATAAAAATCTCTCAAAAAGTGGTGATATAGCACTAAAATTTTCACTCAGAGATATCGATCGTGCTGCAGCCTGCAGATAGTATAACAAATTTTCTATCGAAATTTCATCTGATTTAGA
Source organism: Puya raimondii (assembly GCA_016920855.1). Lineage (NCBI taxonomy): Eukaryota > Viridiplantae > Streptophyta > Magnoliopsida > Poales > Bromeliaceae > Puya > Puya raimondii. The sequence continues at coordinate 24,847,342 of JABWPP010000049.1, forward strand.
TACTTCTAAACCGTTAAACTTGCAAATGACAGATATTAACCATTAAAATTGAATTTGAACCCTTTCGATCGCTAGATAAATGATGTTGAAAAATCACAAAATTTATTTTCTACATACTTCATATACACTAGATCAATTCTAACGGAGCCTATCGTCGATTCGAAACTTCCATCATCAAAAACGGTTCTACTATATATATATATATATATATATATATATATATATATCATAAAGGGAGTCCCGGTCTAACCGTAATCCTAATTTTCTGTAACGGCTCCATCTCTAGAGATTAGGAAATAGACCGGAAACGTTCTGCTCTTTTGCATATCGTAAACCAGAACGAATCACAAAGAAGAACCGTCATTTATAATCCGTGTTTGAAAATCAAAATTATTGCAAAAGATACGACTTTAATTTTTATATGTTTTAACAGCAACATGTGGTGACAATTTTTGTCACCATTAAAGATATTTGATCGTGACATTTTATATATTTGGTGGTGATTTTAGTCACCACTGTATGTTAATTATTTTGTAGTGCAGAGTACTTTTCATGTACATGTAGCTAGTAGTATACATACATACTAAAGCTCCCAAAAGCACAGAATATTAGTTATATAAAGCTTCGGAGCATTAAAGCCAAGATAGAATTAAAAAAGTGTTAGTTAATTGTTAATAGCTCAGAATAGTGACTAAGTAATATATATATATATATATATATATATATATATATATATATATATATATATATATATATATATATATATATAGAGCTTGACTGGGCTACTATCGGTAGTAAACCGCTCCGTTTACTACCGATTTGTTTTCGATGCTGGAGCTTCCAAATTGACGATCGGCACCGTTGAACATGATCTAGACCATTTAAACTATCTAGAAATCAAATTTCATACTTTTTTGATATCATTAACCGAACGATCAAAGGGTTACAAAATCTATAATTTTAATGGCCGATATGATGTGTTTGCTCGTTTAACGGTATAGAAGAATCCAAATCAACTAAATTTTTGTTAGAAAATTCTTTGAACTATTTAAAATAAGATATGTACTCTTGACCTTGATTACAAGACTTCTATCATCACTTTTTATAGGATATTCATTTTCTGTTCACTTGATGGACAAGAGAACAATATCGAAAAAGCGTGAAATTTGATTTCCAGATAGTTTGAATGGTCTAGATCATGTTCAACGGTGCCGATCGTCGATTTGGAAGCTCCAGCATCGAAAACAAATCGGTAGTAAACCGCTCGATAGTATTCTAGCAAAACTCTATATATATATATATATATATATATAGAATGAGGCTACTATACTATCTATAGTACCGGGGCTCCGGTACTATAGTTGCTTTTTCGATCTTAGGGTGTTCAAATCAACGATCCACACCGTTGAAACTGATCTAGGGTATGTGAAGTTCTTAGAAATAAAATTTCAGTTTTTTTCGATATCATTTACTTAGTAAATAAATCATGTCAAAATGAACGGTGGAAATTGAATAATCCTTAAAATTTGAGTATAGGAGTTTCGAATTCAAGATCAAGGATGTTGACCTTCATCTATGTAGTTTAAAGTATTTTCTATCAAAATTTGAATAAATTTAGATTCTTCTCCACCGTTAAACTACAAACTCGCTATAATAACCATTGAAATTTGACAATTTTGAAACGGTTTGATCACAAAGTAAACTACGTTGAAAAATTATAAAATTTTATTTCTAAAAACTTCAAATATCCTAGATCAATTTCAACGGTATGGATCGTTGATTTGAACACCCTAAGATCGAAAAAGCAACTATAGTACCGGAGCCCCGGTACTATAGATAGTATAGGAGACTAGCTCTATATATATATATATAATATAAGTACTTTCGTAACAAGCACCACATGATCAGAGAAAGGGAATCGATCCAGCCGTGGAAATGGACAAGAGAATTAAGCCAACTTTAAATCCAAATTAAACCAACCCCTATTATATGGACAATGGAGATCAGGCAAAGTCATTTTGTTGGCTAGCAAATGCAAGGTTGGCCACAGCTTATAACAAGTGTTAATGCATGCATAATGTTTACCTAAAAGGAATCACTAAATACAAACACAAAGTTTGATAAGGTGCATCTTCAATCACAAGTTATAAATTAATTAATGCACCACAGTTTTCATGCTTTGGAAATGTCGGAAAGGTCAAAAATATTGTTTCAGATTTTCTTTTTTTCTCTGGATTGTTGTAAAATGGTGATGTGGTGGATTGTCATGTGATATGTATCTGACGACATGCTTCTCTGAATAATGGTGGTAGAAAACTATCCGACTCGCGGACGCAACTAAGAGAAATAAAAGTCTACGATTTCTTTCGGCTACTTGGTGGGTGTAGTCTGGAATGAGAGAAACAATTTTATTTTTAGAGGAATTAATCCCAACCCTTACCAGATGATCAATCGAATCAACCAACTTACGAAGGAATGGACAGAAAACTGCTGACGACATCGACGCCTGCCTTTCACGCTACGTCCGCCACTCCCTTAACCCACTCCTTTGTGCCTTCACTTTTCTCCCATTTTTTCTTAGCTTTTTTTCTCGGCTTACTTTGTTTCTCGGAAGCCCTGCTGCTTCCATTTTGTATGCTAAATTCATTTCACTTAATGAATGAAGCGGGTAGTTCGCTACATTTTTTTCAAAAAAAAAAAATCTCTACACGATAAATATTGCTAGCTAGATGCTTCTGTACTTAAAATTTTCACTGTCATTTTATAATATTGAACGCAAGAGCTCTAAGTGGTACATTTTTTTAATTTTATTGTAACTTTCAACCATGAAAGAGTAAAAATTTTACATTTTAAATAATGTATTTTCAAATTAGACCCTTCACCCATTTGAGTAAACCCCTTGTATGTAGATGCTCTACTTAGAGTTCAAATGCAGTTGGAGTTTGGTTGTGGCACCACCCTCCTTTGGTTAAAATACATGGTGACACAATCCACTGTAGCCTTTTTTTGGGAATAGACACAATTTTGTTTTTATTTGTTAACACCTTTGCAACTTGGAATCATTGTAACTAAAGTTATTTTTTAAATTAAATTTAGGATTTTATTAGATTAATGGGTCCATTTTACTGTCTCCTTTTTCTTTGGAAGTACTGCCAGCCTTCCATTAAGATCTATTGTAAATTATTAACGTGTGGACAAATTTATATGATGTTTGAATTACGTGCGTGTATTGATTGAAGCTGCTCACATTATGTATACTATCGTATAATAATACGCGAAGAAAATATTCGAAACGGATTACAATATCTATCACCATTAACCCTTTCTTTTCTTATTACTTTTGTGATTACTATTCTACAACTATCTTAAACAGTTGGTTATTATCCTAGGAACTTTACCAACAGGCTAGGACTAACTGTATGAAAAATCTAAAAATTACACTCGTCGTATTTAGTATGCAAATTAAAATTCTATTCTATATAATAAATAAAAGAGATCAAAATTCTTAAAATCTTTAATCAACAAAACGATTGAAATTGTCCTCGGTATCTCTTGAATTTCTCTTTTCAGAGAAAATAAGAGAAAAAAATGATTACTATTTAAACTATGATGATAGCTCTTGCAAGAACCTATCAACATTTGGAAGAACATTGGATTTGCCACACCTCCCTTAAAAGTGCCATAAGCTTTGTCACATTTCCTCGTTTCTCCAACCTGAGTCAGGTGTACTCGAAATGTGTGAATAATAAAGCCAACTAATACCCCTTACACATAGTAAAATTAATACGTGTCTCAATGCATGAAGAGATAGCCCAAATCATGCCACATGTCACATCCATAAGCTCAAGGTGTCAAGGTGCATGACACTTTACTTATGCTAATTAATTGCCATCTTGTCCTTTGCCAATTTATAGCGTTGTCACATGTCCTTTTATGTGTCCAACATTTAATGATACTCATTTAGCTCGCAAGAAACTATAAATTTTGTATGTAAATCAATTTTTTGCTTAACTCTTTCAACAAATTAGTCCTTTTATATCTTTTAAGTCGCACATCACTCTATTGTGTGTAACAATTTAGATTCACTTCTACTTGGTAGCGAGAAGTAACATTATACGCTTTTAGCATCATCGTCGGAACTTTTTTCGATGAACCAAAATTTTTTCTGATCTCACCTATGTGAATAATTAATCGTTTTAAATAATTATTTTCACGATTCGCACTAATTACAGGTGACATCTGGTATTATATCTGACTATACAAGTAAAATGATTATTATTATGAATCTTGTCACTGTAGTTACCGTATCATCCGATTCTTCTATCATCTTGTCGGAACTGAACTATGTTTATCGATAGCTCATCAAATCTCATCGTTTTAGTTATACAACCAATTTATTTAACGAAAACTCTTATGGAGATACATGAAAATTCTTTTCTATAAAATCATACCTCCTTGGGTAAGACCTTTTGACTCCCATCACACAGATTGTAAAAGACATTCTTTCCACTCCGTATTGATGACTTGAGATTCAATATTCTACTTAAGAAATATAGTATGCACAAGTTTATCTTGATTATTATTATCCCTATGGTAGTCTCCTACGACTGAGAACTAACTGTTTAAGAATCATATACGGAGGAATATATATCTTAAATTTTTAACACTCTTAAAAATATATTTCTTAACTACTGATTCTATGCATGATTCAGAATTTTTTTCTAAAGAGATCAAATATAAACTAAATATAAATATAATTATATAAAAAAATTTAAAATATAATTGGTAAGAAATATTGCATGAAAAAGAAATATGTATCATTTTGAATTACAATTACGTCGAAGCGTATTTTCATATTTTGGAAACGTTGCATAACGGCGTCATTAGATTAGGATTTTGTTTTTCACTCAAATAATTATTATTTTGAAAAAATATAAATTATTTTTTATATTTTAATAGATGTTTTTTTTTACTTGGGATTCAAGTTCATAATATTTAAAAAGGTGTTACATGGGAGCATACGACGGTCTTTATTTATTAAAATAAAATATTGTCAATTAGTCAACAAAGCGAAGTTAATTATAAAATAGACCCGACTTTTAGAGATGTGGGAAGTTTTTAAGGGAAGAGCATCAATTGACACCACCTCAACCAATATAGATCCGCCGCTGCTTTAGGTGTGGGTGGTGGGATTTGATGGTGAGGATGTAAAGGGCTAGGATCCAACGGCCAAGCTAAGTGCGGACCCTTCAGATGGCAAGTGCTAACCGATAAGTCTCATTGTAGGTAGGGATGCAAACGGGACAGATCCGGGGGCGGGAGGGTTTCTCCACCTCCCGCTCCATTTCTTGCCAGGGCGGGGCGGATTCGGGGCGGATTATTTTTCATTTTATTTTTGGCTCCCATTTATCGCTTCATTAGGGGCTGATCGGGGAGGGAGCGAATTTTTGACATATTTTTTACGTTGGAACAGATCGAAGGAAGAAAGGTGTCTCCTGCCTCCCGCTCCATTTACTTGACAGATCGGGATAGATTCGAGACGGATTATTATTATTTTTTTAATATTTTTTATTCTCACTTACTGTTCCATTCGGAGCGGATCGAGGCGGGAGCTCCACCAACCCGGATCCATTTGCATCCCTAATTGTAGGTTTTTCCAGACCTTCTCTTTGGAATCTCAGCTAGTACATTCTATTTTATTATCGTATGAAGAAATACTTAGGATAATCCAATAAGGAAAAAAAATTGTACTATAAAAGATGTGTCAGATAGAAATTCTTGTAGATACACTGATCTGTACGGCACAATTAATCTGCTTGTGACGTATTAGAAGAGCAATATCAGCTACATAATTGCATTATTTTGAGGAACTCGTAGCGCTTTGTAATCAGTACACACATTCCTATTGATCAAATGCGACACACATTCCTATTCATCAAATTTGTTGATACGTGCGCATTAATTTCAAGTTTAATCAGTCACAGTCACAAAAACTTTATGGGTCTGATTAGATAAATAAACCTTGATTATAAAACCATTCATATACACTGATACATTTCTGGGGAACCAAAAAAACATATCTAATTTATACCAATTATTTTATCACTATATGAAATAACAGATGTAACGCCCTCTGTAACAAATGCTGCTTACATGATATATATATATATGACACATAATAATGAACAAAGAATATATAAAACAACACAAAAGAATTTGAATCTAAACAAGAACATGTAGCTTGGCCCCTCCTCATCATAAACAAACAATGTATAGCTCCATCCAAAACATCAATTCACCGCGGTGCAAACGCGCCTTAGCTCTCCGTCGCTGCCGGTCTTCACCCCGACCCTCCCGAGCTTGGTCATGGCGGACACGAACGCCTCGAAGAATGCGGTCTGGTTCGAGGAGAACCAGTTGACGGTCCCTCGTGACCGCCGATCGGCGAAGAGGATTTGGTCGGAGCCCAGTAGCCCTTTCAACTGCTGCAAGTTCTGGTAGTATGCGTTGTCGAACTTGAACGGTGTGGATGCATCCAACATTGCCACCGTCGACGGGCCGTATTTCAGCGGGCACACCTGCCGCATCTGGCGCAGGAACCACAGGTTCATCCGCGGGGTGAATTCCTGCGGTCCGCGGAATTGGTATATCCGGCGGATGAACTTGTCGCAGTGAGACACTCCGATAGTATGAGCCCCTGCAAATTAACATATATAGCTCAAAGATGTCACGTACGTTTATTTTGTTGCAGGTTAGATCTACGGATGTCAACGGATACAAATATCTGACATTCTATCCGAACCCAAAATTTGACGCTCCAATAGTTCCACACTAAATAGGAAAGAGACCATATATACACGAGTTTTGAACTTTAGTATTTCAGATCCAACGAGTCGCCACTACTAATGGGTAGTGTACTTACATTTCCTAGTACTGATAACACCAAATGGAATGACCTAAAAAACAAGCTCAAAATGCTCAAACTTAAGTTACAATATTATTTCGGATTTTAACCGAAGCTAAAATTAGGGGAGAATGGTTTTGATTATGGAGAAAAAGATTCAAAACATGACGATTTTGGTTATGCTAGCTATTGCGTATACTCAAATCAGACTTATAAAACAACCGTTGTACTCTAAACGCTTAAGCCGATAGAGAACGGTGTTTAAATATTTTAATATTTAACAAGACTCGAACTCAAAACTAAATTTGTATAAAAACCTATTTTACATATTAAAATAAAAAGGTTTTAAATATTTGATTTAATAACCAATATTTTTTAACAATTAAGTTTAATATAGTTTATTTAATAGTCAAGTCCAGTTTTTCGGTTTTAAGTATGAGTTTTTGAGTTTTTTTTTTTTTTTTTAATAGATACAGCTTTGGGGGGGTTTAGGTACAATTTTAGGTTAATTTAGTTGGTGTTTGATTTCGGATATTGAAAAGCCACACTCGGAATCCGACCGTTGCATGATCCCTGTTTGAAGCAAATTAAGTCGGCAATTTCGACAGCAAATTGCCAACTCCGGTCTGATTAAGACTTGTCACCTAAAAAGTGTCATTCATTGAGTAATTTGGTGAAGAAATCCAGTACCTATGCCTCACAGCTGGAGTTGTCGATAGAAAGTGACACATTCTTGGCGCAAAATAAATCATTAACTAAGATCATGATATATATGCTTTATGTAAATAAAGAAAAAAAAAGTAATTTTATATTCTGTTATTTGGTAAAGAATAAAGAAAATTTTTTTTGCATAAAATTCATCTTAATATATATCATCCATTTGTATCTACGTGAAGCCTCACTTAATTCCCACGGGGTCATACATTCTAGAATTGCTCTAGATTTAGCATGTTAAACTCTCTTAACTTCTTGAATCTAATCACCACTCGAAATGCATGCTATAGCCGGATTAACAGATTTAGCACTAGTATATCTTATATATATATATGACTATTCTGAATCCTATATGTCTAATTTTACTTATCTTACATTTTAATTTGTTTGATTTGAGTTAATTAGTAATTTTTTAACTTCAAAATTTACAAGCGTCGTTTATCTTTATAAAGTTATTAAAATAAGTAATTAGCTTTCGAAGAGCCATCAAATTATTTAAATCAAATAAAGTAAAAGATTGGGCACTAAAATTAAGATTTTAAAAGATTAGTTAGTCGAATCAAAATGGTTTATAGTTCAGGTAAATTCGCTTTATTAGTAATAGTGTTACCGACCTGATAATGCGATCATGTCGGTCTGCGTAAGGCCATTGACGGCGAACAAGGAATTGAGTTGATCCAAATTGAAGCTTGGCCCGGGAAGACTGTACTTGACGATGGCGCGCGTCGACACCTTGCCGTCTAACCTCCCAAGCTCGACCGGATAAAACGGCCCTCCGACCTGCGAAGAGATTCACAATTTGTGTTAGAATGAGGGCGTGCTTATTTCGATCGAAGTTGGGTTCAAAGTGGCCTTGTTCCTATAACCAGAGTCCACCGGCATTCGAACAGATCCAAATTACGGTTCAAACTTCTTGCAAACAGGTGTATAGAAAATTTCTGCACACAATCAATTTTTCTGTCTACTTGAAAGATAAGATTGATTTTAACAGAATCCGACAGTTTAGATTGAGTTCACTATTTACGTAATCGAGATCAATCGGTGTACAGAAATTTTTCGCATCACACAGTTATAGAAAATTTACACCTCATTATATTCTCACAACACAACAAGAATACTGACCACATCGATAGACCATATTAAAGCGTTTGACTAGCATACCAGAACTCCCACGTCTAGTTTTCTCTATTTTGGCACTTTATACGGTACTAGCAAAATCATGGTTTGCGATACAAAAAATAAGAAAACAAAAAAACAAAAAAAATGATAAAGCAGATCTTCTAAACTAATCCAAGCTAGTTACTCATAGAACAATTTCTGTGAGACTCCAGATAGTTCTATATATAAGATATAATATGACTAAACTCTCAACCCGGCTTAAACATTTTAGGCGGTAGCTAGGCTCAAGAGGTTGAGAGAGTTAAGTGTGATAGGACGGGAGTAGTCCTAGAATGGGTGACTCCCTGAAAAGTTAGGGCGTCACAATTTCAGTCAACCCGACTATATACTGACCAAATTTAATACACCCGCAATTACAATTTTATCCATATCACTACCACGTGATGCATATTTCTTCTACCAACAGCATCATTATCATTATCATCATTATCATTATTATCCCCATCATACTAGAACAGAAAACTGAGGCAACAAAGACTTTCACATCAAGAAGTCAATTTCTGTGTTTCCTGGGATGCAGGTTTCTGCAGCGCATGGCTACAAGGGGCAGAAACCCTTTCTCTACTTAAAATTTCACTTGGAAATTAAATTAAACATTATCTATTACTCTTAAATCAAAGCGCTTAAAAATTACCAGGGAAACCACATCTCTAGCAGCCATAGCCAGTATGTCAGCGCAGGACACTCTGTTGGTGCACTGAGGATTGCCGTCGACCGCGGCCTTCGCCCTGTTTATCAGATCGACGGCGTCCGTCGACAGCGACAGGTCGGCGCCGCTGTGGTTCTCGTCGTCGCCGTTCGGATTCGCGATCAGCACCGACGCGTCGCACCCCTGAAACCACGCCAATTGCAATGTGTCAGAATGTTCAGCGTGATATCCTGATCAGAGAAGAATTTGGGTATTTATCCGAGGCGAACCCGAACGAAGCAGTCGTGGAAGAAGAGGCGGAGGGTGCCGGCGGCGGCGGCGAAGCTCTGCTGCAGGCGCTGCGAGACGACGCCGCGGACGACGGACTCGACATTCGGACAGATGCTGGCGTAGTAATTCTGGCTCAGTTGGGCAGTAGCTGTTGGCATTTCAACAATGATTAGGGAGAGGAGAACTGAGAACAGTAGTATGCGGTAGTTCTTTCCCATAGCTTGCTTCTTTGCTTCTTTCTACAAAAACACACACACACACACACACACTCTTATCTCTCTATAAATGATGTGCAAAGTGCTCATAATGAATTTGTTTATATATAGAGGAAGAGGAATGAGGAGGTGTACAAAGGGGAGGAATATGAGGGGATGGGCCTACGTACACAACTGTATGTGAATGTCACAGAAAAATAAGGTTGAGGACAGAATAAATTGATTGGCATCCAAACAACAGTGGTCACAACCTGGAGGGAGTAGTAGAGCCATGTGAGAGGAATTGGATGTTTCTCGTAAACAAAAGTAACAACAATAACAACAAACCGACCGTCGCTAGCGCAAGTTGCAAAGGGCTTGATGGTTGGTACCCGAGGTCCCGAATTCGAAACCTAAATGATTCACATTTCTAGCTAAGTTTATTTCTAAAAAAATAAACAAAGCGGGTATCGTACTACCTTTCTCTCTAAAAAAAAGCAACAATAACAACAACAATAAAAAAATTTAAAAAAAAAAATTAACATAGGGAACTTTTGTCGGGATATTATTATATCATATTATTATATGTGTGGTGGGCCCACATTCACAAGAAAAGAGCTCTATGTTTGAAAGGACAGAGGTTTTGCTGTGCGAATTTATTTCTTTGATAAAACCCCCTTAACAGACTGACATCAAAATCTGCCAGCTTTTCGTCAGATTTGTTTGATTGCTTGGTCGAATTCCACTTCGGGGTTACTTGTAAGAGAATTTGCTGAAGCTGAAGGACAGTAAAAGCTTATAAGCACTCGTGATGCAATAATCGTGTGTCTAAGTTTAAGACATCAGAGAATAGTATTTTAAAATTTTACATTATCATATAAATTTTTTTTATTTTTTTTAAAAATTTAAGCTATTGAAGAATAGTATCTTCATATTTTATTTTTAGTTGCCGACAACACTTTGGTGTTTTTATTGTGATGTGAATTACAATTTTAGACCAAAAAGTAGACACTTAATGTTAAATTTTTTATTTTTTTTTACTTTAATTACCATAATTTTAGACCACAGAAGTAGTTGTTACTTTATTATCCAAAAGTATAGGCAGTTAAATGGAAAATGTTTACTTTAGTTACCATAACTCTAGACCACAGAAGTAGGTGTATTATATTATGGCTAAACTGGTATTTTTCTTGGAAAATTATTTTTTTAAAGGGTAAATGTATGGAGACCCCTCGAACTTTATCTCATTTGCAAACAGACACTTGAACTTTCAATGTTGGCGAAGAGACTTCTTGAACTTTATTAAATAATTCAATAGACCCTCTCTTCAATTAAAGTTATTAATTACACAATTGTTTTATTCTTATATATTGCATATAGTTTTATAAAATATCAAAACACAAAAAATAATTTTTTATTCTAACATATAAGAAAGCGAAATAAATCAAAATTCGGTTCAACTTATCTTCGGCCATCAGCTTAATTATCAAAATTGAAAGAAAAAAAATAATTTTTTCCGATCAAAATTATTTGACAGAGGTTAAAAGGTCTCGTTGCCAAAATTTACAGTTCAGACGCCAGTTTACAAATAAGCTAAAATTTAGCAGGTCTGCATACATTTTTCCCTTTTTTAAGCGGTAATTTTTGGTGCAGAAGCTTCGAGTCTAAGTTTGTGAGTTCTTTCTACAAAAGTACTTTGAAGCTCCGCTCTTCCAATGCATAAAAATGATGGTGGGGACCTCTTCCTGGTGGAGGTCCGAATCGTTATACTTATGCATCAAAATAGTGGAGCTTAATTCAAAGCACTTTACAATTTATTGAAAGCTCGAAAGCGTAGAAGCAATAGGGTTTGAATAAACATTCCAAAACTAGGGCCTAGTTGTTGTATATATCCATGTGTGAGCCCCTAGTCTTGTGCAATCAATTGTACTCCCCTAGGATGTATTGTTAAGAGTGTGCACTAAAGGAAAAGGTAAATGGTAAGCTATTGTTGGTTTAAGTGGCCAGCTTCTTACTTAGTGGCGGGAGATCAGATTAGGGCGAGTCATGTTTGAAGTGGTGGGAGACCGCATTGGGCCGATGCGAGTGTTGTATATCTACACGCTTTAAGTGAATTGATTGCCCATTCTAACCGCTCGAGTTTTTGGAATTTTGGTTACCGCTAACAATCCTACAAGTGTAAGATCGCGAATTCGATTCCAGCACACTGCAAATTTATACAGGTACTTGGGAGGATTGTTGGCTTAAATGGGCGAGCATCCTGTCTAATGGCGCGAGGCGAGTTTGAGTTGAGTCACGTTCGAAGTGGCGGAAAACCGGGCTAGGTGAGTCACGTTCAAAGTGGCAGGAGACCATATTGGGGCAAGTCAAAATCGAAGACTGCGGTCCTCCGTGTCTGCGCACTAAAAGTGACTTGATTATTCCTTTCTAGTTGCTCAAATTTTTAGAATTATGATTAGCGTTAATGATGCGATAATATAACTAAAGGGTCAATATAAGTGTAGATTCTTGAATGTTACTTGTATAAAAGTAATTGGACATTTCTAGAGGTCCATCTCAACTAGTTGATATGTTTTGGAGCATATAAATCAATCAAGTTCTTTTCATCATCTTGTAGGTGGATTTCCTAGGTGACCATCACCACTCATATTTTTACATAGTGGCCTTAATGATTCCATCTAATATCATTAATTTTCTAGATGATTGATACATTTATAATCATCTACTTTAAATAAAAGATTGAAAGCTAAAACCATAATAAATTAAAGAGCTTTAGAACTAAAGATGAACTAAAGCTTTTGAGTATGTGGCCCTCTAGAAACAACCTAATTGCAGGCACATCATTCATAAGTTCTTTAAAACTTTGCTTCTCCAAAGCTCTCCATTGAGTTTTTATTTTTTATTTTTTATTTTTTAAGTACCTACTTATGTCTTATGTGGAGGTTCACTGCCATGTATGTAGTATTTAGTCCACTTAATAAAAAAAGGTGTAGACTAAGTATAAAATTATATATATATATTTGAACCAAATGGAACTTCAACAGCTAAGAGGACATTTGGATTGGCTTAATTTTAATTCGGTTGAAATTCAAGTTTGATGAGAGTAAAAGTATTAGCCTTGCCACCAACCAAGAGGATTTGTTGTCTACTTACTTATAGGCTAGATTTTCGGTCTTTCAACTAAAAATTACGTACTTCGCACCATTTTAAACTGAATTTATTTCGAAAAATCAAGCCTACGGCTACTTTCTGGATCTTTTCGGTGTCTTCACGATGGATGGCAAGAATAATACTTCTACTCTTAATATGTCTAATTTCTAGCCGAATTACAACTTCATCAATCCAAATACTCCTTGAGTTGAACACAACCAAAGGTGCATCATTGGAGAAATATGAGACTTTAGTGAATAAATAAATAAAAGGGAACTTCAAGGGAAGTTTGGGCATTCCCCTTGTGAAAAATCTTTTTAAAAATGCTAAAATTTTTAGCTAATCTAACTTTTAAATTATAAGATAGAAGTATATGAAGATTAACAGATTTGGATGAACTTAGTTGATCCTATCTTCAATTTGTATATAAATTAAAAGCTAAAATATAGAAAACCTTTCTATGAATATTCACTTTTTTATTTTACCTCATGACTTTTAAAATTTATATTTTATTCTCTCAAAATTTCAAGTTGATGCACTTAGCCCCCCTTCGTCACTATTTCCTCTATTTTGTATAATTTATAATTCAATATACTGAAAATATCCATGAAAATGAGAGGAATACATTAATAAAAGTTATTTTCTTCTCCATAAAACAAGGGCAATTTGTTCATTTCTCTCCCATTAATGTCGTAACTCTTTAAAAATATTTGTGAAATTTTGAAGGGGTGAAATATTAGTTTTTGAAAGTCAGAAAGCCTAAATTAAATTATATAAAGTAAATAAGACTATTAATATACACAAAATAAAAGAAATTTAGCGGGCATCTGATTCAAAATAGAAATTGGAATTGGAATTGGAATAGGAATCGAAATGAAAAGGAATCGAACAACAAATGATAAAATTATCCAGTATGTTTGGTTTAGAATAATAATCGGAATCAGAATAATTGATAAAATTATCAAGTATGTTTGATTGAGATGAAGAAAATTTTGATTATCAAAAAGATAATTAAAATAAAATTAATTTAAAATATAAAAATATAAAATTAAATTTAAAAATTGAATTCATAGTTCAAAACATGCAATTAAATTTGTAATTTAAATTCAAATTAAAACATAAATATTAGAGAGTTACATCAAATTTTCAAATATAATTTTTTAAAAAACTTACAATTTAAATTGAGGTCACAACTCAAAACATAAAAGTAATTTACAATATGATCCAAATTCAAACTTAAAAATTATAATTTAAATTCCAATTTACTTCAACAAAATTAATTAAAAATTTGAAGAAAATATTAATTTTAAAATTTGGATATAAAATTGAAATTGAAATTGAAATTTAGATTCATGGATCAAATACGAAATTCTTGATTGAATTTAAACTTCAGTTTAAGGACAAATAAAAATCTAAAATACAATTTAATTTCTAAATCTAAACTTACATTTTAATTAAAAACTAAAGTTAAAAAATTAAATAAAAATATTAGATATAATTGAGATATTTTCGGAATAAATATTCATTCCGTCTGAATTTAAAAATTAAAGGATTTCTATTTCACTCGAAAATCAAAAGTAGAATGAAACTCCTGGCATATCAAACACTCATCTGTAAGGGCGAATCAAACACCCTCCTAGATTACTCAATCAATATAATTATATTGTACATTAAACAAGTAAGTGTGAATCTTCTATCAATCATACAATTATTAGCGATTACAAGTATAATTAATTAATTGGCCTTCACAGCATTCAGTGGTCAAATCAGTCTCTTCAAGCTGTCGGACACATCAATATCCAAATCATAGTTTGTTTTATTTCTAAAATAAGCTTTCACCTTGAAACTTCTATATTAATAATTATTTTAATACAATTTATTCATCGCAAAATGTACGAATGAGATTTATCCAGATTTTTATACGGTATCAGAGCAACCGGACACGTATTAATTCTTGTACTAATATGGCCTCCGTAGAAAGCTACAATCTCTCCCTCTTTTCCTCACACAAACTAGAGATATTATTCTTAACAAAATCAAACCTTAACCAGAACATAAGATAAACAATCGAATATTCAAGTAAGTGTCTGATTCTAATTTATTATTTACCGACAATTATCTTTGCTGTCAATGCTTGACAAATAAAAATAAAGTCTCGTGAGTCCTTCGACAATAGTGTTAATTAAAAATCAGAAATATAATTATACATGCTCTAGCCATTTTGCTGCAGAGAAAATTAAGCTACTAAAGAATATTTGACATAACGTTTCGTTTAAAGGTATGATATATTTCACAACACTTTACAGCAAAACCAAATAAACATGGACTGAATAAACTATGTGTCGTCCAAAACATAATCCAAATTCAGATGCAAAACCATTTATTTGGATGGATTAGTTAATTAGGAAAAAAAAATTATCAGATATGTTTAATGTGACTAAGTTATTAGCTGTTGGATCGAGTGTTCAAAATGCATTTGTCTACAGAAACCAAATTCAAAACTGCTAATACAATCTCACAAATCAACCTGCCATTTAGTTAGAATCCAAAACCATTAGTTTGGATATATTGATTAATTATATGTTTAATGTGGCCATGTTCTTAGCTGTTGTTGGATTGAGTGTTCAAAATGCATTTTGTCTTGGTTCGTATATAACGGATTGAATGAAAAGACCTCCTAACCACCGTTTTTTGACTTGTTATATATGGTGGCCAAAAAGCAAATAATTAATTAGTTTAAGTCGCTCTCCGAGCTCCTTTCCCTGCAAGTATCAAGATGCTTCCTCCAATGATGTTACATCACCCTTCCAAGCAACCCAGGCAGAGTACTAAGCAAAAGAGACAACAACAATTAAGGATGGAACAGGACACATTGTTGTTACAACAAGCAGAGAGAGAGAGATGCAATCCATGGGACGCATGAGTCCAGCTGGGATGCTTTCAGAAGCACGGAAACTTATATTCCTCCAAACTAATTTTGGTAATAGGACTTTTAAATCGATGATCAGTTTAGTTAGATTTAATTCAGTACATTTCAAGTATTTAGAAAATAGAATTTATAATTTTTCAATCTCAAAATCACTGGTTGAAAATAAAAAGTTTCCACTAAAAGTGATGATACCACACTAAAATTTTAGATCCTAGGTATGTGTCTTGTTTTAGATAGTATAAGAAAAAATTTCTATCAAAATTTTATCCGATTTGGATATTTGTACATTTTAAACTAACAAATGGCTCACATCAACTATTCAAATTGCTGAATTTGAGCATTTTCGATCACTCGGTAAATAAAATTAAAAAATTACGAAATTTTCTTTTCTAAGTACTTCAGATACTGTAGATAAAATCTAGCAAAGTCGATCGTCGAGTCGAAACTTTTATTATCTAAAACCGCTTGGCAGCACAGAAGTCTTTGTGCGTTTAAAAGCAGCCCAACTAAACTCTGCCTTATTATTATTTGTGTTTAAATTGCATTCGCCTTTTTTCCCTCTTCAATTTAATTTTGTTAAGAATATTAGTCTTATGTGGAATTTCAATTTAGATCCCTATTTGTACATCATGCGAGGGATTTTTCTGTGTATCAGCTTAAGTTTCTTAGTTGGATTGGAGCTGTTTCAAAATCAGGTGGTATATATGTAGTTCTTTCAATCCCCAGTTTTGTCTCTTTTTTTTTTCTTTTTTTTTTCCCCCTTTTTTTCGAACTGGCTTAGTCCTTAGCACTTAATAAGAGGATGCTTTATGTAATAATGTAAAGAATATTTCTATCTGTTATTTTAATTTTTTTTAAGTTTAGATTTGTAGGTGGTAATCACCATTAGATTATATACATTAGCTGCTAAATGAAAATTGTTTGAATAAGGATATTTGAAAAATATTAGGTGAAAAATCTTTTAAAATTAAGCGCTCAACTACAGAATAGCTAGGACTTTAATTCTCTAGAAAAATTATGGAAAGAAAATTAAAATATTATGAAAAAAATAAAGTTATTGATACATTCAAAAGTAGGTGTAAATCTTATGCTCTTATGGAACAGAGGTCAAATTTTGCGCACCCATCTTTAGATGGTGACGTGTAAGAGTGACATGCATCCACATGCCATCTTCTCGCTATATATATTTTCAACATGTTTTTTTTTTCACTACATATTTTTGTATTTTGTTAATTCTATAATAAAAGAGGTGTAAGATTCATAGGTGTATATATATAGTTTTATAGGTAACATTTTCCTAATTACTAATTCTTTCTAAACAAAAGAATGGATGTGTTTTTGACAGGTGTCATATGGACAAAAGGAAAAAATGTGGAAGACTCCCTGCACTTTAGCAATTTAGCATCTGAACCCCTAATTTTATTAAATAGAACATCTAAACTTTATCAAATAGTTTAGTAAATTTTCTAGTGATGTGAATTTACTATTTTATAGCTGATGTGTTTGTATGTCTTGTATATAATTTTTATAACTCCAAAACATAAATTTTTTTTTTTTTTTTTCTAATACTGATAATTGAATATTACGATTGAACAAAAAATAAACTTTTTTATATTTTAAAAACTTACAAGATTACATACAATACAATAACAAAATCTTATTTAATTATTTGATAAAGTTTAATATATTAAATTATTTATATCTATAAATAAAAAATATTTCCCTACAATGATAGACGGAATCATAAAAGGAATAACAAATATTTTCTACGAACGGTTATGATCAATTTGTTAAAAAGTATCTCAAATAAGAACGAACGGTTCTAATCAATTTATTAAAAAATAGCATCCTATCCATCTATAAATCCAATCCTACGAACAGTTATGATCAATTTGTTAAAAAATATCTAAAATAAAAATAAAAGGTTATGATCAATCTGTTAAAAAATAGCATTCTTATCCATCTATTTTACATTAAAATTAAAATTTGAGTTTAAATCGTAAATTAAATTAAATTTTTGATATCAAACTTGAGATAACAATTAAATTTTTTAAATTATAGTGGATCATAATTAAATTTTAAATTTTAGTAAATGTGAATTAAATTTTGATGCTTTTAGTTTAAAACATATACTTAAATTTTAGATTTATCAGAAATTTAAAAATATATAAAAATATTCAATGTATATTAAAAAAAAAAAAGAACAATATAGGTTATTGTAAATATTTTCTAATAAAATATAAAATATTAATTTATAAATATAATTTTTACTATAAATTTTTAGATAATTACGATGTACAAATTTATATTGATTTAAAATAAATTAAAATAGTTGTTGTTACAATTTCAAACGCTTAAGCATCTGTTGGTAAAAGTGCTATGATTAAAAAAGAAAATCTTTATAAATCTTGTTCTGATTTCTGAATAGAAATTAAAAAAAGGAAAACAAAGAATAAAAAGTTAAATTATTTTATGTTGGGTGAATGTTGGAGAACTTTGTGTCCTTTTCCTATCACTTCACGGGTACAAAGAAGCTTCATGTGATATATATACGGGGGGGGCCCACTCTGCATCAGGCCAAATTTAATCAAAAGTTACATATGCGGTTTTAAAGGACGCTGCTATACCTTTCTTTTCTTTCTTTTAAAATAAAGGGGTAAGAATATCTATCATTACAATGGGCACTTTGAGATTCCACAACCATTTCAATCAAAAGAACATGACATATCCTCAGTGTTTAATTTAACACCACATTATTGGTATGTTGACGGGCGCAAGATTGTGATACATAACGGCATATATATATATATATATATAGAATGAGGCTACTATACTATCTATAGTACTGGGGCTCCGGTACTATAGTTACTTTTTCGATCTTAGGGTGTTCAAATCAACGATCCACACCGTTGAAACTGATTTAGGGTATGTGAAGTTCTTAGGAATAAAATTTTAGTTTTTTTCGATATCATTTACTTAATAAATAAATCATGTCAAAATGAACGGTGAAAATTGAATAATCCTTAAAATTTGAGTATAGGAGTTTCGGATTCAAGATCAAGGATGTTGACCTTCATCTATGTGGTTTAAAGTATTTTCTATCAAAATTTGAATAAATTTAGATTCTTCTCCACCGTTAAACTACAAACTCGCCATAATAACCATTAAAATTTGATAATTTTGAAACAGTTTGATCACAAAGTAAACTACGTCGAAAAATTATAAAATTTTATTCCTAAGAACTTCAAATATTCTAGATCAGTTTCAACGGTGTGGATTGTTGATTTGAACACCCTAAGATCGAAAAAGCAACTATAGTACCGGAGCCCCGGTACTATAGATAGTATAGGAGACTAGCTCATATATATATATATATATATAAGTGTAAAAGAAAAAAAAAAAACACACAATTACTTATATACCTCTGAAAAGTTTTAGACTTTCTTATTTATCCTACTTAGAAGACTAATATAAAAAATATCTTTTTAACGTTTCAAGTTCTTTCAAATATACCACTAGATTTAATTAGATGTTGTTAGTGAGCGATTAGGAACAGCTGTTATCTCTATAAAATTACTATTTTGTCATTTCAAATATACTTTCTACCGTCATCAATTTTTCTTATGTGCCCTTAAGTTAGGGAGCAAAAGAGGTATTTTTGACTTCTTTTTAACTCTGGTAGAAATTTAACCTGAGTTTAACCAGAGATGACTTAACGGGTACTAACAGCGAGATTATTTTTAAATAACGAAGAAATATACAAGGGGAATATTTGAAACAAAAGAAATGTAGGGGTATAAAAGCTATTTCAGAAGTTTCGAAGGGTATATGCAACTATTCTAAAATGAAAGACTTTTTTTTTCAAATAAACCCTTAAAAGTTTATCATTTATAAAATTATCTTATAAAATTTTATTTGGCCAAATAATCCTATTTCGTCCAACTCAACATAAATTTAAAAGACGGTGAGTTATTTATTATTCTTTTTTTTGGTAATCGAATCACTGGTTCTTTCTATTTCATATATAGAATTCTAACAACCACATAAAATTTCAATAAATTACGTACAACCTTAACAACCAAAAAATTCATCCATACAATCCTAACAATCTAACTGAGTCAGCAAAAAGAGGTTTAGTTAGCCAAATAAAATTTTGAAAAAGTTATTTGGCCAACTAGAAAATTTTAAGGGTTATTTTGAAAAAGGTCCAAAATAAATAATTTTTATTGTAACCAATACATTACTCTGGATATGTCCCAAATTAATTATTGAACAAATCATACTTTTGATCTCGTGAAATTATAAGGCACATAGGGGTACGCTAGGAAGAATGGAATTGGCGACCATTGCCACTATGTGGTGGGTAGTATGGCTGGAACGCAACAGGAGAATTTTTCAGAATTGCAAACGGCCGGCGAGCTCCTTGCTTTTTGAGATTCGTTCGCTACGTAGTTCCTGGAGCCTCCTTAGATAGATTTATCCGTTTGGTTTTTTTATCTTTTATTTGATTTTTATTTTTACTTGTGTTTTTTCCTATCTTATCTTATTTCTTTCTTCGCGTTTGTTCCCGAAGCCTCGATGCTTCAGTCTGTAGCCTAGTTCATCTTCTTTATGAATGAAGCGGTAGCATGCTACCTTCTCTCAAAAAAAGAAATTATAAGGCACATGACACTTTGGTTCTCAAATTTTAATTTATCGTAATTTTTTGCCCGAAATTTTTAAATAATTGCAATCAAGTCTCACAATCTAATTTAGTTATTTAAATATTAATAAATTATTAATGTAGAAATGATGTAGAATCTTAATTATTGTCGCATCATCAATCACAATATTTTCGCATCACTTTTACATCAATAATTTGTGAATATTTAACCAACTAAATTGAGTTGCGGAAATTGATTGCAACAATTTAAAAAGTTTGATGCAACAAATAAAAATTTAACAAATAAAGTGTCACGCGGCATATAGTTCGAGGACCAATAGTGTAAATTACACTTAATTATATGTGTTATGTGAGATGGTGATGAGTCTAATGAGGCATGATATAGTAATTTTAAGTTAATATAGTAATTTCAAGTTAAAGTAATGTTCTAAATAATTTTTATTTTTTTATTTTTTATACTATATGCAGATATTTGATTGGATATTGTTATTCTTATATAAAATTTTTTTTGAAAACTTTCTTGTGCCGACAACAACGAGGTTGGCCCACTGCTCAACTGGACCCGACCCGATCTAACCCGACCCGTCCTGACCCAACATAACGTCGCTTCGTACTTGGCTAGTAAATTGACAAAACAAACCCAACACTGCTAGTAAGGAAGAAAATGATCGGAAATAATCCGATCCGATTAACTTTGAATTTGAATATTATCGGATATTGGTTTGAGAGTTAACTATCTTAAATCAGATTCGGACTTGGATGTCAAGTTAGAATTTTTTTTGCATTTGGCTTCAAGTTCATTATTCTTTTTCGGATTTGGATTCAAATTCAAATATAGGATTACCTGAATTCAAAATTTGTTTTTTTTTTTTTGAGGAAAAGCTCACAAATGAGGTTTTATTTTATTATATATTATATATATATATATATATATATATATATATATATATATATATATATATATATATATATATATATATATATATATATATTTAGAATTGAGCTGGAATACTATTGATAGTATTTGGCCTCTTTTGCTATCAAATTTTTAACTCTTGGATGAAAAATTGTACGGTTAGGGTTTAGTGGTGGTCTCTCTATGGTTGAGTGGGTGGTTGATTGAATAGTATGATCTAAATGGTGAAATTGATTAAAATGTGGATCTAACGGCTAAAAAATCGATAGCAAAAGAGCTATATATATATATATATATATATATATATATATATATATATATATATATATATTAATCAATATGTAACGTTCAAAAATATTTTCTTAAAGTTCATAATTCTTTTTTCTATATTTGTTTACTGCTTTATAATTTTAGAAAGCTTAAATACATATTGGCAATTTTTTCATTTCATTTTACTTTTAAATATTTATTAAATATCTGATTGGTATCTATATCTCTATACTGAAGGGACCGACCGTGGGATTACCGAGCACACCTCAAACCCACAAAGCATACGAGCGCAGCGGAAATAGGATCTTTCATAGATGTAAGAGATGAGAACGATCGCAGAAAAATAAGCACGAGGATAACAAATCAATAAAGAAAAATAAGAGAATACAAAAACACAAGATTTACGTGGTTCGACCAATCATGAGTCAACCTACGTCCACGGGCAAGACCACCTCAATGAGTTCTTCAATTAATCCATAGCACAAAAGTACAAGGAGTAGATTGGATTACAATAAACTCCCTCTCAGGAGCTCTCCACATTTTTCTCTCAATTAGGGTGTCTACAATGAAGCTCATACGAGAAACCTCCAACAATGAGGCTCTAAACTCTAAAGATTAACTATAAGAGTTTATATAACCCTAAAACCCTAATTCTAATAGAAAATGATCTCCGCCTTCCATTCGAATCCGATTCACATCTAGCTATCGATATCCTCTTAGGAATTCTTTTAGGAATCCTATTAGAAATCCTTTTTAAAGTGATCCTAAATAATTCCTAATCTTTCGGAACAAGATTAGATTCAATTAGAGTCAAACTCTGCATATCGACTCGGAATACAGCTTTACATAATCCAACATATACGAATATGTTTTTACTGAATATAGATTTGAATTTTATTATTCGTCTAATATTTGGCTCCATATTTGAATATGAATTGAGTGCTATACGACCCATATCCCACCCATATCCCACCTGTTTTCATCCCTATGGCTGTCACACAACTTTTAAGTTAATTAATATTTTGAAGAAAATATGTATGTCAATTTTAAATTATAAAAAATTACTGTGTATTGTAATAATATATGATTTTGCACAGTTATCTAGGCATTCCTATATAAAAGGAAATAAAAAATCTACTTATTTTTTGTTTTTACAATTTTGAACAATACTTTTTTTTCTTCATTCTCTTCACTCACCCAACTACCAGGAAATAATAGAAGAAAGCGAAATTTAATGAATAATTAACGCTCCTCATCATTAGATTGAGACGCAAGGAAAACGAAAGAGAACAAATAAAAAAAAAAGAATTGACGAGAAAATAATTTTTTATAATTGTTAATATTTAAATATTTCTCCTCGAAAGTGAAGAAAAATCGTAAAAAAAATTCCCAGGAAAAATGGCTTTAGGTTGCATTTGGTTCGAGAACAAATTTCGATGAATAATTTTTTGTTATTCTCGAGAACGGAAAATATCTCGGGATAATTTAGAACAAAATTTAAATTACTTTGTTTATCAAATTAACTATTAATTGATTAAAATTTAGACAATATATTAATTCTTTTAAAAAAATGCACTTTTTTTTATCGTGTTAATTTTTCAGAAAGCTTTCTCCTTAACTAAGCATGACAAAGAGGAGGAGCTTATTGTCAGGGACTTAGCGAAATTGATGTGCAATCTAAGTCCTTGACCTAACTTCGCTAGTGGAGCGGGTTGTCAAGGAGGCCCAAAATTAACAGCCTTTCATGGGAGATGAAGGGTTATAAAACTGCTGCAATTAATGCCTCCATATATAATTGCCAGCGAAAATCCAAGGGACATGGCCAACTTTTGGGATCACTAGGTATTCATGAGGCATTCATGAGAGCTCATTACTATGTGATAGTAGGTGAGTTAATGTGTGCTTTAATGTGTGCTTAGTGATGAGTTAGTGTAGGCTAGATTCAATGTATCTAGGTGCCTATAAGTAGGAGGATTGGCTAAGGCCAAAGAAGAGGTAGAGTGGAAGAACACAAGAGTAGTTGTGTATTGTAGTCCTATTTTTCTAAGTAGTGGAGTACTTTATTTTTTGGGAAAACCTCTATCACTCTCTTCTCTTCTTTTTGCATATTTAGTCGTAGGACGAGGAGGTCCAGGCTAGCAATAGGGAGCTAGGCTTGCCCATCTTCGAGCAGGAAGGCGGGCGCTGCACGGGCTTTGCGAACAAAAACGCTAAGGCCGTGACAGTTGGTATCAGAGCTAGGTTCGAGAAGGAACCATGTCGTCATCAGATGCTGCCATCATCGACGTAACTGCTGAACCTCCGAGGCAGTCCAAGCACGGCAAGAGCAAGGAGCAGCGGACTCTGGCGAGAGAGTCCGCTTCGCTCGAAGGCCGCACGGGCTTTGCGAACAAAAACGCTAAGGCCGTGACATTATGCTTAGTTTATGTAATACTAGTGAAGTTACCCGCGCATTGCGGCGGGCTGATGCTATAGAAGACAGAAGATTGACAAAGTAAAAATTTCATTGCGGCGGGCTGATGCTATAGAAGACAGAAGATTGACAAAGTAAAAATTTTAAAATTTTTTGACTTGCTATGAGACATCAATAAATATAAATAGAAAATATAAAACAGATATGTACAAATGTAACAAAACTTACGATTTCAGCAAATAAATTGCACATAACAATAATAAAAGAATAAGTAATAGAGTTATTACTCCATACGCACCTTGATCGCGCTGCCGAGATCGGAGAGGCGATTCCCGTTCTCCACGTCGCCTCCACCGCCATTGTCGGCGTCGAGCTTCTCCTTGGTCACGGCCACGTCGATGCCGTACGGATCCCCCCACACCCACCGCTTCTTCCCCCTCATCGACTCCAAATCCATCGCCACTTCACCTCGCTGTGCTGCCGCGATCCTCGGATCCCAAATTTCAATCCCCACACAATAAAAAAAAATAGAGAAAAAAACTAAGAAAAATATAAAAAATGAACCCTTCTTGTGCACCAAAAAAAGAAAAAAGAAAAATATGAGAAAAAAAAAGTATGAAGAGATCTTATTTTACTCTTTTTTTTCGTGAAAGTGATTTGTTTAGATGAAAATGGATCATGTGAATACACTAATTAGAAAGTGGGCGGGTGGAAAGACGAAGCATTGGGCGTAGATGGGGGTAGGAAGGCAAAGCATCAGGGAGTAGGAAGGGGGGTGAAGGAGGGATTGCCACATGGCAAACTCTATGAGAAATAATGTATATAGGTATAGATATAGATACTGAACTTTGGCAAATTTACAAAGTTACATTTTAAGCTATTAGTCAGCATGTTATTAGAGTGCTGGACCGAGTTAGAGCCCTTTTTGGCACAAAATTGACGCGGAAATAGGATCAGAAATCAGATTCTGGATGATTCTGAGTTTCTGGCGACTTTGCGGACACCCGAAACATAGTCTGGGCGCTCAGAAGTATTGTTTTCGGTTGATTCGACTTTGGATCTCATCTGGGAATGGCTGAAACTACCGAAGGAGCATTCGAATAGGTTTCAGGCCTTGAATCCGGACGCCCGGTATTATTGTAGCCATCTGAAAATTGGTCGGTAATTAAGTTAGTGAGTTGACGACTCAGCATGCTGACTCATCAATATAACTTATTAAGTTTCGGACGTAGGAATCGGATGCCCGGAAAGTAATTCGGGCGCTCCTGAGATGGATTCCAGACGACCTGGTGCACGATTGGGCGTCCGAACTGCTCGAACAAGGAGATTTCGGATGCTCGAATTAAGGGATCGGGCGCTCGAAAAGTTGAATTTTGACTGAAAATGGAAGTTTTGTGATTAAGAGGGCTTATATGCAATTGTTACAATATGAAGCTTGGTTGAGGGGCTTTTTTCCTGTTTTGCATGCAGAAACAGAGAGAGAGAGAGAACGTGAGGGAGATAGAGAGAGGAAGAAAGAGAGAAAGAGTCTGAGGAAAGAACGTGATCCACCCAGCGATTTTTGAAGCGCATTTTAGAGGTAGGTAAATATATATTATTTTGATTGGGATTTTTTAAGGTTATAATTTTTCAGTGAATAACTCTAGTAAATTATGCTTTAAGATGTCATTTTATTGAGGTTTTGTGTGGGATTCTGGTACCGAACTGTAGTACACTGAACTTTAGCAAATCACAAGGTTCTAGTGTGAGATTAGTATTTTGTACTAATCTGGAGGTTTTGACTGTGATTCGAGAGCTTGGGAGTGTTTTCGGGACTTAAAAGTGCGAAAACGGACTCCGAAGGTCAAAATCTGCAAAAAAACTGCAGTTTTGACATTGTATACCGGTATTCGGTTTTGGGATACCGGAATCCAGTGAGAAGCTGAATTTGCGCAGCTCTCGGGTTCTGCGGAATCCAGCATTAGATACCGGAATGGGCTGGTATTCCGGTACTGATGTTTGCGTACCGGTACTGAAGTCTTTTGTTCTGGTACTGAGGTTTGCATACCGGAACACTGTTGCGTGGCCTTTTTGGCCGAGGCTCGAGTTTGCGGGATTTCTGGCCTGATACCGGTATGCCCATACGCATACCGGAATACAGTGCAGCAACTGCAATTTGTGCAGTTTGCAAATATTGGATTTTAGAGGGGTGTTAGGGCAAATGTTACAACATGTAACTTAACCCTTCACACCCCCTCACAGCCCTCATTGTGCTGAGGCTTGGAGAAGAAGAGGTAGGGTTTCTTCCTCTTTCTCTCTCTAGATTTCGAGCTTCCAAGGTTATGGAATCAAGGATTTGATCTCATTTCTCTTCTCCCTTGCCCTCAAGCTTGCTAGCTTATCCTTGGAGGAACTTGGAGGTGGAGAAGAGAGCTTGTTTGAGGTTTTATCTCCAACCCTAGCTTCTTTGGACCTAGATTAGAGCTCAAAAGAGGTGAGTAACTCTCTTGTAAATCCTCTTTTGTGGTTTATTTGGATTATTGTTGATGAAACCCTAAAATGGTGAACCTAGGGTTTATTTTGGGGTTTCTTGATTCTAAGCTTTTGGATGAGAATTGATGGGTGTAGAATGTTGTGTTAGGTTGGATTTGAAGTTTTCTAACTTCGATTGGGGATTTGGACAAGTATTTCTTGGTCTAAGGTAAATTCCACCCTTTTTCCCTCTCGTATGTTGACGATTTTCGAAAGTGTTCGTTCGACACTTGTGACACCCTAGGAATTTTCTTTAGGGTGCTAGAAATCGAGGGGACAACTCCGCTTCGACGTACTGCGAGGTCTCGAAGGAGTTCCGGTGGGTTTGACCTCACCGAAATAGGTGAAATCCCCCTATGTCTTCGGTTTTGTTTAAAAGCTCAAAATTGTGTATTTACATGCTAAATGTAGCATTATGACATTGTATGAATCATGACGTATAGGTGTCATTCATTAAAGAATTGCATGTGCCTTGTAGGGGTTGATAACATGCATGGTATAAATTGTATGATGGTATTAGTAGCATTTCCTCTTATAATATGTAGAAATGCATGTTGAGATTAGTGGGACATCATGTGGGATACTAGATGTATAGTGGACTATGAGGTTCATTTATGATGCTTGCATATTGGCTTTTAGTAGCATTAGTCAGGGTTTATGACAAACTCTTGAGAATGTTAAACTAAGTATGTTGCATATTACTTAGGTGTATAACAAGTGGACATTATGACATAGTGTTGGACTCTTGGTCACTACTTGGCATTCCATGTTATAGACATGATGAACGTGACACTTATGCAGTTGATTATGCTTGTTGGCCATTTGTGCTCATTCGCACATGCTTGTGAGGGTCGCTTCCTACAAGCCGGCACTCCGGAGTTAGCCTTGCGATATTTGATCGCCCGTGCAGGTTTGGGCGCCGAAGTGGATCGCCGTTGCGGGAGAGTCTTATTCTAGTGAGAGAATGCTGACTACCACGGGACCATTATGCACGGCACAAGCGGGACAGCATCGTCCCCTATGGATTGGGTATCTATACTACATGTGGTAGTGGACATGACATGGCATATAGTGAGATTATGACCTTAGACATGTGTAGCTAAAATATTGTATATTTACACATGTACATGAGTAGAAGATTTACATGCATTGTAACATGATCATGAATAGAATATTTACATGTTCATAACTTTATGTATAGAGGCATAG
Source organism: Puya raimondii (assembly GCA_016920855.1). Taxonomy (NCBI): domain Eukaryota; kingdom Viridiplantae; phylum Streptophyta; class Magnoliopsida; order Poales; family Bromeliaceae; genus Puya; species Puya raimondii. The sequence continues at coordinate 24,875,313 of JABWPP010000049.1, forward strand.
TAGTGTAGAACTTTTAAATGTACGCATACTTTTATACTAATCCTACTTTTGCCTCAGCTGACCTAGTGGTGTATCCCGCTCCTCTCGGCGGCTTACCTACTGGGAACTATTGAATAATAGTTCTCATCCCCCTGGGGTTTGTTGTTTTTATTTCAGAGCCTTCCACTGCGGGAGAGGCAAGGGATCGAGGCAAGGACGTTGCGACTAGTTAGCTTCCGAGGGTGATTGTCGCATAGGTGGATGCCTTTCTTTTGTGTTGATTGAAAGGTGTATGTACTTTTGGGTTATAGTGGTAGAGTTCACCCTTTGTAGTGGATGTATTATTGGTGGAACTTTGTATCACCTTTATTTTGTGTACTTTTCTTTGTGCACCTTATGTATACTCTACCTTGTCATGACTATTACTCTTCTATCTAGTATGTTTATGCTCTGATAACCATGTTAGGATTGTTATTATTCCTTTCATTGTATACTTGTTGTAGACGCCTCGTGTGCACTGGGACGCCTTGTGTACACGGCGGGTCTGTGCACGCGCCCGGGTGTGCTTCCGCTTGGGCCCCGGGGCGTGACAGATTATAGTGGTATCAGAGCCTAGGGTTAAGTCATTGTGGACCTAGTAAACCTTAGGCCGGTTGGACTATAGGAATTAGGCTCGTGAGAGACGATATTGTCTATGACTTGGGCGAAAGTAACACAATTGGGTTGTGTTTTAACTCCAAGTGATTGGAGCTTGATCGAAGTGTGTGAAACCTAACTCTTAGAGAGTCACGTTGGCGGCCGACAACGTGACATCGGGAGTTAGTTAAGAGCTCACTTCATTTACTTTCGCGTGATTGGGATTTTATTTGTTGTGTGGGGTTTCGCTAGCGTGAGTTTCCTAACTTACGCATTTTATGTTGTTGTAGCTTGTAATGCCGATCACTCGTTCTCAATCGACCGAGGCGGCCGCGGCAGCCGATGCAGAGGAGGTGGAGACCTCTGCTACCTCCGAATCTAGTGAGGTCCGAGAGCTTCGTGATCAGACTTTGTTGACGGACTTGGTGACGCAGCAATCAACTGCGGCTCAACGACAAGTGGATGCCTCATGCCGACAGGAAGCGAGGATGAAGCGATTAGAAGATTTGCTACTGCAACAAGCTTCTACTAGGACAGCACAGTGTCCTTCATCACCTGCGCCGACAGGAGGTGTGACTGTAGGAGCACAAGCACCGGCACCGGGTGCGGATCATGCGGCCACGGGTACGGAATCAAGGGAGGAGGTCATTGTGACACTGCCAGTTCAGGCATCACCTTCGAGGACGGTTCTACCGACGATGGTGACTGGAGCAGAGCGAGATCGACTTATGGACCGCTTGAACGAGTTTTGGAGGTGCAATCCCCAAACCTTTGATGGAGAGAAGGCTGATCATTGGGTTGTGGAGAAGTGGCTTCTTCACATGGAGAAACTGTTCCACGACACTTTCGTGGAGGAGCGAGACAAGGTGTGGCTAGCGACCTATCACTTGGACAGTGTTGCATATCAGTGGTGGGCGGACATTCGAGATGATCCTAACACCGACCTTGCAGCCATTACTTGGAAAAGGTTCAAGGAGTTGTTGTTGGAGACATTTTTCCCTCAGAGTGTCAAGAGACAGATGGAGAGGGATTTGCACAATTTGCGCCAGAGGGACAGGACGGTGGCGGAGTATGAACAGGAGTTTTCTCGTCTACTGCACTGTGTTCCGTTTGTTGTGAGAGATGATGAAGATAAGGCTCGTATCTTTGAGACGGGCCTTCGACCGTCGATCTACATGATGGTTCAGTCGGCGGGTCTACAGACATACCGGGAGGTGGTAAATCGCGCCTTGATTGTGGAGAAATGCGCAGAGATTGCTAGAGAGGAAAGTGAAGCTTGGGACAGAGCGAAGGGTAAGCGGTCAACGGATGAAGGAGGCAGCAAGACTAGCTCAAAGAGGCCGCCAAAGCATCCTAGGAGCCAATCCCGAGGGCGTGGCTCTACTTCATTGCGCGGAGCGCCGGATCGTCGCCGGCCACCGCGTTGCGTGATTTGTGGTGGTCCTCATATTCCACCACAGTGCCCGCAGCGGGTGGGCAAGTGCTATCTTTGTTGTCAGGAGGGCCACTTTCGCTCGGAGTGTCCGAGAGGTTCTTCCCCAGCCCCGTCATCGGCATCGGCACCAGCATCACCGGGTCAGAGTCGTGGGATTCCACCTACCCACCACCAGGCCGGGCGACCGCCCGTTCAGCGGCGGACTGAGGGGTCACAACAGGCACCTAGTGGGCGTTTGTATGCGGCCCAGACTGAGGAGGCAGCGGCAGCGGGGGAGGTCGTTGCAGGTATCATTTTAATTAATGGCATAAGAGTTAGAGCATTATTTGATACCGGTGCATCGCATTCATTCATCGATCGGCTGTTTGCTGAGTTGCATGGCATTGAGCTTTTACCGACCTTGCATCCTGGTCAAGTTGTTGTTCCCGATCATGTTTTAGACATTCGGGAGTTTTCCCTAGTTGCCCCGTTAGGATAGGGGATTGGTTTATGCCGATTGATTTGTTAGCTATACGGAAGCTTGGAGAATTCGATGTAGTGTTGGGCATGAATTAGCTTAGTAGATACTATGCCACGATCGACTGCATGAACCGGGTTGTGACCTTTCGAGAACCTGGTCAAGGTGAGGTTGTTTTTCAAGGGTGCAGAAGTTCATTGTTTGCGATGACTATCTCTTCGACGCGAGCTAAACAGTTGATTCGGAGAGGTTGTGTAGCCTATTTGGCTAGTGTTACTGTGAGGGACGGAGATACCCCTCAAGTTGAGGATACACCTGTTTTGCGAGAATTTGGGGATGTGTTCCCGACCGAATTACCGGGAATGCCACCCGATAGGGAGATTGAGTTTGTGGTAGATCTTATTCCTGGGACTACCCCAATCTCAAAGACACCCTATAGGATGGCACCTGCGGAGCTTAAAGAGTTGAAGGCGCAGTTGCAGGATTTGCTGGACAAAGGTTTTGTTAGATCAAGTGTCTCACCTTGGGGAGCGCCGGTTTTATTTGTGAAGAAGAAGGATGGATCCCTTCGACTTTGTGTAGATTATCATGAACTAAATAAGGTCACGATCAAGAATAAGTATCCATTGCCGAGGATTGATGATCTGTTTGATCAATTGCAAGGATCGATGGTGTACTCCAAGAAAGATTTACAATCAGGGTACCATCAACTTAAGATCAAGGCAGCGGACGTGCCTGTGACGGCTTTTCGAACACGGTATGGACATTATGAGTTTACAGTTATGCCGTTTGGGCTTACTAATGCCCCGGCAGCTTTTATGGATCTAATGAACCGTGTCTTTAAGCCTTACTTAGACAGGTTTGTTGTGGTGTTCATCGACGACATCTTGGTGTATTCCCGAAGCGACGAGGAACACGAGAGTCATTTGAGGCAAGTGTTGCAAGTACTTCGGGAGAAGAAGCTTTTTGCTAAACTGAAGAAGTGTGAATTTTGGCTCCGCGAAGTGTTATTTCTGGGACATGTAATATCAGGAGCCGGTATAGCGGTGGATCCTATGAAGATCGAGGCGATCAAGGATTGGCACAGACCAACCAATGTGACTGAGGTTCAAAGTTTTCTCGGTTTGGCTGGGTACTACCGGAGGTTCGTTGAGGGATTTGCTAAGTTATCTATGCCCCTCACTCGGCTCACACATAAGGGGACCAAGTTTATTTGGAATGATATGTGTGATAGGAGCTTTATGGAGCTTAAGGAGCGATTGACCACCGCCCCGATTTTGGTTTTGCCTATCGCAGGAGCAGGGTATGTAATTTATAGTGATGCTTCACTTAACGGTTTGGGTTGTGTTTTGATGCAGGACGGAAAGGTGATAGCTTATGCTTCCCGTCAACTTAAGGATTATGAAAAGAATTACCCAACCCATGATTTGGAGCTGGCAGCTGTAGTGTTTGCCCTGAAACTGTGGCGCCATTACCTTTATGGCGAGCGGTGCGAAGTCTACACCGATCACAAGAGCCTAAAGTATCTTTTCACTCAGAAGGATTTGAACTTAAGGCAGCGAAGATGGTTGGAGCTACTAAAGGATTATGATTTGACGATTCTCTACCACCCGGGAAAAGCAAACGTGGTGGCGGATGCTTTAAGCCGCAAATCGACGGAGAATTTGGCTATGCTACTTGTTACTCAACCACCATTGTTGGCGGAGTTGAGACGGATGGATTTGGAAGTGGTAGCCCCCGACACACCTTTGAGGTTGATGTCCTTGGTAGTGCAACCTACCTTACTAAATTGGATTAAAGAAAAGCAAGCCCAAGACTTGGAGTTGCAAAAGATTCGAGCTAGAATCGAAGGAGAAAACACTGGTGGTTTTCTTTTGGATGATCAAGGGATGCTCCGATTTCAAAACCGGATTTGTGTACCGGCAGAGGCTGAGATTAAAGAGAAAATTATGTTGGAAGCTCATCGAGCGCCCTATGCTATACATCCGGGTGGCACGAAAATGTACAAGGATTTTAAGATACATTATTGGTGGCCCGGGATGAAGAAAGATATTGGCGAGTTTGTGGCTCGATGTTTAACTTGTCAACAAGTAAAGGCTGAGCATAGACTCCCTGCGGGAAAGCTTCAAAGTCTACCTATACCTGTTTGGAAGTGGGAGCGGATTACGATGGATTTTGTCACGGGATTGCCACGCTCACAAGCCGGGCATGACGCCGTGTGGGTAATTGTGGATAGGTTGACTAAATCAGCATATTTTATTCCTATTCACACTACTTGGACCGGAGAGAGGCTAGCACAAGTTTATCTTGATCAAGTAGTGCGGCTTCATGGGGTGCCCACATCGATTGTATCGGATCGAGATACTAGATTTGTATCGCACTTTTGGAAAAGCCTACATGAAGCGTTAGGCACTCGTTTGGATTTCAGTACAGCATTTCACCCTCAGAGCGACGGACAGTCTGAGCGGACCATTCAGATCTTGGAGGACATGCTTCAAGCTTGTGTGATGGATTACCAAGGTGGGTGGCACCAACACCTACCTATGGCAGAGTTTGCTTATAACAATAGTTATCAAGCAAGCATTAAGATGGCACCATTCGAAGCACTTTATGGAAGAAAGTGTCGATCACCCCTTCATTGGAGTGAAGTTGGTGGGAAACTGGTTCTAGGCCCTGATGTGCTGCAAGAGGCGGAAAACAAGGTTCGCATTGCACGGCAAAGGTTGATTTCGGCTCAAAGTCGCCAAAAGAGTTATGCGGATAAGCGTTGGCGAGATTTGGAGTTTCTAATCGGAGACCATGTCTTCTTAAAGGTATCACCGACGAAAGGAATTAAAAGATTTGGCATTCGAGGGAAGCTAAGTCCTCGATTCATTGGACCCTTTGAGATTTTAGAGCGTGTAGGCCCGGTAGCTTATCGGCTTGCATTGCCACCAAACCTATCGGGAGTACACAATGTGTTCCATGTATCTATGCTCCAGAAGTATGTTTTTGATCAAACTCATATTTTGGACTCCTCTCCATTAGAGCTTCATGAAGATTTGAGCTTTGAAGAGTATCTGGTGAAGATTTTGGCTCGTGAAGTAAAGAAACTAAGGAATCGAGGTATCCCTTATGTGAAGGTGCTTTGGAGCAACCACGACGAGCGCGAGGCCACGTGGGAGTTGGAGAGCTCACTGCTGGAGCGTTATCCCCATCTTTTTCAGATGGAATCTTGAGGTATTCGACTTCTAGTTTCGCGGACGAAACTCCTTTTTAGGAGAGGTGTATGTAGTACACTGAACTTTAGCAAATCGCAAGGTTCTAGTGTGAGATTAGTATTTTGTAATAATCTGGAGGTTTTGACTGTGATTCGAGAGCTTGGGAGTGTTTTCGGAACTTAAAAGTGCGAAAACGGACTCCGAAGGTCAAAATCTGCAAAAAAACTGCAGTTTTGACATTGTATACCGGTATTTGGTTTTGGGATACCGGAATCCAGTGAGAAGCTGAATTTGCGCAGCTCTCGGGTTCTGCGGAATCCAGCATTAGATACCGGAATGGGCTGGTATTCCGGTACTGATGTTTGCGTACCGGTACTGAAGTCTTTTGTTCCGGTACTGAGGTTTGCATACCGGAACACTGTTGCGTGGCCTTTTTGGCCGAGGCTGGGGTTTGCGGGATTTCTGGCCTGATACCGGAATGCCCATACGCATACCGGAATACAGTGCAGAAACTACAATTTGTGCAGTTTGCAAAAATGTTGGGTTTTGGAGGGGTGTTAGGGCAAATGTTACAACATGTAACTTAACCCTTCACACCCCCTCACAGCCCTCATTGTGCTGAGGCTTGGAGAAGAAGAGGTAGGGTTTCTTCCTCTTTCTCTCCCTAGATTTCTTGTTTCCAAGGTTATGGAATCAAGGATTTGATCTCATTTCTCTTCTCTCTTACCCTCAAGCTTGCTAGCTTATCCTTGGAGGAACTTGGAGGTGGAGAAGAGAGCTTGTTTGAGGTTTTATCTCCAACCCTAGCTTCTTTGGACCTAGATTGGAGCTCAAAAGAGGTGAGTAACTCTCTTGTAAACCCTCTTTTGTGGTTTATTTGGATTATTATTGATGAAACCCCAAAATGGTGAACCTAGTGATTATTTTGGGGTTTCTTGATTCTAAGCTTTTGGATGGAAATTGATGGGTGTAGAATGTTGTGTTAGGTTGGATTTGAAGCTTTCTAACTTCGATTGGGTATTTGGACAAGTATTTCTTGGTCTAAGGTAAATTCCACCCTTTTTCTCTCTCGTATGTTGACGATTTTCGAAAGTGTTCGTTCGACACTTGTGACCCCCTAGGAATTTTCTTTAGGGTGCTAGAAATCGAGGGGACAACTCCGCTTCGACGTACTGCGAGGTCTCGAAGGAGTTCCGGTGGGTTTGACCTCACCGAAATGGGTGAAATCCCCCTATGTCTTCGGTTTTGTTTAAAAGCTCAAAATTGTGCATTTACATGCTAAATGTAGCATTATGACATTGTTGGAATCATGACGTATAGGTGTCATTCATTAAAGAATTGCATGTGCCTTGTAGGGGTTGATAACATGCATGGTATAAATTGTATGATGGTATTAGTAGCATTTCCTCTTATAATATGTAGAAATGCATGTTGAGATTAGTGGGACATCATGTGGGATACTAGATGTATAGTGGACTATGAGGTTCATTTATGATGCTTGCATATTGGCTTTTAGTAGCATTAGTCATGGTTTATGACAAACTCTTGATAATGTTAAACTAAATATGTTGCATATTACTTAGGTGTATAACAAGTGGACATTATGACATAGTGTTGGACTCTTGGTCACTACTTGGCATTCCATGTTATAGACATGATGAACGTGACACTTATGCAGTTGATTATGCTTGTTGGCCATTTGTGCTCATTCGCACATGCTTGTGAGGGTCGCTCCCTACAAGCCGGCACTCCGGAGTTAGCCTTGCGACATTTGATCGCCTGTGCAGGTTTGGGCGCCGAAGTGGATCGCCGTTGCGGGAGAGTCTCATTCTAGTGAGAGAATGCTGACTACCACAGGACCATTAGGCACGGCACAAGCGGGACAGCATCGTCCCCTATGGATTGGGTATCTATGCTACATGTGGTAGTGGACATGACATGGCATATAGTGAGATTATGACCTTAGACATGTGTAGCTAAAATATTACATATTTACACATGTACATGAGTAGAAGATTTACATGCATTGTAACATGATCATGAATATAATATTTACATGTTCATAACTTTATGTATAGAGGCATAGTAGTGTAGAACTTTTAAATGTACGCATACTTTTATACTAATCCTACTTTTGCCTCAGCTGACCTAGTGGTGTATCCCGCTCCTCTCGGCGGCTTACCCACTGGGAACTATTGAATAATAGTTCTCATCCCCCTGGGGTTTGTTGTTTTATTTCAGAGCCTTCCACTGCGGGAGAGGCAAGGGATCGAGGCAAGGACGTTGCGACTAGTTAGCTTCTGAGAGAGATTGTCGCATAGGTGGATGCCTTTCTTTTGTGTTGATTGAAAAGTGTATGTACTTTTGGGTTATAGTGGTAGAGTTCACCCTTTGTAGTGGATGTATTATTGGTGGAACTTTGTATCACCTTTATTTTGTGTACTTTTCTTTGTGCACCTTATGTATACTCTACCTTGTTATGACTATTACTCTTCTATCTAGTATGTTTATGCTCTGATAACCATGTTAGGATTGTTATTATTCCTTTCATCGTATACTTGTTGTAGATGCCTTGTGTGCACTGGGGCGCCTTGTGTACACGGCGGGTCTGTGCACGCGCCCGGGTGTGCTTCCGCTTGGGCCCCGGGGCGTGACACGAACACGACGAACTAATTATTATGTCTATTTTCTCCACTCATTGCAGTTTAAGTTATTGTTAGTATTATTACCGTACTTGTTTATTTCCCCATATATCTTATATTTATCTTGAGATCATGTGATATCGTGGCTTGAGTGTATATGTAGATTGAGTTCTATTATTCTTATTTATCTTACTGCTGTCGAAATCTTATCGTATATGAAAAACTCTAAAACCGCAGAAATAATTACAGACAGTTAGTGGGAGATATGACATACGATTATGACTGAGGGGATTGGACAGTACCATTATGATATGTTTGATCATTGAACATGACCATAGCCTACATTGTATCGGATTGAGCTCAGTTGCGAGCAGTGTGATATTATGATATTCGGTGGGGTCGCGCCCCAAGAGTGCCCCTCCGAAGCTGTGGCGGCTGATTAGATGTGCTAGGTGTACGCGTGCGGGCCGGGCCACCAGGTCAGTGTGGTTACTGAGCATACGGCAGCGCAGGCTTGGCCGATCCTATGAGCCGGCCTACGCAAGTAGGTCCTATGACTTTCCTTATTCGATATTCAATTGACGCACAATGACTTTTGCTACTACATTGATTTACATAGGAATATGATCATGGTAGAAACATTCCTATTGTTCATTTATATCCATTGCTACTTTAGAGGCATGATAGTGCAGTATTTATTAGTTTAGTTCATATTATACTCAGTTACTCGCTCTTTTACTATTTATTTACTATTCTTGCCTCTGATAGACTTAGTAGTGTAGGTCGTTGTTGTCGTCGACTGTACATACTGGAAACTATTGATTATAGTTCTCACGCCCTCCTTTGTTGCTTCCTTTTCAGAGCATTCAGCACCGTTGCCAGCAACAGATCGAGATAAGGAAATAGCGAGTTAGATAGCGTCTCCTACTGTCACGCCCCGCCGTGCCTTAGCACCAAGTAGGTGGAAGGACAAAACGCACGGGCGCATGACCCAGATCCGCCGAACGGACAGAGTTTTCCCTGTACGTCCAAGGCGTCACAACCAGTATAATTCAAGAGGTTCCAAACAGGAACATAATTCATACAAAGATTGCATAAGGAAAGCATCAACTACTATGCTATTACAAGCATTCGCAAAACAACCACATATTACACTTTTTTTTTTTTTTTGTCTTTGTTCTTTCTTTCCAAATACAATCGAATTATTATTACATTTCCATTCATTCGAATACCCCTAAAGTACGTAGTAGAGGGTACTTCTATTCTGGTCACAGTGGTAGGACGCTAACTACTGAGTTACGCCCTCCCCTCGCGCCGCCGCGCCGCTCACGTGAGGACCTGAAAAACAGTGGGATGAGAACTATATAAAATAGTTCCCAGTGGGTAAGGCCACCCAAGAGAGGAGCTCGACCCACCAGGTCCAAAGGAAGCATACGAGCATGGGTTAGTACATATACATAACCATAAGCATATAACTTTACAATATACGAAAGTAAACATGCTATGCTTCAACAAATGCGATAATGAAATCCATGCAATATATTTTTAACTGCTATTCCACTACCCATTTCATAATCAATCTGCTCCTAAGGTTCATTTACCTTAGCTAAGCCGTACGTGACTCGCTGTCGAGTTCATTATTAACGGGTTACCACCCTCCTAAGGTTTACTTATTTTGTCAAATCTTCACCCGACTCACTCTAGAGTCAAACATCCTTGGGCCACAGCCTAGCTAAGGTTTACTTATTTAGTCAACCTTCACCGACTCACTCTTGAGTCATATATCCTTGGGCCACCGCCCAGCTAAGGTTTACTTATTTAGTCAAACCTTCACCGACTCACTCTTGAGTCAAATATCAGCGGATTACCGCCTATGTCCAGGCCTGAGGAGATGAACATGCCACATACACCTCAGCCTACAATCCACTCGGCAGGTGAGGGATATACCACAAACACCTCCGCTACTCAAATCACTGTCGAGCGAGGAGAACCACACATACCCGCAGTTATGAGTCACTTGCCGGGCGAGGAGAACCACACATACCCGCAAGTGTAATCTGCTGCCGGGCGAGGAGAACCACACATACCCGCAGCCACAATCACTTGCCAGGCGAGGAGAACCACACATACTTGCAAGTATCAGTCTAGGGATTCCGGAATCCATTCCAAAGTCTCAAAGGGTTCATCTTTTACCCTAAGATATCAACCTCTTCTAGGTTCATATTCTCATGCCCAAGTGGTTAGCCTACCACTGTGTTTTCCAACCTATGTCCAATGACACTAGGTTCAATGTCCTGTTTAAGTGATCTTCCTATCACTATGTTATCTCAACCTAGGTTCAACGACTCTAGGTTCACATACATTCCGACCTATGTTTAATAACACTAGGTTCATTTCACATTCCAACCTATGTTTAATAACACTAGGTTATGTACCATCACATTCCAACCTATGTTTAATAACACTAGGTTTAACATGCATGCATCATCTCTCAAGTATATATATTATTATGAAATACTTAGATTCTTTTACATGCAAGGTGAGCCCATGGCTCAAATCATTTTGATATATATCTAATGCCAACATGCACATTATAGTTCTTTCTTATCCTAGTTGTCCACCGCTAGGATTTCCAATTTACGTGGCCTCTAGCCCTTGTTTAACCACATGTCAAGTTCTCTATCATGTAGAGAAAACTAGTTCACCGCTATGTTCTCACCTAGGCATACACACGTCCATTTGTAACAATGTGTTCCACATGCCTACAATTCCAATCTATGGTAGGTATGGTATTAACATCATATGATCTACACATTCATATATATATACCACTTGCCAATTAACCTACAATTACATGCATCAAGTAAAATAAAATATACTTTACTCTTTCGACATGGAAGTGACCTAATCACTTCGGTAAACACAAACCCACCTCACAAAGATCCCTAATTGCTTGTAGACACTTGCAATTAGGCTCTTTTCCTTGGCCTCAAGCTTAGTCTTCAAGCTCCTTGCCCTAACACACATGAAGGATTCGTTAATCCGAGTCGAACTCATAACGTTCCCATCTCTTGGAATCACTCAAAATAGAGTTGTCCCACATGCTCCACTAACCCCCAACTAGGATTCTATGGGGTCAAAATATTTTTAAACCCCTCCATAAGAAAATCCCTCTTTCAACCTAGGGTTTACATGCATGCATGTAATAGCCTAAAATCATATGGCCAATCCCCACCATTTGTGGTCTAGATTGCCAAGGGTTTCCAAAAACCTCAAAACAAGAGATCAATTCCAATGTTTAAACCCAAATCATCAAGAACTCACCTCTTGCCCAAGCTCCTTTAGCTTATTCTTGCTCCAAGAAGCTTCTTTCCCACCTTGGATTTCTTTTCCAAACTTGAATCACTCTTTTCTTCAAGCTTTGGAGAGCTCTCTAGAGAGAGAAAGTAGAGGAGAGGGAGAGGAGAAGTAGAGGAAGAAGGGGGAAAATGAAGAAGATAAGCTCCCAACCTCCCCTCATAAGCCTACCACATGAATAACCAAAATACCCCTATTCTGGAGTTTCTGGGTCCGTGGGGTCCGGACCTTGCATCCCGGGTCCGGAACCCGTAAGCAATTTCAGCATTTTCGCAGCTGGGGTCCGGACCCCAATCCCACGGTCCGGACCCGGACACTGTGAACAGTGTTTTCAGCCTTTTTATTTTCTTCTCATTTTCGCTCTAAAACTCCGTTTTTCATTCCGTTTTCTCTCCAAATCAAATCCAACACAACCGAAACCCTTTTACACATAAGAACACTTCCTAAGTTGGAGAATTATAGTTTATCCCTTACGGAATAATTATATTCCAACATACAATCGAAATCTCAAAATTCTCCCAACTTTTCCCTAATCATTCCAACACTTTCGAGACACAACGTGGACTCACCAAATCCACTTCTAATCGTTCTGAAACCCTCAGAACTCAATTCTAAACACGTTCAACTTGCTCTTGAACTAAACTTTGTCCAACTTGGCCAAAGTTCAATATGCTTCCGAATTGCGGTTCTCTACACCTACCCTGTTGTGTGATATCTAGAAGAGGGCCCTATAAATCTAGTTCCTGTATAGCACCTTTGTATATGATACTCTGATGAGGCATGAGATATTGAAGTTGTTGTATATGTATGAGTTGTTTGTGATATTATTTGATAGTGCGGTTATCTGTATATATATGCTGCTATACCTATTGCATATTTTATTTACTTTGATACCTGCTTAGTTGTCGACTCCCAATAAATAAATAAAACTAAATAAAGAAGAAATAGCACAAAAAAATAAAAAAAAGAGTCAAATAATTTAAAAAAATAAAAAAGAAGCAACTGAAGAAGAAGCAACTGCTGCAATATAAGCATAAGAATAAAAGTATATGAAGGATAAAAAAGAATAAGGGCAAAACCATAAAAATAATAAATTATATTTATAGCAGCAGTAAACGGCATGAAAAAAGAATAAGGGCAAAACCATAAGAATCATAAATTATATTTACAGCAGCAGTAAACGTTGAGCACTAAAATGTTATATGCCTCATATTTCAAGCGAGAAATTGCTACTAAATGATCCCTTAATTCGGGCGTCCGAAATCTCCTTGTTCGAGCCAGTTTGGACGTCCAGTCGTGCACTAGATCGTCTGGAGTCCATCTCAGGAGCGCCCGAATTACTTTCTGGGCAACCGATTCCTACATCCGAAAACTTAATAAGTTATATTGATGAGTCAGCATGCTGAGTCATCAACTCATTGACTTAATTATCGACCAATTTTCGGATGGCTACAGTAATAGTGGGTGTCTGGATTCAGGGCCTGAAACCTATTCGAATGCTCCTTCGGTAGTTTCGGGCATTCCCAAGTGAGATCCAAAATCAAATCAACACAAAATAATACTTCTAAGCGCCCAGACCATGTTTCGGGCGTCCGGAAAGTCGCCAGAAACTCAGAATCATCCAGAATATGAGTTCTGAGCCTATTTTCACTTCAATTTCGTGCCAAAAACGGCTCTAACTCAATCCATCGTCTCAATCTAACGAGGAGCGTTAATTAATCATTCAATTTCGCTTTCTTCTATTATTTCCTGGTAGTTGGGGTGGTGAAGAGAATGTAGAGAAAAAAGTATAGTTCAAAATTGTGAAAACAAACAATAAGTAGATTTTTATTTCTCTTTATATAGAAGGCTAGGGCTACTATACTCTTATGAGTATAGAGCCCTTGGTACTCATAAATTTTTGGCCATTGGATGAAAAGATGTGTGGTTAGGATGATGGTGGTCCCCGATAAGAATGATAGTGGTCCCATAGGGTTGAGTGGGTGGTTGGTTGAATAGTATGATCTAACGGATGAAAAAGGTCAAATGGGTAGATCTAACGGCCGAAAAGTTATGAGTATAAAAGCCTCTATACTCATAAGAGTATAGTAGCCGGACTCTATATAGAAAATGCCTAGATAACTGTTCAAAAACATATATTATTACATACACGGTAATTTTTTGTTTTTAAAAATTGACATATGTTGACATATTTTCTTCAAAATATTATGGATCTTCTAGCACTCAATTCATATTCATACTTTCACGTCGGATACGGATGAAGGGATGTGTGGTTAGGATTATAGTGGTCCCTATATATTATTTTGATTGGGGTTTTTTATGGCTATAATTTTTCAGTGAATAACTCTAGTAAATTATGCTTTAGGACGTGATTTTATTAAGGTTTTGTGTGGGATTCTGGTTCCGAACACGGCGAACTAATTACTATGTCTATTTTCTCCACTCATTGCAGTTAAGTTATTGTTAGTATTATTGTTGTACTTGTTTATTTCCCTGTATATGCATATGTTTATCTTGAGATCATGTGATATCATGGCTTGATTGTATATGTAGATTGAGCTCTATTATTCCTGTTTATCTTATTACTATCGAAATCCTGTCATACGTGAAAAACTGTAAAACCGCAGAAATGATTACAGACAGTTAGTGGGACATATGACATACGATTATGACTGAGGGCATTGGACAGTACCATTATGATATGTTTGATCATTGCACATGACCATAGTCAATATTGTGTCGGATTGAGTTCAGTTGCGAGTAGTGTGACAATATGATACTCGGTGGGGTCGCGCCCCACGAGTGCCCCTTCGGAGCTGTGGCGGCTTATTAGATGTGCTAGGTGTACGCGTGCGAGCCGGGCCACTAGGTCAGTGTGGTTACCAGGCATACGGCGGCACAGGCTTGGCTGAACCTATAATCCGGCCTGTGTGATTGGGTCTTATGAGACGCACGATGACTTTTGCTACTACATTGATTTACATTGGGGTATGATCATGGTAGAGACATTCTTATTGTTCATCTATATCCATTGTTACTTTAGAGGCATGATAGTACCGTATTGGTCAGTTCATTTCATATTATGCTCAGTTACTCGCTCTTTTACTGTTTATTTACTATTCTTGCCTCTGATAGACCTAGTGGTGTAGGTCGTCGTTGTCGTCGACTGTATCTACTGAGAACTATTGATTATAGTTCTCACGCCCTCCTTTGTTGCTTCCTTTTCAGAGCATTCAACATCAGTGACAGCAGCAGATCGAGGTAAGGAGATAGCGAGCTAGATAGCGTCTCTTACCCAGTTGTGCGATATCTAGAGGAGGCCCCTATAGATCCAGTTCCTGTATAGCAGCTTGTCTATGATACACTGATGAGGCCAGTGGGGGATGTATTTTGTATGTTGTGAGATATTGGAGTTGTTGTATATGTATGAGTTGTTTGTGATATTATTCGATAGTGGGATTATCTGTATATATATGATGCTATACCTGTCGCATGTTTTATTTACTCTGATACCTGCTTAGTTGTCGACTCCTAAGAATTGTTGTATACTAGTTGTGGGCTCCTAGGATTGTTGACAGGTTATTGTTGTTGTTCGTTTCAGGTGTACGGGGCGTGATTCGTGCATCCGGCGGCGGGTCTGTCAACGTGCCTGATGACTTCCTCTGCGAATCCGGGATGTGATAGATTAAATTGGTATCAGAGTAACAAGAAAAGGTCAAATGGACATAGGAAACCCTAGAATCTTCGTTGACCGTAGGGATATAGGATGTGAATGATGTCGCGAAAGTCAGTAATTGGGTCGGGTGAACTCTTCAAAAAGAATTGAAGAGTGACTGTCATGTCTTTTTTCTGCTGGATAATTATCTTGGCTGCAGACAATATTATGTCACAGAAGAAAGGAGATACTTTTTAAACTTTCGCCTGATTGGGTCGAGTGTTTAGCCCTTTTATGTGTAATTGATCTGTATATATATATATAGTACGTCTCCTACGCTTTCAAAAGTATAGAGGCCTCCTTATTTGTAAGTTGTTTTCGATGATAGAACATCCGATTCAAAGATCGGCTCCGTTAGGCATGATCTACACTATTAGAATTATTTGGAAACCAAATTGCATAATTTTTCGACATCGTTTACCAAGTGATCAAAGGGTCTCAAAAATGACTGATATGGCATGTTTGCAAGTTCGACGGTATAGAACAATCGTAATTAGGTGAAACTTAAATAGAAAATTCTAGTTAACATCAAGAGCAAGTCCAATATTTTCGATTTGAAATTTAAGTCTTTTATCATTTTTTTATTAAAATTTTAATTTCAGCCGTTCATTTTGAGACTTCTCGTTCACTAGGCAAACAAAGTAAAAAAATTATGAAATTTGGCTTCTAGAAAGTTTTAATACTGTAGATCATCTCTAACGGAACGGATCGCCAAATCGGATGTTTTATCATCGAAAATAACTTACAAATATGAAGGCCTCCGTACTTTCGAAAGCGCAGGAGACTAGCTCTATAGAGTACTATATGTGTAACGTTTCTGTTTAGTTTTTATTTAACTATATTTTCTTAGAATTCTTAATTTTTTTTCTATATTCTTCTGATACTAAAGCTTAAATACATATTGGCAATTTTTTAATTTTACTTTTAAATATTTATTAAATATCTGATTGGTTTCTATACCCATTTAATATTCAATCCCTATACGAATATATTTTTACTGAATATAAATTTGAATATTATTATTCGTCTAATATATGGATCCATATCCTGTGTGAAAATATGAATATGAATTGAGCGCTAGAAGATCCATAGTATTTTGAAGTCAAAATATGCCAATTTAAATTATAAAAAATTACTGTATGTAATAATATATGATTTTGCACAGTTATCTAGGCATTTTCTATATAAAGGGAAATAAAAAATCTACTAATTTTGTTTGTTTTTACAATTTTGAACTACACTTTTTTCTCTACATTCTCTTCACTCGCCCAACTACCAGGAAATAATAGAAGAAAGCGAAATTGAATGAATAATTAATGCTCCTCGTTATTAGATTGAGACCCAAGGAAAACGAAAGATAAACAAAAAAGAAAAAAAAAAATGACGAGAAAATAATCTTTTATAATTGTTAATATTTTAATTTTTCTCCCCAAAAGTGAATAAAAAGAGAAAAAAAAGTTCCCAAAAAAAGGCTTTAGGCTGAGTTTGGTTCGGGACTAATGGTGGTGAATAATTTTTGTTATTCTCAAGAATGAAAAAATCTCAGGATAATCTCGAACAACTTTTAAATTATCTTATCTATCAAATTAACTATTAATTAATTAAAATTCAGACGATATATTAATTTTTTAAAAAAAATATACTTTATTTTTTTTTGTACTGTGTTTTTTTATTTTTTTTTTAGAGAAAGGTAGCACGCTACCCGCTTCGTTTATTTCTTTTAGAAAATAAACTTAGCTGAAAATGTGAATCAACTAGGATTCGAACTCGAAACCTCGGGTACCAACCACCAAGCCCTTTGCCACTTGCGCTAGGGACGGTCGGTACGATAACAAATTGTTGTTCCACGGTTTCAAGAGAACAATCTGTTTTTGGATAACCTGGTTTGACCGAAATATTCTACATTCATCATTTTGTTTTTGTTTATTTGGGTACAAATTGGGGGATATCTTATTATTATTTCGGAGATATCCCCAACCAAACAATCCCTAAATAATAGAGGATGGAAAGCAAATCAGCATACAATCCAACTTCATTTTCAAGCCATAGTGCCTGGCAGTCCTCAACATTACCAATTTCCAACTTTTCTCAGCAAAGCCTTTCTCTCAGCTTCAGTTTCTTTCAGCAACACGAGTCTAGCAAGGATGCCTTCCCAAGTACAATTTTTTTTAAACTCTTTTGGATCCTTGGATTTATGATACGCCGTCGCCAAATAGTAAACTCTAGACATTTAAGAGCCCAAAAGTTGAAAGTATGAGCTCAAACTTCAGTAACACATTACAAATTGCAAGAAAGCTGGCCTTATGATTTTCGGTTCTTCCCTATTTATATAAGTATAAAAGTTAGAATACTTTTAGCAGTAAACGAAATTATTTACTTTCACATCATTTTTGATGATAAGACATCCGAATAAATAATCGATTCTATTTAATAAAACCAAATTTCGTGATTTTACAATATTATTTGCATAGCGATCAAGTGGGGTCAAATTTATATTATATTAGCCACTAAAAATTGTTAATTTTTTAACATCTAAAAGCTAGGCAAATGATAAAAAAAGTTATTAAACTTAAAACCTAAAAAATTCAGATACTATAGATCATATTAAACAGTGCCGATCACCGATTCAGACGCCTCATTGGCAGAAACGACGCGGGAGTAAATGGTCTCCTTTACTCCTCGAAGTATTCTAATACGTAAGATATGTCTCAAATCAATTATATTATGCCAAGTGAGACGGAGAATTGCACATTAAAATGATACTTGAATAAATTTTGTAATTAGATCTTGCAAATCCTATGTAGAATTACTGTTGCAAATACATATGTAGAGCAATGCTCCGAAGGAACTGCAGTACAAACGCCAAAAGCTGTTCAACTCCTGCAAGTTATTGTTTCCAAACTCATGGACTCCTTATTACTACCTCTTATTGCAAGAGATCAGAAGCCAATGGACAAAGCAGAAATTTAATAGGAGAATTTTCCATGAAAAATGTTGAACTTGTACACATATTCTTCTCGATTCAATTTATGAAGGGGCCTGACTGTTTCAAGGCTAAAGATGAAATTTTCAAGTTCGTGGTATTTACAACGGAAAATGAAACCTGCATACTGGTGAAAATAAAAAATAAAAAATAGAAAAAAGGATATAAATTTACGATGGTACAGCAGATGCCTTGCAGATTGGACACCAGTTCTTCAGCCTAAACCACTGACGGACGCACGCAATGTGGTATCGATGCTCGCATCTCAAAGTGCCCAATTCATCTCCTTTAACATACTCTTCCTGAAGAAGATAAAGAACAACAGCACATGTAAGTAGGGAGTATTATCCATTGATCAAGCACACAGTAGATAATTAGTTCAGCCTCGATTAAATTATACACATAAACAATTGAGTAAGATTCATTTTATATCTCTACTTCTATGCCGACCAAGCATTAGAACTGCTGAGAGTCACTTTATTATCGTCAATTACTTAACGGGCGAACAGATAGCAGAAGTCACGAAACTGCAGCTTTTCTGTTTCTCATTTTTTAGATAACCAAACAACCGAATAACTAGAAAGTTAGTTTTCAAAATCTGCCCGCTTTCTTCGCAGCTTGTTCCTTCAATATTAGCAATCGATGCTCTATACCTTTTTGGGAAGGGAGATGTCACAGAGAAGGAACTCCGGCGAATGCCTACACCAAGCTTTATGCTAAGAGTAATTTAAGTGGTTCAATTTCACATTGGATTGATACTTTCAACACTCACTCCTTTCAGTGCTTTTCAGAGGACCTCTTAATTATGATGAGGCTACAGAAGGTTCTTTCTATCATCCAGAAAGTAAGCCTCTCAAACGAAAAGGATAGCATTGTTTGGAATGAGTCCACATCGGGGAAATTCTCTTCTCGCTCTACCCAAAACTCCGCTTTGTGTTAAGCTTCTTATCTGGTTGTTTTTTGAAAAATAGGATTCTGACTGCGGACAACTTACGAAAAAGAAACTGGCCTGCACCACAATGCTGTGTTTTGTGTAATTCAGACCAAGAGTGCGTGAAGCACATATTTTGGACCTGTCCTTACACACAGGCCGCTTGGAACATGGTAATTCTCAATCATTACGGACTCTCTCTTTCAAGATGGGATGGGGAAATGAACCTCTTAGATATTTGGAGTTCAATTACGGAAGCCTTGACGCATCAAACGAGAATAGAAGTGGACTGCTTTTTCATGGCCGGCTGTTGGTTAATCTGGATTGCGAGAAACATGCGAATCTTCAACGGAAAGGCATAGACGACAAAGCATATTCTTCTTACTAGAAGGGATTGGATGGGTATTTGGGCTTCTTAGTGGAAAGCTCTTCTTTACAGTTCTCTACTAGTTTTATTTTTTTTAGTTTTTTTCATTACTCCTTACCGACCTTCTCTTGTACCGCATGCTGCTACAGCAGCTCTCCTGCTTAAGTAGCATGCGACCGTTTCTGTTTCCTCAAAAAAATTGATACTCCTGAAAGAGTAGCATTTTCACCTTCAACTACTGACTGGTAACCAAACAGCCCTTCAACAAAAGAGAGCAAGCATTCTCTTTATGTTTTGGTTTCCCTCCCGTAATGATATTTCAGCTTACTAATCTAAAATGAGGGAACATGAAAGCCATTTTAGGGGGCTCGATGTTAAAAACAATTGCAAAGTGATGGTTTATTACCGGTTTGCGCATGGCATGGGTAAGGAAAAGTACCTGGCATATGCTGCATTTTATATCCTCGACAATGCGAGTACTGATTCCTGTGCCTACGGCGTCTTGCATGTATATTGTTCTCTTAAGACATTTTGCTAATTCCTCCGCTGAAAGTGCAGTGCTCACTGAGCCCATTTTGTCCTCTAGCGCTAATAATTCCTGCCCAAATCAATTTAAAATCAAATTGTTACGATAATTAATGCGATCTTCTTCTGAAAGAAATAGGAAAAGGAAAAGAGAAAGGAAAAGAAAAGTGAAGTACTGTTGTGATTTCTAAGCAAGAAAAGGTAAAGAGAGTAATACACCTAATAATTAGCTAAAAAATATAATACCTCATATGACATATTATCTATGTCCATTCTCATGTCTCTATGCTGATCGAGGAAATTGAAACCACCCAAGAAAAAATTTGCCTCTAGCGCTAACACTTGCTGCAAGAATTAAATTCCTCACTTAATCAACCAATATTTGAGAGAAAATAAAAAGGAAAAGTGAAGTACGAAAAGATTAGAAGCATGTCAACAACCTCATAGGTCAATTCATCTTGTTCAATTCTGTCTAGTGCCAATAACATCTGCAAGATTCAAATTAAAAACCCTTATATCCATTATACACAACTAAAACTGCATCAGGGGTTAACAAAACTTAATCAGAATGTATACGAGAATATAGTTATTGCTGGTGTATAACAATGAGCTCGAGGAATTATAAACCAGTAAAATTCTGATTCAAAAGTACATATAAATCACCTCTGCAATTCCTTCCATATTAATGCGTCGGTAGCCGCCTCTATCTCCTGAAGAGCCGCTTTCTTCAGTGCGATGAGTTGATCTACTTTGAGAATCCCGACTGGTTGAACTCCGACGTCCAGACGAAAGGAGAGCACGAGTAAGTTCACGGGAGAATGGTCTCGAAGAGATTTCGGGAACAGCTTCTCGTATCGAAATTGGAATTTCCTCATTAGAAGCTCTTTGATCAGAAACCCTCACCCGAGGCCCCTCACTAGAAGCACTCACTATTCCAGAGGAAACTGCACCATCCCTACTGCTGTGTGGATTTCCAGTCCTTCTTGCAGCATGCCGAGAAGCCGACTGTTCCGGAACAGGTAAGCAAGGGCCAGGAATTCCTCTACTCGATGACCCAATTAAGCTCTTAACTCGAGATGAACTCTCTCCTTCAGAAGCTCTTTTACGCAAAGCTTCAACCCTCTTACTGCGGTTGAGATCGGAAGAAGAACAGCCCGATGGTAGAACATCAGATACCGATGCACAACTAAGATTTTTAAGCCCCGGCGAGGACTTAGATGCGAGGCTGACTTTTTTAGAAGCACTTCCAATCCGACCAAAGGAAGATGAACCTAAACATAGCTCTTTATTTCTCTGCTTACTTGAGCTGGAACTTGATGAACTGGCCCTTACTGACGACTCAACATTATGCATGGAAATCCCTTGATATTTATGAGAGTCGAAGCCTTCGGTCGTGGAATTAGAGATTGAGTCCCCTGAATTCGAAATTGAATCTTCCGAATATTCGATCACAGCTTTACTGCTACCACTATTTTCTGCGATATTTCTCTCTTCTAGAACACTTTGCTTCTGCTTCTCGTGGTGGGACTTTCTTGAAGTTGATCTAGAAGTGCTTCCAACTATGGCTTTTGAGCTAGTCGAGCGAAAAGAAGCTCTGGAATTTCTTGGCCTTTCCAAATTGTCAATTTGGGTGGATTTTACGGCATTAATCCTGCTGCTGCCTACTCCAAACTTGTTGCAATTCTGATTGCTCCTTTCCTCAAGGTTTTGACTCCTAAGGGAAATGCCGGAGGCTGTTTTGGAAAATCTGATTCCTCCAGAAGATCTCCTACCAGAATGTTCTTCCATGCCAAAATCAAATTGGGAAGAGAACAAGAAAAAGCTTCTGCGAAGAATAAAATGAATCAGTTTTTCAGTAGCTATTTGCTCTGAAGAAACAAGATAACACTACGCCAGTAACTTGGAAAGTGTACAATAAGTTGGTCAAAATTAGACAATTTCTTAGATAGAAATGTAGAAAAGTGTTACGATAGGTTTGAACTCAGAAAACAGTTACTGTGAATCTTTTTATCGAAGGATCAGAAAAAAATCGGTCCAGATCCACTGCGGGAATGATTTGGAAGATCCAAAACAAAAAACAGCGGTATTTGCTAGCAACAACTCATAATAAACAGGCAAGAAGTTCATTAAACTGACATTGAAATGCAATAAAAAAGAAACTAAAAAAAAAAAAAATCATGTCCAATGAAAAGAGCGCTTTGCAAAAACTTAGAAGGGGGGAAACGGACCACGAAAATATTCCACCCAACATTTCTGCATTAGCACCATTCATACACAGCACTCAAACAGAACATGTTTTTAGTGGTGTAGATTGCGGCCATCTAGCAATAACTTGTTTTCCACCAAGGTGATCAAGCTAGATAGATCTATGAGACAAATGAAATGCGAAGACGACATCAAAAAAGGCAGTAGCTAGTTGAGACAGAATAGCTTAAAATTGAAAAGGCATAATTAGAAAGAGAACCGCATCTTTATTCCTCAATTGGTCATACTCTTCTTACCCTCGGTAGCTAACCTCTTTTTCTCGAACATATAATACAAGAAATGTATAAATAACAATATCTTTAAAAATTGTTTAATGAAAATAGGCTACTTTGCTCAAGCGGTACCTAAACAGGGTCATGGTGCCTAGTAAGTCGCCTAATGATTACATGCAGGCATACGGTCCAAATTAAACCCAAATCCAATTTAATTAAATCCAATGTGGGCCTTAATGGACCTTTTATTATAGCCGGCATGTAGGCGGTGCTTTTCACAAGCTCGATGGGCGTCACATGAAGTGATCTTCAAAGGAACTTACATTTGTATCCTTAAGAAAGACAGATTGTTACATTTTATGTCCTAAAACTTGATAACAAAGAAATTACACTTAGAATTTTCCCCTGCACATGCTTAGACCAATTGAACTAAATCAGTTTTACCTACTTTCAATTTCACTTTGATTAGACCATCATTATAGGAGGGGGGGGGGGGGGAGAAGCAGCACCTCCAGTGAATAGATGAGCTAGGATGCGTCATATTCAGGCTTAAAAAAGAACCAGGAACTCTTGTAGATTATAAGAAGCTTACATTATAGTTATTGTCCAAATCTTAAGATATGTAGAGCTCTAGGTGGAAGAATTATGTGATTCCGAATAGCAAATGACGCCACGATGTTTCTAAAATCTCATTTAAACAGTAAATACATATCCGATAGGTAAGCATCAATTACCAAAATTATGGAAAATCGGCACTTTGTTAATCATCAGAGGTCTGGGTAGCAGGGCCTAAAAGCCAAATATGCTTATCTTTTGAATCAACATGCCAAACACATGTTCATGGGAAAAAATATGACATGTAAATCGATGTAGAAACAAACTAAAATTTTTTGTATTACTGACTCATAAATTGAAACCTTAAGACATCTAGAGCTCAATGGTATCATAAATAGGGAATTTTATCGGACTGCGATTGCAAATGATACCACGAAATTCCCAATCTCCAGCATCATTGGGTCTATCCATGAACACAACTTAGATAGGTAAAAGATTAATAACTTACTCTTTAATATAAATGAAACTCATTTCATTCATTAAGCAATCAGGGGGTTTCCAAAACAATCTATATTACTGCATGCTTTGATCAACTTTATATATCTTATGCCCAAAAAGGCAAATATGCTCATCTTTTTGCATTTAAAGAGCCCAATTAGAGCGCAAGATAACACATAACAACAATTAAAACAAAGATCATAAATACAACATGGGCATAAACTAAGAAACAAAATCAATTTCCAAGGTACGAAAAAGATTTTTTTTAAAAATGATGTACAAAGTTCCATACTATCCAAATTTAAGAAATTCGACAAACTCAAAATATTGGGATAATCCAAAATCACATAACCAAAAATCCCATACATCGCATAGTATTAACTAGAAAAATGGGTTTATTTCAAATTAAAGCAACAAAAAATAAAGATAAAAAAAAAAACCTTTTCGAATTGTCCAAACATCATGAACAAGCATCAAAACCAAAACCGCACAATCCAATAATATTAGTTTGGATAAACTAAACGAAGAGCCAAAAATCATAGCACCAAATTAACCAAAATAAGTAAACTACCATACCGTAAATAGAAACTACCCCAAATAAAAGTAACCAACATAACAAAAAACAAAAAAAACCCCAAGGACGAATCAATTTACGCGATCTTGAGCTATTCCCACGCAAACCAACCAATCAAAACCCACAAATTGAAGCGTTTGAATCGCTCAAAACCCACAAAAATGAGACCTTTTTAGCGAAAAGCTCCCACCTTTGATCGCTCAAAGCGCAGGAACCGATCAAAACGACGCGAAATGATTATTAAAAAAAAAAAAGGAACGAAAAGGCTCCGGTTTTACTCTTTGTCATCATCAACATACCTCTAATTAAATGGCGGCGTATTCGAGAGAGAGAAAGAGAGAGAGAGAGAGAGAGAGAGAAGCAAAAGAGGAGATCAAATGAGACGTGATCCGAGGCTTTAATTTGCCCATTTTGGATCGTATCGGGTCGGGTTCGCGTCGTACCCGAAACCCTATGTATAACTTCGTGTGGTTATCGCCTTATCGGGGTAAAAGCAATATTGGTCCTTGATCTCTTTGCCTTTGACGATTTGGTACTTTAACTTTAAAATTTGGGGCTTTTGCTTTTTTATATCGACTACTATTCAAAAATTTTCAAATTTATTACCAAAATATCCTTCTAACCCCAAATCCCATTGGTAAACCTTACCAGAGGTTTGGAGATATTTGAAAGAATTTTTTAAAAACAATAAAAATATTTTGATCAACGAGGGATATATTAAATATTTTTGAAGTTTTGAAGGGTATAATAGATATTATCCTTTAAAATAAGATTGTTAAATTAAAAGTATGGAGTGAACCAACAATTTGATAATACTCATGGTATACACGCACATGAGTGAACCAATTCCATACAATTATATTTTCTAAGATAAAATAAAAATAAATTAATGAAAAAATTTTGAAATGTAAAATTTAAAAAACTTAACATTTGACAACGGAAATGATACCTCTGCGAAGGTTTAGGAATATAATTCTTGAGCAATGCTATTGGTGAATTATCTGTCGTATTTTTAAAACAACGAATGATTCACTGCTTTTAACTTAAGTACTCGCACAATTTACGAGTGTGAAAAGTTATACAAGCGATGAATAATTCATCGTATTTTTAAAATAGTAAACTATTCATTAGTTCCTAAATATGGTCATTGCTTCA
Source organism: Puya raimondii (assembly GCA_016920855.1). Taxonomy (NCBI): domain Eukaryota; kingdom Viridiplantae; phylum Streptophyta; class Magnoliopsida; order Poales; family Bromeliaceae; genus Puya; species Puya raimondii. The sequence goes on from JABWPP010000049.1 coordinate 24,900,799, forward strand.
CGACTTCTATATAATTTTAAATTTACAAGACCAATATATGTAATCAAACATACATTAATAAATGTTTAGGAAACAATAAAATTCACACTAAACAAACTCTAATTAAATAAATAAATAAATAAATAAATAAATGTCGATGGATGTTAGTGTTTGTAATATATGCATTCGTGTTAGTCCAACTCCAAACTAATGTTTTCATTTATTAATTCGTCAAATACTTAGGCAATAAAATGATACCAAAAATTAAAGAAGATCAATGGAAGAGCCTTAGCCTAATGCCAAATGAAATCAATGAATGAAAACAATTAATTATTAACTATGTTTTGTTCAAAACAAAAGGCTTTTTTGCCGAAAAAAAATCATTAGTTTTACGTTTTTACGAAAATGGACCATTTTTTCGTTTTTGCAGATTTAGGCTAAATTTTTTGAAAACTCATCAAATACTTATGTGCTTTAAACACCCCACTTATTCTTCGTCTGCCCCTTCCTCATAGTCCATATGTCCATCGCCGGCGACAGCCTCGAACGCTCATTCCACCTCTGCCACCTTCACACAAACTCCTTCGTTGTGTATGCATCGTGAAAACATTACGAGTAAGAGAAACACGACGAACTTGACTCGATCGTCGTCATGGCCGCTCGGCGCTTCGCCGGAGACGGAGACGAATGTGGCAAAGGAGGAGGGCGGCGATCGCTGGTCGAGAATGATTTCGAATATATATTGCACTGTTTATTAAAAAGTTGCACTATCCGATTATATATTGCACTATTTAGCAAGAAAGTTGCACTATTTTTCAGTTTAATATATGTATCAAATGTGCAATATATGTTCGAATAGTGTAATTTTTTTAAATAATGCAACATTGCATCATTCGTCAGATTTTTCTCTCTCACTGTCACTATTACTTTGCCGCCGTGGCCACGCTCGCAAACCCTACGGGAGCATCTTCGACCAATGATCATTGCCCTCCTCCTCTGCCAACTCCGCCTCCATCTCCGGTGATACTCCGAGTGGCGCTACCCTCGTCTTTATCGCAGTGACCTTGCCGGAGAATGCTGAGAACAGCCATAGTCACGGTCACAAATGGTCAAGCTTCTTCATCATCCTTTCGCTCGTGCGCAAGGTAAGGAAGGAGCACAGCAGCGACGTGGGGGCGATAAAGGTATAGGAGTGAGAGCAAGCGGAAGGAGAAAGAGAAGAAGAAAGAGAATTTGAATACTTTGATCATTTTAAAAAAATTCGGACTAAATTTACAAAAATAAAAAATAGCTTATTTTCGCAAAATCACAAGTAGTAGGTTTTTTATGCAAAAAAGCCAAAATAAATTATAACTAGATAAGAGTTGACATTTTTCTAATACCAATGTCATGGTTCTTGTCTCCTCTACTGAATAAATCATTTAGAAATTAAAGTATATATTTTATTTTAGTTGGTGAAATTCTGAATAGTTCTTATTTCGTCCCTTTGCTTTCAAACTTCGAAATTAAAACCTTATGTTTTATTTTATTAAGTGTATAAAATAACCCTTCCATTTTACCGAAAAGGGTATAATCGAATCACTAGCTATAATTAATATTATTCATATCTGATACCAAATAAAGCATATATCTAATCATAAGGGGTTAGGTGCCATTTTCGTTAAATTTAGAGGTTGAAGATAACAAAACAACTCGATGTTACAAGGGACAAAAATTTGGTAGGCACCATCCCCAAACTATTAGTTTGGGGATGGTGCCGATGGGCGCCGTGTGGCACATCCAACGGCGCCCATCCCACCAAAAAAAGAAAAAAAAAAGAGGGGTCCGTGCGTTTTAGAGAGAGAGAGAGAGAGTAGCAAGGGTGAGGGCATGGGTGCCGTGGGATGTGCCACACGGCACCCATCGGGCACCATGCCCAAACTAATTAGTTTGGACATGGTGCCCACCAAATTTTTGTCCCGTTACAAGCCCTAATTAAACTACACACCCTTAATTACAGTACAATCCAATTTTTAAAGCAAAAAATATAATTGAGTATTGTATAAGATTAAAGTAGAAAAAGACGAAATTGACCACAAAAAAAAAACTTTGAGATTAAATGATTTAATTAAGCTATAGAACAAGCTATGACAAAACAAAAAATAAAAATAAAAATAAGAAATAATTAGGTCATGTTCCATGAGATTTGATTGATTGCTACAAAGTTGAATGAGTCAACATTGCAGTGCCATTTTTTGTTTTAATATATGGAGAATTAATAAGTGGTTGTCACAAAATTATTATGACACGTGGCCTATCTTAACTACGCAATGTAGCCGACCTCTTCCTTAGGCTATTGTAATTAGGTATTAATTAATGAAATGCAGGTTCAACATTAATTATTATGACATGTAACTTTACCTTAACTAAGTACGCAATGTAGCCAACCTCTCCCTTACGTTATTCTAATTAGCAATTAATTAAACAAATAATAATTTCGTACGTACTCCTGCAGATTAGTTGAATGTCAAATATGTCTCTATAACTTTTATTTTATATAAAATAACTATTATTCTTCAGAAGGTTAAGCTATCAGAGGATAATATTTTTATTTTTGTATTCAATAATATTTTTAAAATTTAGGAGAGATAAATTTGAAATTACAATCGTGCATTAAATAAATTAAATTAAATATTCTAGTTAAATTTTATAGGGATACAAGAGCATCTATATCTCAAGTAAAAGAGGGATAAAAAAAATGATGCAACCAATTTAGCGTTTGAGTTTCCAAAAAAGCCAATTTAGCGTTTGAGTTTCCAAAAAAGCGTGACGTAATCAAGCTGAGCAGAAAATTGCGTTGAGTTCGGATTATTTTTACACTCCGCGTGAGAAAATCTTTGAACCGTCATAACTATTCGTTCTAGTGTCTAATTTCAGTATGCAACTCTAATTCGGAAAACACTTTTGCAAGATCTGCACGTCGAATAGCAAAACTGTTTCGGCCGAGTTTGGGCCCTAAATTCAATTGTTTCGACCTCTGTTTTTATATTTTCTTTCCATTTTGAGTCTGATAATTGTTTGACTATTTCTAATCAGATTAGGTTTAGAAATATACCAGGATTCATTATCTTCATTTATAGCAGGATTCGGATACCGCCTCTATATAGTTGTGGCGTTCGGTTAATGTACGTAATCAGGTTTTAGAGTTGATTAATAACATTTGCGTCTCTGTCGAAAAATTGATTCTTCGTGTATAATTCCTCTCTTTTCATTTCTGTACTTTTTTTTCTTTTCTCTCAACACGGCTTAGACCTGCGTCAAGAAACCATTCGCTAAGCCTAATCCATGTAGCAATAAAGTAAAGTATCTTCTTATCTTTGCTTTTCCCTCCCTAAACCAATCTCTACAAGCTTCTTCTCATGTTCTCTTTCTCTTGTTGCCTTTTATATATTCTATTCTATGTGCCTTTCTATAGTACCTTCTTTGGAACAAGGCATCCTCTCTCTTTGCATGGTGGGGGCAACTCATTCTTTTCTTTTGGACTTAATGATTGCTCTATATATGAAGGAGAAAAAGAGGAAACAACTTCTTTTTAAGGGTCACTACCATTTGCTTTTCAAAATTAAAGGTGGGGGAAATTTTGTAGCAACTCTTTTAGCCCTTTGTGCATGGAATAGTGTTCTTGTGAGTGTGCATAGCATAACAGTAGGGCCATATATTAGCTTCACTCAAGCAAAGTTCCCCTCCATTTCCCCTCCTTTTTTTTAAATTAGCAATGGTGGAACCAAAAAAAAAAAAAACTTAAATTGAAAGAACAAGGATTGAAAATAATAATTGGATAAATAACATCTGGCCTCTCCTTCTAAAGTTTTGTCGAGTGCTGATCGATAATTATAAATATATACTTGTGTATTGTTGAAAAACGGACAATTTTTTTTTTCAGGAGCTTTTTATAATAAATATTATAAAAAAGAGTTGAATGTCTTTCATCTCATTAGTAATTTCAATCTCAACATCTAAACTTTTTTTAAAAAAGTTTTTAAACTGGAAGAGTGTAATTGAATTGATGGTGTTGTTGGTAGTGTCCTTATAATTATCTATATATGGAGGCTTTTGCTTATATATTTCTCTCAGTACTATTCAAATTTTTTGAATTTACCCCTCTATTGTTAAATTACCCTTTTAAACCCCAATCTCCATTAGTGAACCCTTAATTAGGGCATAGGAACATTTCAATAAAATTTTTAAAACCCCAAAGGGTTTGGTTAATAAAAAATAAATTAAATTATTTTGAAGTTTTGAAGGATATATTAGATATTATGCGTACACGTAAATTAATGTTTGGCTTTGGGTGGTGTCACACACTTTTATGATTAATGAGAGTTCTAATTGGTGGATGTTGTTTACCTAGTTTTTGAATCAGTTTTTTAAATTTTGTATAGTAACAACTTGATAGTTAACAAATAAAAAGTTTAACCGACTGTCCCTAGCGCAAGTGGCAAAGAGTAGTTCGAATCCTAGTTGATTCACATTTGCAGCTAAGTTTATTTCTAAAAAAAATATACGAGACGGGTAACGTGCAAAAGATGTTGTTGAAATTTTTTTTTATAGATAATAATATTTTTTGGCCTTCGAATAATTTTATTGAAGCAGCACTTACACGCCATATTTGCCAAGTCATTGGTGGTCAAATTATAACTATGAAAAATTATAACTATGAGAAGTGTGCCAAATAAAATGACAAACTTTAATTTGCCTTTCTGTGGTTAACTCATTTTCACTTTGCCACCCTATGATTCAAAAAATTATACTTAACTATTATGTAATTATCATAAAATTTTACTTTGCTAAGTTATTTAATAGTAGATTTTTTAGAGTAAAAAAAAAAAAATCATAGAATAATTAAGTATAATTCTTTGAAGCGTAGAGTGTCAACGTGAAAAATACCAAAAATAAAATTGATCCAACATACCTAACCACTCGAAAAGGGCACAACTATTCTACTGAGCAATACTCAATTGAAAATATATAACAATATACATCCGTACAAAAACTTTAGAGTCCTTCACATATTGGGGTTGGTAAGGGTCTCAAGTTTAACAACTATTCATAATTAACTAAGTTGATCTAATGATGTTTGCTTTAGACTTAGTGAATATCAAATTAATCAAAAAAAGTAAGAGTTTTATTACTTAATTAAGTTGGTTTAATGATGTTTGGTTTAGACTGATGAATAATTAATCAAACAAAGAAGAGTTGATGAAGTCGGCAAAAAAAAGGGAAAAAAATAGTGATATAAAAATATGTTTATGAATAACTAATATTCGACAACACGATCTCACACGAGCTAGAACAATGGATTGTGTCTAGGACCACTCATAATTTTGTCGACTAGAATTTAACTTTTGTTCTCAAACTATGAGATCCTAACACATCAGTCCTTAAACATTAAATTTATGTGATTTCTATAACTTGAACTTTCTAAAATATTACAATCAAGCCCTACAGTTCAATTTAGTTGACTAAATGATGATATTTCGCTGATATGACGGTGATGTTGCAATATTTAAATTGATGTTGTGGTCATGTCGAAAATATTACATCACTACAATATCAGTGGCACATATGTATTATTGAATCAAATAAACTGCCATGTGAACTTGATTGCAATAATATAGAATGTTCGAGCTAGAATCGCAATAAATTAAAATTTGAGGATTCAAGTGTCGTTCGTGTTAAATTTGAGGACAAAAAGCGCAATTTAGCCAAATTTTTGTCTCCCAAGTACCTATCCATCTTGGAACATAATTATATAGCAAGCATAGATGCTTACTTTAAGAACTTGATTTGTTAATATAAAACAGATAAAGAAAGAGCCATTTGAGATATAATTATTAGATGAGAAACATATATGCTTAATAAATTTCGAAAAATGGGCCCAACAAATTCAAGTGGTTTTAATGGATGAGTCATGAAGATAAGAGTTTAGATAAATCCTATATCTCCATGTTTGTCGTGTACTATTTGTTATGAGAGTTGGGTTAGAGGATTTATATAATTGAACTTTCTAGTAATAACATATGTTTTTTAGAGGGACCAAATACAAATAACATATGTTAGTGAAAGATTGAGCCTTTTTTGCTGGTTACATTTGGCAATGGGTTTGGTCAGCATCAAGAATAAGTCATGCTAAAATACAGAAAATTTTTCTGTAAATATCCATTTTTTTTATTTTTCCTGTATAATTTTTAAAAATCTATATTTTACCCCCTCAAAATTTTATGTTGATGTATTTAGCCTCCCTCATTAGGGTTCTATCTCTATTATGTCTATTTCTTAAAATTTGTTTCAAAAGTACTCTTAAAAATAACAAAAATATACTAAATTTTTTTGTTATATAATAAAAAGGGCAATTTGGTCATTTCGTTCTTTCCATTAACGTTGTAACCTCCTAAAAATATTTTTCAAATTTTAGTGGAACAAAATATTGATTTTTAAATGTCAGAAAGAAAAAGTAAAAAAACGAATATTTAGAAAGAAATTTTTTTGTATTTTAGCCGCAAGTCATTTTATGGTAATGCTATGTATGGCTACATTAATTTGACATAAGCTATAATTATTTTTAACTTATTTGTTTCTTGAGTTCTACGTGACTAAAGGTGTTAAGTAATAATGGTAAATTGTTTGTAAATTTTACATCAGGTAGCTTGTTTTGTTTGGTAATAAAATGTGAAAATTTAGTGTATAGGAAAATTTTTGATCAAATAAAACTAGAGAAAAAAAGAGAGACTAGAAAATAATAATACCAAACGAGGTCTACATCGAATGCATGCATGTTTACGAAAAATCTAAATAGATCTACGTGCTTGTACATGAATGAAAATTGAAAAAAATAAGTAATGTGACGCCTTAATTATATATGCTAAGGCTTGAATTGAATTGTCGGCGCAACCAACTCCAAAGGAGAATGATGTGATTTATGAGCAGAGTGGTAATTTTGATAATCACAAAAAAAAAAACTAATAAAATTTGTCATATCAACATAATTGAAATGTTGAAGAACTTATTAAGTGGTTATAACATTTTTCAGAAAAAAATGCCTCAGTATAAATAGTTAAATTTTTAGAGAACATTAATTAGTTAACACAGTATCGTAGCAAAACATACTGAGTTTGAATTTCATTGGACTTCCAATATCATTTAGATTCAAACGCTACCTAAATCGAATACAATTCAAACTTTAAAATGAATCCAAATCATATGTAGGTCAATTAATTGTTAAAGAAAATGCTACCTATACTCTCAAAAGTCTAGTATAAATCTTCCACCTGCACATATCTAATGGTTTAGACACCACTTTTAAATTTTTAACGTTAAAAAAGAAAATTGATAAGATTAATATGAAAATAAAAGTAAAGACCCTCGTATGCAAATTAGGTGCATTTTTCCCTGAAATTTGGATAAGATTGTGCACCAACTTTTGAAAGCAATTTGACGGCCACGTGTGCTTTTCTATTGGAAAGAAAAGAGAGAGCGAAAGAGAAGGGGAAAAGTTAGCATGTTTCAAAAGATAACGCATAAGAAACAGCATGGAAGGTGTCCTAATTAAAATAGGGTTGTTTTTTTATTTTAGCATATCCAATGCAACAAAGTTTTGGCTTTGGTTTAGGTTGAGCCTGGAATGGGCATTAACTAACTTCATGGTTCCACTCATGGATCTATAATCTATAATATAATATAATATATAACATGACATTACATAAAAAGGCATTCGGAAGGTGCCATATGGCGCCGTGGAAGTGCCTTCTATCATTTTGTTTATGTTCTATATTATTTAATGATCAATTTGCATAAAAAATTTTACCAGTTTTGCATTTTTGCAAAAAGAGGTCACTATTTTAGATTTTATAAATTCAGCACGAATTTTAGTAAACTGATCAAAATACTTCATTTTTTTTCTCTCTCCCTTTTTTTTTTTCTCTCGTTTGTCTCTCTCCTCGGCTCTTCTCCCACCTCTTGTTTCTTCCTCTCCTTCTCCTCCCGCTTTTGTTGGCTTTAAATAGACCAGCATCCTGCCCTATAACGAGAGGATAGGATGGGTCGAGTCACGTTCGAAATATCGGGAGGTCGGGTTGGATCGAGTCATATTCGAAGTGGCATGAGGCTAGTTGGGCCAAGTCACAATCGAGACCCATGAACGCTATGTCTGTGCACTTTAAGTGAATTGGTTGTATCTTTCTAATAACTTGAGCTTTCGATATTAATGGTTAGTGCCAACGATCTGACAGCTTTCTCTCCCTTCTCCTCCTTCTCCTCCACCACCCCCATATCGACGCCACGCTTTGCTCTCCTACCTCGTCCACATCTTCATCAACGCCGGCTCGGATATGACACAGATCGCAAAAATGAGTCTGCGGCAGAGTGCATGGCCGCAGACAGCGACGATGGACGACGATGAGGGCGCCGCAGGATTTGAGGATGATGGGGAGTGAGAGCACGTCGAGGCTGTTGGATTTTATCCAACAGTAATTTTTGATGACAACAAATAAATTTTGAATTTATTTTGTCACTTAGAAATTTCAGATTTTAGTTGGATTTGAATTGACTCAAGCCGAACCGGAATTGATCAAAGATAACCATTCAATCAAATTGTTCAAAATGATCTGGACAAGATCAAATTGTACCAAATTAGATGCAAGTGCCACAATAATATTTTGGAGGACTTCTTTGCAATCTTATTGTGTTTGAGCCAGTCAACCATATTAAGTTGACCAATTTATCTATGTCACGCCCCGGGGCCAAAGCGGAAGCACACCCGGGCGCGTGCACAGACCCGCCGTGTACACAAAGCGCCCCAGTGCATACAAGGCGTCTACAACAAGTATACAATGAAAGAAAAGAAAGGTATCCACCTATGCGACTATCTCCCTCGGAAGCTAACTAGTCGCAACGTCCTTGCCTCGGTCCCTTGCCTCTCCCGCAGTGGAAGGCTCTGAAATAAAACAAGAAACCCCAGGGGGATGAGAACTATTATTCAATAGTTCCCAGTGGGTAAGCCGCCGAGAGGAGCGGGATACACCACTAGGTCAACTGAGGCAAAAGTAGGATTAGTATAAAAAATCCTGAATACGATAGAAAGTTCTACACTACTATGCCTCTATACATAAAGGTATAAAACATGCAAACATTCTATTCATGTTCAAGATTACAATGCATGTAAGTCTTCTACTCATGTACATGTGTAAATATGCAATATTTTAACTACACATGTTCTAATATCATAATCTCACTATATATCATATCATGTCATGTCATGTCTACTACCCAATGCAATATAGATACCCAATCCATAGGGGACGGTGCCGTCCCGCTTGTGCCGTGCCTAATGGTCCCGTGGTAGTCAGCATTCTCTCACTAGAATGAGACTCTCCCCCAACGGCGATCCACTTCGGCGCCCAAACCTGCACGGGCGATCAAACGTCGCAAGGCTAACTCCGGAGTGCCGGTTTGTAGGGAGCGACCCTCACAAGCATGTGCGAATGAGCACAAATGGCCAACAAGCATAATCAACTGCATAAGTGTCACGTTCATCATGTCTATAACATGGAATGCCAAGTAGTGACCAAGAGTCCAACACTATGTCATAATGTTCACTTGTTATACACCTAAGTAATACGCAACATACTTAGTTTAACATTCTCAAGAGTTTGTCATATACCACGACTAATGCTACTAAAGGCCAATATGTAAGCATCATGAATGAACCTCATAGTCCACTATACATCTAGTATCCCACATGATGTCCCACTTATTCCAACATGCATTTCTACATATTATAAGATGAAATGCCACTAAACCATCACACAATTTATACTATGCATGTTATCAACCCCTACAAGGCACATGCAATTCTTTTATGAATGACACCTATATGTCATGATTCCAATAATGTCATAATGCTACATTTAGCATGTAAATGCATCAATTCGAGCTTTTAAACAAAACCGAAGACATAGGGGGATTTCACCCATTTCGGTGAGGTCAAACCCACCGGAACTCCTTCGAGACCTCGCAGTACGTCAAAGCGGAGTTGTCCCCTCGATTTCAAGCACCCTAAAGAAAATTCCTAGGGGGTCACAAGTGTCGAACGAACACTTTCGAAAATCGTCAACATACAAGAGGGAAAATGGTGGAATTTACCTTAGACCAAGAAATACTTGTCCCAATCCCAAATCAAAGTTAGGAAGCTTCAAATCCAACCTAACATAACATTCTACACCCATCAATTCCCATCCAAAAGCTTAGAATCAAGAAATCCCAAAATAAACCCTAGGTTCACCATTTTAAGGTTTCAACAACAATAATCCAAATAAACCACAAAAGAGGGTTTACAAGAGAGTTACTCACCTCTTTTGAGCTCCAATTTAGGTCCAAAGAAGCTAGGGTTGGAGATAAAACCTCAAACAAGCTCTCTTCTCCACCTCCAAGTTCCTCCGAGGATAAGCTAGCAAGCTTGAGGGCAAGGGAGAAGAGAAAAGAAATCAAATCCTTGATTCCATAACCTTGGAAGCAAGAAATCTAGAGAGAGAAAGAGGAAGAAACCCTACCTCTTCTTCTCCAAGGTCCCAGCACAATGAGGGCTGTGGGGGAGGTGTGAAGGGTTGAGTTACATGTTGTAACATTTGCCCTAACACCCCTCCAAAACTCAACATTTGCAAACTGCATAAAATTGCAGTTTTTGCACTGTATTCCGGTATGCGTATGGGTATACCGGAATCAGGCCAGGAATCCCGCAAACCCGAGCCTCGGCCAAAAAGCCACGCAACAGTATTCCGGTATACTGAACATCAGTACCGGTATACTTTGCATCTTTTCCGGTATTCAATGCCGGATTCCGCAAAACCCGAGAGCTGCGCAAATTCAGTTTCCCACTGGATTCCGGTATATAAATACCAGTACCGGTATACAATGTCAAAACTGTAGTTTTTGCTGATTTTGACTTTCGGAGTCCGTTTTCGCACTTTGAAGTCCCGAAAATACTCCCAAGCTCTCGAATCACAGCCAAAACCTACAGATTAGTACAAAATACTAATCTCACACTAGAACCTTGCGATTTGCTAAAGTTCAGTGTGCTACATACACCCCTCCTAAAAAGGAGTTTCGTCCGCGAAACTAGAAGTCGAATACCTCAAGATTCCATCTGAAAAAGATGGGGATAACGCTCCAGCAGTGAGCTCTCCAACTCCCACTTGGCCTCGCGCTCGTCGTGGTTGCTCCAAAGCACCTTCACATAAGGGATATCTCGATTCCTTAGTTTCTTTACTTCACGAGCCAAAATCTTCTCTTCAAAGCTCAAATCTTCATGAAGCTCTAATGGAGAGGAGTCCAAAACGTGAGTTGGATCAAAAACATACTTCCGGAGCATAGATACATGGAACACATTGTGTACTCCCGATAGGTTTGGTGGCAACGCAAGCCGATAAGCTACCGGGCCTACACGTTATAAAACCTCAAAGGGTCCAATGAATCGAGGACTTAGCTTCCCTCGAATGCCAAATCTTTTAATCCCTTTCGTCGGTGATACTTTTAGGAAGACATGGTCTCCAATTTGAAACTCCAAATCTCGCCGACGCTTATCCGCATAACTCTTTTGACGACTTTGAGCTGAAATCAACCTTTGCCGTGCAATGCGAACCTTGTCTTCCGCCTCTTGCAGCACATCAGGGCCTAAAACCAGTTTCTCACCAACTTCACTCCAATGAAGGGGTGATCGGCACTTTCTTCCATAAAGTGCTTCGAATGGTGCCATCTTAATGCTTGCTTGATAACTATTGTTATAAGCAAACTCCGCCATAGGTAGGTGTTGGTGCCACCCACCTTGATAATCCATCACACAAGCTCGAAGCATGTCCTCCAAGATCTGAATGGTCCGCTCAGACTGCCCGTCGCTATGAGGGTGGAATGCTGTACTGAAATCCAAATGAGTGCCCAACGCTTCATGTAGGCTTTTCCAAAAGTGTGATACAAATCTAGTATCTCGGTCCGATACAATCGACGTGGGCACACCATGAAGCCGCACCACTTGATCAAGATAGACTTGTGCTAGCCTCTCTCCGGTCCAAGTAGTGTGAATAAGAATAAAATGTGCTGATTTAGTCAACCTATCCACAATTACCCACACGGCGTCATGCCCGGCTTGTGAGCGCGGCAAACCCGTGACAAAATTCATCGTAATCCGTTCCCACTTCCAAACAGGTATAGGTAGACTTTGAAGCTTTCCCGCAGGGAGTCTATGCTCAGCCTTTACTTGCTGACAAGTTAAACATCGAGCCACAAACTCGCCAATATCTTTCTTCATCCCGGGCCACCAATAATGTATCTTCAAATCCTTGTACATTTTCGTGCCACCCGGATGTATAGCATAGGGCGCTCGATGAGCTTCTAACAGAATTTTCTCTTTAACCTCAGCCTCTGCCGGTACACAAATTCGATTCTGAAATCGGAGCATCCCTTGATCATCCAATAGAAAACCACCAGTGTTTCCTCCTTTGATTCTAGCTCGAATCTTTTGCAACTCCAAGTCTTGGGCTTGCTTTTCTTTAATCCAATTTAGCAAGGTAGGTTGCACTACCAAGGACATCAACCTCAAAGGTGTGTTGGGAGCTACCACTTCCAAATCCATCCGTCTCAACTCCGCCAATAAGGGTGGTTGAGTAACAAGTAGCATAGCCAAATTCTCCATCGATTTGCGACTCAAAGCGTCCGCAACCACGTTTGCTTTTTCGGGTGGTAGAGAATCGTTAAATCATAATCCTTAAGTAGCTCCAACCATCTTCGCTGCCTTAAGTTCAACTCCTTCTGAGTGAAAAGATACTTTAGGCTCTTGTGATCGGTGTAGACTTCGCACCGCTCGCCATAAAGGTAATGGCGCCACAGTTTCAAGGCTAACACTACGGCTGCCAGCTCCAAATCATGGGTTGGATAATTCTTTTCATAATCCTTAAGTTGACGGGAAGCATAAGCTATCACCTTTCCGTCCTGCATCAAAACACAATCCAAACCGTTAAGTGAAGCATCACTATAAATCACATACCTTGCTCCTGCGATAGGCAAGGCCAAAATCGGGGCGGTGGTCCAACGCTCCTTAAGCTCCTATCACACATATCATTCCAAATGAACTTGGTCTCCTTGTGTGTGAGCCGAGTGAGGGGCATAGATAACTTAGCAAATCCCTCAATGAACCTCCGGTAGTACCCAGCCAAACCGAGGAAACTTCGAACCTCAGTCACATTGGTTGGCCTGGGCCAATCCTTGATCGCCTTGATCTTCCTAGGATCCACCGCTATACCGGCTCCCGATATTACATGTCCCAAAAATGACACTTCGCGGAGCCAAAATTCACACTTCTTCAGTTTAGCAAAAAGCTTCTTCTCCCGAAGTACTTGCAACACTTGCCTCAAATGACTCTCGTGTTCCTCGTCGCTTCGGGAATACACCAAGATGTCATCGATGAACACCACAACAAACCTGTCTAAGTAAGGCTTAAAGACACGGTTCATTAGATCCATAAAAGCTGCCCGGGCATTAGTAAGCCCAAACGGCATAACTGTAAACTCATAATGTCCATACCGTGTTCGAAAAGCCGTCACAGGCACGTCCTCTGTCTTGATCTTAAGTTGATGGCACCCTGATTGCAAATCTATCTTGGAGTACACTATCAATCCTTGCAATTGATCAAATAAATCGTCAATCCTCGGCAATGGATACTTATTCTTGATCGTGACCTTATTTAGTTCACGATAATCCACACAAAGTCGAAGGGATCCATCCTTCTTCTTCACAAATAAAACCGGCGCTCCCCACGGTGAGACACTTGGTCTAACAAAACCTTTGTCCAGCAAGTCCTGCAATTGCGCCTTCAACTCTTTAAGCTCCGTAGGTGCCATCCTATAGGGTGTCTTTGAGATTGGGGTAGTCCCAGGAATAAGATCTACCACAAACTCAATCTCCCTATCGGGTGGCATTCCCGGTAATTCAGTCGGAAACACATCTCCAAATTCTCGCACAACCGGTGTGTTCTCAACTTGAGGGGTATCTCCGTCCCTCACAGAGACACTAGCCAAATAGGCTACACAACCTCTCCGAATCAACTGTTTAGCTCGCGTCGAAGAGATGGTCATCGCAAACAACGAACTCTTGCACCCTTGAAAAACAACCTCACCATGTCCAGGTTCTCAAAAGATCACAATCCGGTTCATGCAGTCGATCATGGCATAGTATCTGCTAAGCCAATTCATGCCCAACACTACATCGAATTCTCCAAGCTTCCGTAGAGCTAATAAATCAATCGGCATAAACCAATCCCTTATTCTAACGGGGCAACTAGGGCAAAACTCCCGAATGTCTAAAACATGATCGGGAACAACAACTTGACCAGGATGCAAGGTCGGTAAAAGCTCAATGCCATGCAACTCGGCAAACAGCCGATCGATGAATGAATGTGATGCACCGGTATCAAATAATGCTCTAACTCTTATGCCATTAATTAAAATGATACCTGCAATGACCTCCCCCGCCGCCGCTGCCTCCTCGGTCTGGGCCGCATACAAACGCCCACTAGGTGCCTGCCGTGACCCCTCAGTCTGCCGCTGAACGGGCGGTCGCCCGGCCTGGTGGTGGGTAGGTGGAATCCCACGACTCTGACCCGGTGATACTGGTGCCGATGCCGATGACGGGGCTGGGAAAGAACCTCTTGGACACTCCGAGCGAAAGTGGCCCTCCTGACCACACAGATAGCACTTGCCCACCCGCTGTGGGCACTGTGGTGGAATATGAGGACCACCATAAATCACGCAATGCGGTGGCTGGCGACGATCCGGCGCCCCGCACGAAGAAGTAGAGCCACGCCCTCGGGATTGGCTCCTAGGATGCTTTGGCGGCCTCTTCGAGCTAGCCTTACTGCCTCCTTCATCCATGGACCTCTTGCCCTTTGCTCTGTCCCAAGCTTCACTTTCCTCTCTAGCAATCTCCGCGCCTTTCTCTACAATCAAGGCGCGATTTACCACCTCTCGGTACGTCTGCAAACCCGCCAACTGAACCATCCTGTAGATCGACGGTCGAAGGCCTATCTCAAAGATACGAGGCTTGTCTTCATCATCCCTCACCACAAACGGGACACACTGCAGTAGACGAGAAAACTCCCGTTCATACTCCGCCACCGTCATGTCCCTCTAGCGCAAATTGCGTAAATCCCTCTCCATCTGTCTCTTGACGCTCTGAGGGAAAAATGTCTCCAACAGCAACTCCTTGAACCTCTTCCAAGTGATGGCCGCAAGGTCGGTGTTAGGATCATCTCGAATGTCCGCCCACCACTAATATGCAACACTGTCCAAGTGATAGGTCGCTAGCCACACCTTGTCTCGCTCCTCCACGAAAGTGTCGTGGAACAGTTTCTCCATGTGAAGAAGCCACTTCTCCACAACCCAATGATCAGCCTTTTCTCCATCAAAGGTTTGAGGATTGCATCTCCTAAACTCGTTCAAGCTGTCCATAAGTTGATCTCGCTCTGCTCCAGTCACCATCGTCGGTAGGACCGTCCTCGAAGGTGATGCCTGAATTGGCGGTGTCACAACGACCTCCTCCCTTGATTTCGTACCCATGGCCGCATGATCCGCACTCGGTGCTGGTGCATTGTGCTCCTGCAGTCACACCTCCTGTCGGCGCAGGTGATGAAGGACACTGTGCTGTCCTAGTAGAAGCTTGTTGCAGTAGCAAATCTTCTAATCGCTTCATCCTCGCTTCCTGTCGGCGTGAGGCATCCACTTGCCGTTGAGCCGCAGTTGATTGTTGCGCCACCAAGTCCGTCAACAAAGTGAGCTGATCACGAAGCTCTCGGACCTCACTAGATCCGGAGGTAGCAGAGGTCTCCACCTCCTCTACATCGGCTGCCGCGGCCGCCTCGATCGATTGAGAACGAGTAATCGGCATTACAAGCTACAACAACATAAAATGCGTAAGTTAGGAAACTCACGCTAGCGAAACCCCACACAACAAATAAAATCCCAATCACGCGAAAGTAAATGAAGTGGGCTCCTAACTAACTCCCGATGTCACGTTGTCGGCCGCCAACGTGACCCTCTAAGAGTTAGGTATCACACACTTCGATCAAGCTCCAATCATTTGGCGTTAAAACACAACCCAATCGTGTTACTTTCGCCCAAAGTCATAGACAATCTCGCCTCTCACGAGCCTAATTCCTATAGTCCAACCGGCCTAAGGTTTACTAGGTCCACATACTTGTTGTAGACGCCTTGTGTGCACTGGGGCGCCTTGTGTACACGGCGGGTCTGTGCACGCGCTCGGGTGTGCTTTCGCTTTGGCCCCGGGGCGTGACAGATTATAGTGATATCAGAGCATAAACATACTAGATAGAAGAGCAATAATCATAACAAGGTAGAGTATACATAAGGTGCACAAAGGAAAGTACACAAATAAAGGTGATACAAAGTTCCACCAATAATACATCCACTACAAAGGGTGAACTCTACAACTATAACCCAAAAGTACATACACCTTTCAACAACACAAAAGAAAGGTATCCACCTATGCGACTATCTCCCTCGGAAGCTAACTAGTCGTAATGTCCTTGCCTCGGTCCCTTGCCTCTCCCGCAGTGGAAGGCTCTGAAATAAAACAACAAACCCCAGGGGGATGAGAACTATTATTCAATAGTTCCCAGTGGATAAGCCGCCGAGAGGAGCGGGATACACCACTAGGTCAACTGAGGCAAAAGTAGGATTATTATAAAAAAACCTGAATACGATAGAAAGTTCTACACTACTATGCCTCTATACATAAATGTATAAAACATGTAAACATTCTATTCATGTTCAAGATTACAATGCATGTAAGTCTTCTACTCATGTACATGTGTAAATATGCAATGTTTTAACTACACATGTTCTAATGTCATAATCTCACTATATGTCATATCATGTCATGTCTACTACCGCATGCAATATAGATACCCAATCCATAGGGGACGGTGCCGTCCCGCTTGTGCCGTACCTAATGGTCCCGTGGTAGTCAGCATTCTCTCACTAGAATGAGACTCTCCCCCAACGGCGATCCACTTCAGCGCCCAAACCTGCACGGGCGATCAAACATCGCAAGGCTAACTCCGGAGTGCCGGCTTGTAGGGAGCGACCCTCACAAGCATGTGCGAATGAGCACAAATGGCCAACAAGCATAATCAACTGCATAAGTGTCACGTTCATCATGTCTATAACATGGAATGCCAAGTAGTGACCAAGAGTCCAACACTATGTCATAATGTTCACTTGTTATACACCTAAGTAATATGCAACATACTTAGTTTAACATTTTCAAGAGTTTGTCATATACCATGACTAATGCTACTGAAGGCCAATATGTAAGCATCATGAATGAACCTCATAGTCCACTATACATCTAGTATCCCACATTATGTCCCACTTATCCCAACATGCATTTCTACATATTATAAGATGAAATGCCACTAAACCATCACACAATTTATACCATACATGTTATCAACCCCTACAAGGCACATGCAATTCTTTTATGAATGACACATATATGTCATGATTCCAACAATGTCATAATGCTACATTTAGCATGTAAATGCATCAATTCGAGCTTTTAAACAAAACCGAAGACATAGGGGGATTTCACCCATTTCGGTGAGGTCAAACCCACCGGAACTCCTTCGAGACCTTGCAGTACGTCGAAGCGGAGTTGTCCCCTCGATTTCAAGCACCCTAAAGAAAATTCCTAGGGGGTCACAAGTGTCGAACGAACACTTTCGAAAATCGTCAACATACAAGAGGGAAAATGGTGGAATTTACCTTAGACCAAGAAATACTTGTCCCAATCCCAAATCGAAGTTAGGAAGCTTCAAATCCAACCTAACATAACATTCCACACCCATCAATTCCCATCCAAAAGCTTAGAATCAAGAAACCCCAAAATAAACCCTAGGTTCACCATTTTAAGGTTTCAACAACAATAATCCAAATAAACCACAAAAGAGGATTTACAAGAGAGTTACTCACTTCTTTTGAGCTCCAATCTAGGTCCAAAGAAGCTAGGGTTGGAGATAAAACCTCAAACAAGCTCTCTTCTCCACCTCCAAGTTCCTCCAAGGATAAGCTAGCAAGCTTGAGGGCAAGGGAGAAGAGAAAAGAGATCAAATCCTTGATTCCATAATCTTGGAAGCAAGAAATCTAGAGAGAGAAAGAGGAAGAAACCCTACCTCTTCTTCTCCAAGGTCCCAGCACAATGAGGGCTGTGGGGGAGGTGTGAAGGGTTAAGTTACATGTTGTAACATTTTCCCTAACACCTCTCTAAAACCCAACATTTGCAAACTGCATAAAATTACAGTTTCTGCACTGTATTTCGGTATGCTTATGGGTATACCGGAATCAGGCCAGGAATCCCGCAAACCCGAGCCTCGGCCAAAAAACCACGCAACAGTAATCCGGTATACTGAACATCAGTACCGGTATACTTTGCATCTTTTCCGGTATTCAATGCAGGATTCCGCAAAACCCGAGAGCTGCGCAAATTCAGTTTCCCATTGGATTCCGGTATCTAAATACCAGTACCGGTATACAATGTCAAAACTGTAGTTTTTGCTGATTTTGACTTCCGGAGTCCGTTTTCGCACTTTGAAGTCCCAAAAATACTCCCAAGCTCTCGAATCACAGCCAAAACCTCCATATTAGTACAAAATACTAATCTCACACTAGAACCTTGCGATTTGCTAAAGTTCAGTGTGCTACAATCTACCAAGGGTTTGATTTGAGCTTAATGTCAAATTAGCCATTATTTTTAATATAGTATGAATTTAAAAGAGGTTTGTTATATGGTATAAATTCAAAAATAATTTCATTATGGCATGATTTCAAAAGGTTTGAAATATGATATAAATAAGTTTTACAAGTATGGTATTAATTCAAAAGCTTTTTACAAATGTAGTATGAATTCAAAAAGGCTTTATATTTGTGGTATTAATTCAAAAGTTTTTTACAAATGTGGTATAAATTCAAAAAGGTTTTATAGTTGTGGTATTAATTGAAAGAAGTTTTACAAATGTGGTATAATTTCAAATGAGCTTTTCAAATATAAAATTTCAAACGTGCTTTGCAAATGTAGTATGAATTCAAAATAATTTTGGAATTAACTCAAATGCATTTGCAAATTTGGTTGAAATTCAAATTAAAATCAATTATCCTTTAATCATACTTTTATTCTATTTTTGAAATAATGGCTAGTGTATTTAAAGGGGGCTTGGATATTGTTTGAGACATAACTTCACATTGAGAGAAAATTTTATAAGTCATAATTATTTTTTATTTTGTAATTGTGAGTTTTATTGAGAGATTGTTATAGAAGTCTTGTAAAATGTGATTGTAAGCGGCTTTGGTCTTATCATGTTCAAAAGGCCAATTAATAGTTGTTGGCTTTAAGGGGCCAGCTATCCTGCCCTGTGGCGAGAGGCCAAGTTGGGTCAAGTCACGTTCGAAATGGCATGAGGCTGGGTTTGGCCAGTTATGTTTGAAGTGGCGTGAGGCTAGTTCGGCCGAGTCACAATCGAGACCTGTAGGCGCTGTGTCTGTATGCTTTAAAAGAATTGGTTGCGTATTTCTAACTGCTCGAGCTTTTGGGATTAATGGTTAGCGCCAACGATCCGATAAGTGGTATCAGAGCCAGAGGTCATGGGTTCGATTCTCGCATGCTGCGAATTTGTGTAGGTGCTAGAGGGGGGATTATTGGCTTAAAGGGGCCAGCACCCTGCCTTGTGGTGGGAGGCCAAGTTGCACCGAGTCACATTTGAATTGGCTTGAGGCTGGTTAGACCAAGTCACAATTGAGACCCGTAGGCGCTGTGTCTGTATGCTTTAAATGAATTAGTTGCGCATTTCTAACAGCTCGAGCTTTTGGGATTAATGGTTAGCGCCAACGATCCAACAGGGACGGGGGCAGTGGGTTTGGTAGAGGGCGAGAGAGTGGGCACGCTAGCGAAAAAAGATGCATATAGTGAAAGAAAAGGAAAAAGAAAGAACTAAAAAATAAAGTTGCATTATATAGAATTATTCAAAACTAAATTGCATCATATAGAATAAAGTTGCACGTTCTTTTAGTAGATCACTTTGCTATATATTCGATAGGCCGAGAAGGTCTGGTTGACATCTGGATATAGTGATGAGTCTTTTATTTTTCATTTGCATAGTACATACCATAAGTGCCATAGTAGAGGCCGAGGATTTGTGAGGCATTTGTGGCTAGATCTTCGGACGTATTAGCATTGAGTTGAGACCCTTGAATCATTTCATATTACCATTGAGTTGATTGAATCAATTCTTGTGGTTCTTTGACCATTTCATTGATCCAGAATTGTGACATGAGGATTGTAGCAATCTGCCTTTTAACCTACTAGTTGGTCGTGGGAGGCCAGTTGATATTGTACACGTCTGGGTTAGTTTCTTTGTACCCCCTTTGTCTTGAGCCTGTTATTTGTACTGTGATATATGCCTTATTCAACACATAGGGTATTGGATTGAGGTCTTGCAATCTTTTGAGTTCTTGCAATCTTGTGATGTTGACCTCTTATTCTATGACTGCTCTGAGGACATTGAATTGGGATTGTGACATTGTTGACTATGATCTAGACCATAGCCTGCAAGGCCACTTTGAGCTTGACTGTATATGTGCTATGTGCTATGATTCTCGATTGGGGTCGCTCCCCTTCGAGTGCCGCTTCGGATGCTGGCCAGTGTGGTTGAGATATGTGTTACGTGAGTGCCATGGGGCAAAGCCTAGGGGTCGATGGTGCACCTGCGGGAGTGCGATGCCGACACTAGGCGGGCGCAGGCTTGACCGGACATATGAGTCGGTCGTTGCGATTGGGTACGATTACAGTATTTGGTGTAGTAGTGACGTTGATGCATACACTATTCAGGTTCCTTCCTTTCCTCTCATTACCTGTACCGAGATCTGTTTATAGTACATGTGGTTATTCATTTACTGTTACCTGACACTTCTCTATGCAGGTCATAGCCAGGTAGTTATTTACTGTACCTTACCTTTATCTGTTCGGATCATTTATTTATTTTGATTATTGCCAGTTTTTCTTTCAGTTACTCGTTTACTGCATATTTTATTATTCCTTCATTAGTCTGGCCTCCAGTAGACCTAGTGGGAAGGTCGTGGTTATCGCTGATCGTATCCACTGGGAACTACTATTCAGTAGTTTTCACTCCCTCTTGTGGCTTATTTTTCTGGGACGCTTATGCCGACGATCAATCGAGGTGAGGGGGAATCACGCTGTAGATAGCCTCTTCTACCTGCATGCTTCGCCTGTACTATCTTTTGGATTGGCAGTGTGTCATGCCCCGGGTTACCGTCTCCCGGGCACATCAACAGATCCGCCGTATACACAGTAATGAAACTGAGCATACGAAGCGAAAACAACAACAATCACAAGAGCTAAAGGTATCAACAGAGTTGCTATAATATATATCAAAAGATCACTGTACATACATACATCATCTATAACCAAAATATACATCACTGGTATCTCTATCTCACTGTATGTACAGACTCATAAGATCATCTATCAACAGGGTATACCTCTAGCCACAAGTCCGGGGATCAGCTCTACCCGACGGTCTCCTTTCCGCGCTCAGTATGCACAGCAGGGGAAGAAAACTCTGCAAAAAGGTGTCAACAATGGGTGTGAGAACTACTATCAAACAAGTAGTCCTCAGTGGGTACCGCCACCAGCCTCAGCGGTCTGCCCACTAAGTCCTCAATCTCAAGAGATATATATATAGAGCAATATGGAAAGTAGGAGATAAAATGCTCAACTGTCAATATGAATAACAATGATCTGAACATATCAAATGAGGACTATCATGAAATCATAATACAATACAATACCTGCGGCCTGATCATGCTCTACCCGTAGGGAGCCAGCTAGTACAGGAAACATCCTCTGTCCCTAGCACTCGTACAACCCTCTGTACGAAAAACCCAACTCCGGAGTGGTACTCGTGGGAGCGACCCAACCGAGTATAGTAACACATATCAGCGCCAAGCACCCACAGGTATATAATCGACACGACCGGGTCAACAAAGAATCACATGCCTTCGGCATCTCAAAGGATAATCAACAACAATTATGACCCAATCAATGCTCCAGTGCTCACAATCAATCTCAACTCTACCACAAAGAGGAGGTACAACAACATAGCACGAGCCACAATATGATCACCTACACTAGTATGTACAACAACTGGTACAAGGGATATCAATAGGATAGGTGTAGGTCAAATCATGCATCAAGGATATAAAAAAATCATGCATGCTCTTATATATATATCATAATCTCACCTAAGATCATATCATGCGCATGCAAGTAATAAATCAGTCTCAACCTAACATGTCATATCTAACATAATCTCAGCATGGCATGTTAACATAATCCCAACAACAACATATCATGCCAACATAATCCAACACTATCACATCATGCTAACATGAGAGTAAACACATAGGAGGAAGTCCACTGAATCTGGCAAACATCAACCCACCTCAAGAGCTAATCCAATCACGGTGGGGAATAACAGTATCCTCAGATCCAATCCTCCAAGAAGAACACCAAGCTCCAGCAATACTCTGATCTGAATATAACACTAAGGAATAGCTAACTCCAACAAAACAGCAGCTCAGAATCAGATCAGATCAATAGAGTAGAGGAGAACAAGCTAGGTCACAACTAATGCCAACACATGGCCCTTACCCTAGTTTTCTCTCTCTAGAAAGTAGCAACACGAAGTGGAAATGAGCTCAAAACCATCAGGGACTCACCTATTTATAGGCTCCCAAAATTCCACATTCGGGCGCCCGAATCCAACATCCGGGCGTCCGAAAATCCAAAATGCCAGATGTCAGCTGGCGGCCAAGCGGTCGGCGGTGGTCTACAGGCGGTGGGGCGGTGTGTCTCCGGCGGTCGACACGTGTCCAACGGCACGACACGTGGCTCTCCACGTCACAAGCCAAATTCGGATCCACAATCCGGGCGTCCGGTTCCTGCATCCAGATCCAAAATTAGGTCAGCCACTTCCGGACCGTCCAAAATATCTACTGGCTCCGGGAACTTTCAGGCGTCCACTTCCTAAGTTCCGGGCGCCCGAAATCCTCCAAGTCCAGAAACTCCTCGAAATGCCAAGTATTACACAGTGGCCAGGGCCATTTAGTTGTATTTAGTGTTTGGGATTTGAGCTCTATCTGTTGTTGTTATCGTGATATACAATGGTTCAGCTTGTAGATAATGCTCTGATACTCGTCCTTTGATTCTTGTGATGTGGAAATTGGCTAGATGGTTACTTGTAATGCCTGGGAATTGTTCGATTTTGTTGCCGCTTCATTCGAACAGGGAAAACTATGTCCGTTCGGCGGGTCTGTTAGCGTCCCGCAGCCTTCCGCTGCAGTCTCGGGGCGTGACATGTATGTCCTAGAAGCCTATCAGGCTATGCATTTTATTTTTCTATGGGACATATCTTTGTACTTAATCTTTATTATTTATATATTTGGGCCCTTTTATTCCATTCATGTTTAATGTGTTCGTGAATCGTCCATTTAATTAATAAGATGCTAATTTGTATTCTCAAGGGTTGAGAATTTGAGATACATATTATTGGTGATTCATTCGTAAATGCTCTCAATCAGTGGATCATCATGGGGATCCGATAAGATTGATGTGTGTGCCGCTTTCCTTTTGGGATGATGAATCTCGAGTCATCAGTGTGGAGACACTGGAGCGAGCATGCAGGTGGTTGTTAGAGAACAAGGGTACTGAGCGTGACCAACTACGAACAGTTATATGGATATCTACTTATTCGTCAGTAACTGGTTCGATGTTGCAGTGGTACAACTGATCCTTAGACCTGCGACACCACGGTCATTCAATGTGAGGCTACTGTAGTTTGACTATACAACAAACTCTGATCCTAGCCACGGGTCTTAGTAGTATATGTTGGCTGCAGTAGGTTCATATCAGGAATGGGTGTGTGTTTATAGGGGATCTATCGCTCTCGGTAGAGAGATAATTAGTCCTATACTATTTGTAAGGCAAAGCTCAGAAATTCTCGGTCGGGCTAATAATGGTGTATGGAAAGAGTTTTCCAAGAGTAACCATAAGAGCTTCTATCCTATCAAATTTGTCATATGACGGGTGATGGGGTTTGACGAGTATTACATGACCTCCACTCAGTTGGGACTATGCGATAGAAGGATTGTATTGTACGGTAACTGCACCTAGAGATTCAGTCCGATATTCACTTCTGACTGGATTGCCACCATATGCTGCTAGGCGTCACTGGTGGATTGTGGAAACCAATGAGAATAATTATAGACGAATAATTATTCTATAAAGATGGAATCAAAAGAGTTTGAGCCATCGAAATGAGTTTCGATAATGATGTAGATGGGGATCGCATCATATCTCACTACCAGATAGAATTGAACTTATTAGGTCACACACATAATAAATCGTGCATGATCGATATTGAGGAGACGATAAAAGAAGTTTATCGGATGGGTTAATTGCAATTATAACATAATTAAAGTTTACTAATTTATTAGTAAAAAGATTAATTTGCAATTGTTGTAAATTAAAGGTATTTAAGTGTAAAAGTTGCATGGTGTACTTACTGATCATTAGTAAATAATATGAGAACTTATGTGTAAATGTTACACACAAATCGAATTAGGATTCGGATTCGATTAAAACCAACTTGAGGATTAATGGATAATCCAATCGGACTAGGATTCGATAAGGATTAGGCTTAGGCTTTGGGTTTTCTCATTATAAATATATGTCATATGACATATTAATTTTTGAACGCATTACAAGAGAAAACCCTAGCCGTCAATCCTCTCCCTCTTCCTTAAGTCCTCCATAATTAATCCATCGGTTTCGATCTTCACAAGGTTGCTAGCACATCCAGAAGATTGATTCACTTCCTCAATTGACGTAAGAGTTAATTCGTGATCGGATCGCAGATCGAAGTAGTCGACTAGTTCGATCAAGGACGTGATTTCGTGTGGACGCGAGTAGAGGCCGGGCGCTTGCGCAGCTAGCGAGGACGAACAATTTTACCAACGATTGTCGACTTTGCGGTGATCTCGACCCGCGCAAGGTGAAAAACTAAATCCTATTTGATTAGATCAATTGGATAATTATTAACGATCTAAAGCGAAACACGAGGTGATCTTTGGTTTAGAAAATTTTTAATTGTGTTATTTTCTTCCGCTGCGCAAACATAATTTTCTTACGGTTGGGCCAACAGACTCTCAGGATCCGGACCCTGATGGGAGGATCCCGTCATGCCGCTACTGTAGAGAGGCCCAAACATCAAAGTCCAGACCTTCCAGGAGGATCCGGACCTTCACTGTGAAAGACTGAAGCCAACGTTCGGGATCCGGACCACCCTGATTGGAGAATCCGGACTTTTGCCACGCGGCCCGGGCAGAACGTTCATGTTCTAGACCCCGTTCGGATCCTGTGCAATCTGGGAGAGCGGGTTGAGGGGTGCAAGATATTTTGGAGGGCTTGTTTGCAATTTTTCCTCACTAACCAAAACCCAAAATCCTATTTCTCCTTATCCCTCACTCTCTCTCTCATCTTTCTCTCTCTAGAATCAAAGAGGAATCCCTAGATCCCATTGTTGAAACTTGGGATTGATCTCTTTAGAGGCTTAGGATTGATCTTTTTGGAGGCTTGGGATCAGTGAAGAACTTCAAGGGGAAGCCCTAGGAGAAAGAAAAGAGCCTTCTCATTCACGTTTTGAGTGCTAGAGAGGAGAGATAAGTGGGTATTTTAAGATTTTAGTTCTAGGGTTTTTCAAAATGAGAGTTTTTGAGTTTTTGATCATGTTAGAACCATTTTTAGGAATCTTTTTGGGGATTCATGAGATCAAACCCATCTTGTCGGTGAAGGACTTAGCCAAAGGTGGGAATACCTCCGAAAATGGTTTGATTTTCCCTTTGTCCATAGTTTTCTTAGAATTATAGCATGTACAATAGATAGTAATTAAACTGAACATGTTTTAGTTGCATGTTAGAGGAATTAGGATATTTACCCTTGTAAGAGATGGACATATGCATGTACTATGAGTAAGTTGCAGACTAAAGATATTTTAGTTATATGTTAACTGGTTTGATGGTCGAGTTAGCTAATAAGCACTTAATCTAGGAAAAATAGGGTTTCAATCCCTCGTATGATAAAAGAGGAAAAGTGTTGCATGTATGGAAAATAAGTAAACTAAATGGGATTCTAGTTGGCTGTTAGAGAAAACTAGGGTTTTGACCCTTTGCATGTTAATGAGAAGATTGAACATGTGCATGTATGTGTATTGTGAACCTAGATTGTAGGTTAAACTTGTGTAGCATCTAATTTAGGACCTAAGGTGAAATTCAGTGGCATAAGAACTCTAGGCTAAATATAAGCTAAAGAACATTTGTATGTGTGTTGGACAAAGTGGAATCCTAGAAGTCATGAGAACTTAGGGTCTGACATTGACATAGGTCGCAACATTCCAGAATGGTCAAGTGGGAGATGTCGATCAAGTTTCGACTCCCAATATAGTGGTGGGAGATGTCGATCATGTTTCAACACGATGTGATGGTAGGACATGCCGATCAATTTCGACTCCTTAGGCAGTGCTAGGAGATGACAATCATGTTTTGACTCTCTATGTAGTGCTTGGAGATGTCGATCCCCTTTGACTCCAAGTAACTGTTGGGCTTGACGATGTTAATCACCTTCGACGTTAAGTGCCTACCAATTAGAGAGTAGTACGATCTCCCTTAGTTCTCATGAGGTATAATGAGTAATGGAACCAATTAAATAGTTGGTTAGGAAATGTGTGGCATAAAGAATACATACACATGTTGTATTTAGGCAAGTGAAAACCAACTAGTAAGTTGGCTAAAGTATGAAACGTGGCGAATAGTGAAGTAAAATTATGACATGGTAGCATAGTGGTAAGTTGGGTAAACATTTAATCATTTTAGTAGCATCTTGTTTACATCGAGATATTATAGTTGTATCTTTATTTATTGCATTCCTATAGTAGAAATATATGTTGTTTATCAAAGTTATCTACTAATGCCACCTGTGGACCGAGTGAGTGCAGAGCACCATGTTCGGTGGTTGCATCCACTGGAAACTTATTTAAGTTCTCACTCCATTGTTGTTTATCTTTTTTCATATCCTATCATCGATGGTGAGGTGTGAGCTCGCGGCAAAGAAGTCGCGGAGTTGATAAACCAAGTGAAAGGTCTAGAAAGAATTGTAAAACAATAAAAATTATATTATGGTAGAATAGGTTAAATGATGTAATATTTAAAGTTCAGTTAAATGGATTAGATGTTAGTAGTTTAACTCCGATATTTTATATATCCATTAATTTTCATGCAAAAAATAGACAGGTTGGATGTTATCTCTGCTTTGTTCGGGTAAGGGGAGGTATTGCCCGATCGGCGAGTCTGTTCTCGTGCCTGAGCGACCCAATTGGCGGTCTCAGGGCATGACAATCTGTGTCATATCCGAGTTGGTGTTGGCGGAGGCATGGGCGACGTAAGAGAGTGGAGCGCGACGTTGATACGGGGGTAGTAGAGGAGGAGAATAATGGGGAGAAAGTGGGAGGAGAAAGAGAGGAAGAAACAATGATGAGGAAAGAGACGACTGAGAGCAGAGGAGAAAAACGAACAAGAGAAAAAAAAAAAAAGAGAGAAAAGGAAATAAAATGGTATTTTGGTCAATTTACTCAAAATTCGGGCTGAATTTGCAAAATTCTGATAATGGCCCATTTTTGTAAAAATGGAAAATCAGTGGATTTTTTATGCAAAAATGTCTTATTTAATTAACAATATTTTTGATACTATTTAATTAAATATAATATTTTTTTTTTTATTGATAAGATTGAGTATACATCAAATTAACAAATTTGATACGGCCATTATATCCAATTTGAGATGATAATTCAATATTTAATAGATAAGTTATACTATATTTTTATAAAATCGTTATCGCATCATTATTAATACGATAATATTTTTTTTAATTTTACATTTTTATAATTTTTTCCATAATTTATTTTATTTATTTAAATTAAAAATAATCTTTTCTAAAATTAATGATATAATATATGCATCAACTCAACCGATTTTAAATAATAATTGTATATTGATATGAAATGACAATTTCAATATATTTCATAGACAATTATTTTTTCATTTATTTAGTTTTGATTATATGATATACGAAACCGAGTCGGAAGACTGTATTTTTTAGAGTCATTATTATATTCTTTAAATTATGGCATAATTTAAGTCTACAAATTAATAAAAATACACTAAATTATATATGATAGGCCCTTTTGCATAAACAAATTTATTTGTTTTGTAATTTTGCAAAAGTAGGCCGTCTTACTGAGATTTGTACAATTAGGCCGGATTTTAAGAAAAGTGACCAAATTACACTTATTCTTCTTTCTCTCTCCTGTTTCTCTCGTACATTTCTCTTTTCTCGCTTTGTCTGCCTCTTTCTCCTCCTCCTCCTCCACCGCCCCAATATCACTGCGCTCTTTCCTTCCTACCTCCGCCAGGTCTACACCACCGTCGTTGTGCTTCTATGTACCTGTGGTAGCGTTGTAAATAAAGGTTTACGTGTGGGAAACGGTTTTCAAATGGATTTCTGATCGTTCGGCTTTTGTGATTTCAAAGAGAGTTCTCGTGTGGAGAACAATTTTTAAATGATTCTTAAATGATTGGATCTAGGGTTTCAAAGAAAGCTTCTGGGTAAGGAGCAGTTTTCTAGAATGACTGTTGCTTGTGCATCGCATCATCCTTCGCCTAAGGATTTGCTTAGATTCATACAGGTTTAAGGACCGCTAGCTGTATGAATCTCTTGAGTTATTGTGATCTGTTGTGATGAATGAATGGTGGTTGTGATCCTGTTGTATGTTGTGGACGCCGTGCAAATACAGGGGAGGTTCTGTCCGTGTGTACAGTGGACCTTGTATTTGTGGCGGGTCTGTACGTGGCGCGGGCTAGGCTTTCAAAAATAAAAAAAATAATAAAAAAAAAAATTTGGTTCGTTTTTCCGCATCTTGAACTAGCCCGGGGCGTGCCTCATCCCCATAGATAGCAATCAAGCTATTTTGGATGAAGAGCTCGGCGGTGAGGTCGGAATGGAGGGCATAGCCGTGGATGGCGACGGCGGCAAAGGCCCTGCCAAATTTGAGGATGGGTGGGAAGGCGAGTGCGTCGGGGTGGGGCGGTGGCTGCGGAGTGTGTGATGGAAGAGACAGAGGGCAAGGAACGAAGTGTCGTAGCAGAGAGGATGCGAAAGGCAGAAGAAAAAGAAGAAAAAAGAAAGATGAGAAAAGAAAGGGGAAAAAATATATTTTTCTTCTCCTAGAAAAGCCAACACGCATTGCAAATGCTCTAGAAAAAGCCAAAAAATAGAAAAGAAAGAAGAAAAAAAAATTGCACTATTTGAGATTAAATTGTACTATTTGAGACTAAGTTGCACAGTTTAAGGCTAGATTGCACTATTTGTGCAACTTCTCAAATAGTGCAATTTAGTCATAAATGATGCAAGTTACTCTCAAATAGTGCAACTTAGCCCCAAATGATTCAACTTAGTCTCAAAAGTAGTGTTTGGTTCGGGAACAAGGGGGGAATAAGTCCTTGTTCCCCTCTTTGTTCCCAAACGCTATTTTTGTTACCCAGTATAACCTTGGAACAGCTATTCCACCCTCCCCTCTGAAACAAGCTTGTTCCCAAGTGGAAACAATATTAATTAAAGTCTAATCTAATTTTAAATATGGTATTAAATTATTAATTAATCTAATTAATGTATTTAAGTCATTATCTATTGCTTAAATAGTAAAGTAATTAATTAATTTATTATTTATAATTAATTAACTAATTAAAATTAATATTTTAATCAATTTATTCAATAACCAATATTTATATTGATGAACCATTAATATTTTGACTAATCTATTTAATTTTTGACTAATTATCTAACTAAAATAATTTACTAACTAATTAAAATTTTAAATTATTTTTATAAATTAACTAATTAATTAGCTAATATTTATATTTATTAATTTATTGATTTATTATAATATTCATAGCTAATAAATTTATTAATTTATTGATTATTTTTAATTAATATTTTGATATTAATTAATTAGATAAAATATTTTTAATTTAAAATTATAACTTTTATTCCCCCTGTTCCAATCTAACCATCCAAACACCATTTACCTTATTCCCAGGAACAACCCAATTTTCATCCAAACACAAAATTGGTTTAGTTCCTGCTTATACCTCTAGTTGTACATATCCCTGGAATAACCAGTTCTTACTTATACCCGAACCAAACGTAGCAATTAATGGTATAACTTAGTCACGGTTGTCGTTGTCGAACATGTCATCTCCTTCGCTGCCACGGTCGAGGTTGAGGTCGTCGACGCGTCAGGCACTTCTTTCCTCCCATGGTAGAGAATGATGGGGAGCGACCCGGTGGGAGGTCGTGCACACCGAAGCCATGGAACAAGAAGGTCGGCGTCGTGCTTCTAGAGCGGTAAGTGTTGGAGGGAGCAGAATCGGGAAGGAAGGTGCGGAGGGTCGGTGGCAATGCTACTAACATCCTAATGTGGAGTGTACATGTTACACCCATTCCATCTAAAGATCATTAATTTTTAACTTGTTACATCAATCTTTTTTTTATTTCTACTAAAAATCATTTGGGCTTTTGTGAACCCTAGGATGAGGGTGTAAAATCTACATCCCCTTTTGGAGTGTACAAGTAGAATTTCACTAATACAATTAGTAAAATATTCATGCATAGGAATTTTTTGAACCCATGTATGTCAGGATATCAATGAGTATGGATACCTTAAATTTACTTGAATCCAAACCCAAACTGAGCAGGTTTACCAAACGCTAAACATATATGGTTTTAGTCATAGATATAGAAAATAAAAATCTGATCAATTTAGGTTCTGATATAATTGTGTAGTACACTGAATTTCAGTGTATCGTACCGAACTTCTACAAATTGTGGAGTTCCGGTGGAAAAATAGCATGAGAGGCTATATGTGAGGCTTCGGCCAAGTTTGGGACTTGTGTGAAGTATTTTCGGCGCAAACGAGGCACGAAAACGGACTTCGAAAAGTTAAAACTGTTGAACTTGTGAAGTCTGCAATGGATTCCGGTATGTGGACCTCCATACCGGTATTGAAGTGATTAGTAACGGTATGTGATGAGGTATACCGGAATGCCATGGTCGAAACCGAAAACCCAGCTCTCGGGTTCTGCGGAATTCTCCGGGGTATACCGGAACTAACACCCGTATACCGGTATGCAAATGCACATACCGGTATACAGTGTTACGAAATGCCAGGTTTGGCTGGCTGTTTGGGTTGTTTGTGGAGAGGGGCAAAACGGTCTTTTCACATTCGAGGGAGTGTTTGAAAGCCAGGGACACCCTCCTTTCTCAGAGATCATCTTCCTCCACTTCTCCTCTCCCACTCCCTCACTTTCTCTCTCTAGAGATCTCTCCAAAACATGGAGAAAATGGTGGATTGAGCTTGAAAAGGTTTCCAAAGGAGAAAAGAAGCTTCTTGGTGCAAGAAGAAGCTTGGGAAACTCGTGGTTAAGGTTAGTTCCTCACGTTTTGGGTTCAAACATTGGATTTAATCCTTTGAAATGAAGTTTTTGGGAACCCTAGGCAATCTAAACCACAAAACGTGGAGATTGACCAAGAGATTTTGAGGTTCTACATGCATGCATGTAAAATCTAGGTAAAATAAGGGTTTTTACCTTGGGAGGTTCTAAAAATATTTGGACCTTCGGGAATTACAATTGAGGCATAGGAAATCATGTTAGAACACTTGATTTCATGTATTGAGTTGAATTAAGGGTTCGTAACGAGTAACGAACCGTTTTCTTGTAGAAGCTTGGGTTGAAGCAAGAACTCAAGGCTTGGACACTTAGGGGCTTGATGAATACAAGAATTCGGAAGCTCTTGAGGTGGGTTTGTGTTTACCGAAGTGATTAGGTCACTTCCATGTCTAGGATAAATATCCATTTAAAGATAAAATGGTATGTGTTGTGAACCCTAGAACTTGCATGTTGGCAAAGATGAAAATCATGATAGGTAGAGCCATGAGCTCCTATTGTATGTTATAGAATTCAAGTATATTTATATTATCTATACTTGTTACATGGTTGCATGTAAGATTGGAACCTAGTGTTATTGAACATAGGTTGGGACATGTGAGAATGGAACCTAGTGTTATTAAACATAGGTTGGACATGAGAATGGAACCTAGTGTTATTGAACATAGGTTAGACATGAGAATTGAAACCTAGCGTTATGGAACCTAGGTTGAGAATGAGAAAGTAAACCTAATGTCATTGAACATAGGTGAGACTTAGTGACTTGAACCTAGGGTCATGAGACTTAGGTTGGCAAGTGTAAAATATTGAGATGGGATGTGCGACGATTTTGCTATCCCGGGTATGCGACGATTTCGCTACCCATGCCATGAGTTGGCGGTGTTGGAATGGGATGTGCGACGAGTTTGCTATCCCGGGTATGCGACGATTTCGCTACCCGTGCCATGAGTTGGCGGTGTTGAGACGGGATGTGCAAGGTTGCTATCCCGGGTATGCGACGAGTTCGCTACCTATGCCATGTGATGGCGGTGTTGAAATGGGATGTGCAACGAGGTTGCTATCCCGGGTATGCGACGAGTTCGCTACCTGTGCCATGTGATGGCGGTGTTAAGATGGGGTATGCGACGATTTTGCTATCCCGGGTATGCGACGATTTCGCTACCCGAACTCGGAGGTGACAATTTCACTCCTTGGATGTTGGAACAATTATGGTGAGACGGCGATTCCGAAACCATAAGTAAATGACAAGTAGTTGAACTTGGTCAATGTGAAATATAGGATGAACCTAGGAGAGAATGAAAATTTACATTTCATTTGGTTGCATCCTTTATGTTGATTTACAAATATGTAAATATTTCTTGCATAGTTATTTGTGATCTAACTTATGCATATGGTGTTTCTTTGGACCTGGTGGGTCGAGCTTCTCTCTTGGGTGGCCTTACCCACTGGGAACTATATTTATAGTTCTCACCCCACGTTTTTCAGGTCCTTCTGCGAGTGATGCGGCGGAGCGAGGCAAGGGTTTGGCTCTCTAGATAGCGGCCCTTCCATTTTGGTGATACAACCCCTAGTCTTGGACTTTAATAGCATAGTGGATTTTCATTGATTATATGAAACTTGTATATTCCAATAATTTTGGAACATGATGTATGGAATAAAATTAAAAGAAAAGAAAATTTTGGGCATGTATAAATGTGCTAATATGATGTAATAGAAATAGAACTTCTTTATGTTGATGCTTTCCTTGTGCAACTCTTGTACTCCGTTCCTAGTTGGAACCTTGTGGACATGCTTGTGTTGTGACGCCTTGGGCGGGTAGAAGAGACTCTATCCGTTCGGCGGGTCTGGGGCATGCGCCCGTGCGGTTATCCTTTCCACCTAGTTGGTGTTAAAGGCCCGACGGGGCGTGACAGACTGAGGTGGTATCAGAGAATAGAAACGGTCTAGGTGGACCTAAGAAACCCTAGGATGGAAAAGACCCTAGGAGTGTAGGCTCGTGAGTGACGAGATCTTTGATTGTGGCGAAAGATAAGTGATTGGGTTATGTCCTTATACCTCTAGTTGGAAATAGAGGTAGATTCGAGGTGTGTCTTATTCTTCACCAAGTGTGTTCGTGTTGGCGACCGACAACATGAAACCAAGTGAGGGGAATAAGGACCCTTGTGTGACTTTTGCCTAGATTGGGTTCACGTTATTCTTCGTGAAACGTTGTGTTACAAACGACTTTGAATGTCACGTAATTACCAAAGTCGTTGTGTTTTCAGGAGATAATGGTACGTGGACGGCCTCCTACGAGGGCTGGGCTTGGAGGATCGAGCGCGGCTCCCGAACAACTCGGGGAGGGAGAGAACTCGGGTCTTCGTGATCAGTTGACCGAGTTGATGGGCGTGGTTCGGCGGCAGGCCGAAGCCATGCAGCGACAGGAGGAGCAAATTAAAAAGCTCCAGGACGAGATGGAGCAACAAGCAGCTGCGGTTAGGGAGGAGAGAACGGGAGCGCCTCCGGCCTCTGCTTCGGCACCGGTCGAGGAGGTGACACCGGCGCCGGCTGTGGCGCCACCGGCATCACCGATTGTAGCCGGTGGGTCGAGTGCTCCTATGCCCGACTCCGTGATGGAGGATGCGGAGCGAGAGCGCGCACTTACGGCTCTTATGAGGTTTAAGAAGTTCAACCCGCCTATCTTCAACGGAGAGAACGTGGATCCATGGGATGTAGAGATGTGGATCGATACTATTGAGACGCTCTTCGAGGATCTATATACCTTGGTGAGGGACAAGGTGCATCTCGCCGCTCATTGTTTAGAGCGATCGGCGAAGGTGTGGTGGAAAGGAGTCCGGCGTAATCGACTCCCTAGCCTTCCGCCACCGACGTGGGAGGAGTTTCGGGGTATGGTGTTAGCCGCCTACTTCCCCAATAGTGAGAAAAAGAAACTCCAAGAAAGGTTCCGTAAGTTGAAGCAAGGGAACCGCACCGTGCGCGAGTACGAGAGGGAGTTCTCGTACATTATTAATTGCGTACCGCACATTGTCCGCGGAGAGTTGGACAAGGTCGATTGCTTCGTGCGCGGGCTTCGACCGGAGATCTTTCGGGCGGTTCACGCCCTCAAGCTACAGACCTTTGCGGAGGTCTTAGACCGTGCTCTTTGGGTGGAGCACGGGAATGCATGTGCGCGCGAGAAGCGCGAATCTTGGGAGAGAGAGAAGGATAAAGAAAAAGGAAAGAAACGATCGGCGGGTGGCTCGGGTGGGCAATCTAGCTCTAAGCGGCCCCCGAAGCACTCGCAGTCGGAGAACCAGTCGCGAGGGTCCCGGCGGAATCGACCCTCGACCCGGTGCCCGATTTGTAGCGGCCCCCACAACCCTCAACAGTGTGATTACCGTGAGGGCCGGTGCTACAAGTGCGGACAGCCGGGACATATGCGGTACAATTGTCCGATGGATGATGGCCGGGCACCGTCGTCGGCATCGGCATTTGCATCGCCGAGACAGCTTGCGGGCATCCCACCCGCGGCAATGTCGGCTGGCCGTACACAGCCACCGAGACTAGCCGAGGGCCAGCGACCAGCGCCCAGTGGATGGGTGTTCGCCTCACAGGTGGAGGAGCCTTCTGCCCAGGAGAATGTCGTGGCAGGTATTGTGTTAATTAAAGGCATTCGATGTAGAGTTTTGTTTGATACTGGTGCATCGCATTCATTCATTGCTCGATCATTTGCTATTGCACATGGAATAGAAATTATAGATGCCACACATGCAAGAACTGTGCAAGTACCTGAACACACCTTTTGTGTACATCACACGTGTGTAGATTGTCCAGTAAGGGTTGAAAATTGGATCATGCCAGCTGATATGCTGGTGTTAAGTCGAATGAATGAGTATGACTTAATCCTAGGAATGGATTGGCTCTCGAAATATCACGCTACTATTGATTGTGAGAGCCGGATAGTGAGGTTTAAAGAACCCGGGCACAAAGAGTTTGTGTACCGTGGTTGCAAGAGTTCGCTCTTTGCGTCAATGGTGTCCACGTCGCAAGCAAGAAAGCTTATTGCTAGTGGTTGCATCGCTTACTTAGCGACGGTAATGGATGACCGAAAGGAAGTGTTGAGACTCGAGGACATTCCTGTGGTCCAAGAGTTCCCGGATGTATTTCCGGCGGAGTTACCCGGAATGCCACCGGGCCGGGAAATAAAATTCGTGATCGATTTGCTCCCGGGTACGGCACCGATTTCTAAGGCCCCGTACAGGATGGCACCCGCGGAACTAAAGGAATTGAAAGCACAATTGCAAGATTTGATGGACAAGGGTTTCGTAAAGCCAAGTGTGTCACCTTGGGGAGCCCCTGTTCTATTTGTGCGGAAAAAGGACGGTTCACTACGGTTATGTGTGGATTACCGTGAGTTGAACAAAGTGACCGTCAAGAATAAGTACCTGTTACCCCGAATTGATGACTTATTCGATCAGTTGCAAGGGTCTCGGGTGTATTCAAAGATTGATTTGCAATCCGGTTATCACCAATTGAAGATCAAACCGGAGGATGTGCATAAGACCGCGTTTAGGACGCGGTATGGACATTATGAATTCACGGTTATGCCTTTCGGGCTTACCAATGCCCCGGCAGCGTTCATGGATTTAATGAACCGTGTGTTCAAGCCACTACTAGATCGATTTGTGGTGGTGTTCATAGATGATATTCTTGTCTACTCTCGGAGTGAAGAGGAACATAAAGAGCACCTAAGGATTGTGCTTCGAGTTCTTCGAGAGAACAAGTTGTTCGCCAAGTTGAAGAAGTACGAATTTTGGATCCGTGAGGTCGCTTTCTTAGGTCATGTGATTACCGCGGGAGGAGTATCGGTGGACCCTATGAAAGTTGAGGCAATCAAGGATTGGCCTCGCCCGACCAATGTCACGGAAGTACGAAGCTTTTTGGGTCTTGCGGAGTACTATCGGCGGTTCGTGGAGGGATTTTCAAAAATCTCCGGTCCACTAACGCATCTTATCCGTAAGAGAGCCAAATATGTTTAAAGCGAGGAATGTGACCAAAGCTTTAAGGAGCTAAAGAAAAGGTTGACTTCGGCTCCGGTTCTCGCCTTGTCGATTGCGGGGGAGGGCTTTGTGGTGTATAGTGATGCATCACGGCGTGGTCTTGGGTGTGTGCTTATGCAAAGTGGACAAGTGATAGCATATGCCTCTCGACAGCTGAAGAGCTATGAGCAGAATTACCCCACCCACGACCTAGAGCTTGCAGCGGTGGTCTTTGCACTTAAATTATGGAGACACTATTTGTACGGGAAACATTGTGAGGTGTACACGGATCATAAAAGCTTAAAGTATTTATTCACTCAGAAGGAGTTGAACTTGAGGCAGCGAAGGTGGTTGGAGTTGATAAAGGATTACGACTTAACCATCTTGTACCACCCCGGTAGAGCCAATGTGGTGGCCGATGCGCTCAGTAGAAAATTCGTGGAGAACTTCTCAATTGAGATGACGGGACAAATACCGTTAATCAAGGAAATAGGCCGGTTTGACTTGGAAGTCGTGGCCCCGGGCGTCCCCGCTAGACTTATGAATCTCAATGTGTGGCCGACCTTGTTGGAGCAAATAAAAGAAAAGCAATCCGGCAATCCGGAACTCCAAAAGGTGCGGAGTGCTATCGAGAGCGGGCGCGCCGGTGATTTTCATGTAGACTCGAAGGGCGCAATTCGATTACGAAATTAATTGTGCGTGCCAAAAGTCGAGAATATTCGTGGGGAGATCTTGAAAGAAGCTCACACTTCTCCCTATGCGATTCACCCGGGCGGCACCAAAATGTACAAGGATCTTAAATTACATTATTGGTGGCCGGGGATGAAACTTGATGTTGGACGCTTTATAGCACAGTGCTTAGTATGCCAACAGGTGAAGGCCGAGCGTTGCTTTCCAGCGGAAAAATTGCAAGGACTGCCCATTCCAGTTTGGAAGTGGGAGAATATCGTAATGGACTTCGTTGTGGGTTTACCTCGATCGCAAGGTGGCCACGACGCGATTTGGGTGGTGGTGGATCGTTTGTCAAAGTCGGCACACTTTTTGCCAATCCACACCACTTGGTCGGGGGACAAGTTAGCACAAGTCTACCTGGACGAGATTATGCGGTTGCACGGGATCCCGACCTCGATAGTTTCAGATCGAGATCCCCGGTTCACATCGCATTTTTGGAAAAGCTTGCAAGAAGTTTTGGGTACACGACTCGATTTCAGTTCAGCATTTCATCCTCAAACTGACGGTCAATCAGAAAGGACAATTCAGATTTTGGAGGATATGCTGCGAGCGTGCGTGTTGGACTTCAAGGGTGCATGGCCTACTCACTTACCGATGGCTGAATTTGCTTACAATAATAGCTACCAATCTAGCATCGGTATGGCACCGTTTGAGGCCTTGTATGGAAGAAAATGTCGCTCTCCTATTCATTGGAGCGAGGTCGGCGAGAGAAGGGTCTTATGACCGGATGTGTTGTGTGAAGCGGAGGAAAAGGTCTGCTTGGCACGCGAACGCTTATCGACGGCGCAATCTAGACAAAAGAGTTATGCGGATCGACGTCGATGAGATTTGGAATTCGCGGTAGGAGACCGCGTCTTCTTGAAAGTATCACCCATGAGAAGGGTGAAGCGATTTGGTGTTCGGGGTAAGTTGAGTCCCCGTTACATTGGACCTTATGAAGTTTTGGAGCGTGTGGGATCCGTGGCATATCGGCTAGCTTTGCCGCCGAAACTTGCGGGGATACACAATGTGTTCC
The DNA here is from genome assembly GCA_016920855.1 of Puya raimondii. Classification (NCBI taxonomy): domain Eukaryota; kingdom Viridiplantae; phylum Streptophyta; class Magnoliopsida; order Poales; family Bromeliaceae; genus Puya; species Puya raimondii. The sequence continues at coordinate 24,939,327 of JABWPP010000049.1, forward strand.
ATGTATTGACGCTCTGCAAGTACATGTATGATCCGGCGCACGTCCTCGAGTATGTACCTATGGAGCTTCATGAGGATATGACTTATGAGGAGTTTTCCTTGTGTATCATGGATCGCGAGGTGAAAAATTTAAGGAACCGTGAAATTTCTTATGTAAAAGTACAATGGACGAATCACGGTGAGCGCGAAGCTACGTGGGAATTGGAAAGCTCGATGAAGGAGCGGTTTCCTTACCTCTTCGCTGAGTCCAGCTGAGGTATGATTTAGTTTCGCGGCCGAAACTCTTTTCAAGGGGGGAGGAATGTAGTACACTGAATTTCAGTGCATCGTACCGAACTTCTACAAATTGTGGAGTTCCGGTGGAAAAATAGCATGAGAGGCTATATGTGAGGCTTCGGCCAAGTTTGGGACTTGTGTGAAGTGTTTTCGGCGCAAACGAGGCGCGAAAACGGACTTCGAAAAGTTAAAACTGCTGAACTTGTGAAGTCTGCAGTGGATTCCGGTATGTGGACCTCCATACCGGCACTGAAGTGATTAGTACCGGTATGTGATGAGGTATACCGGAATGCCATGGTCGAAACCGAAAACCCAGCTCTCGGGTTCTGCGGAATTCTCCGAGGTATACTGGAACTAACACCCGTATATCGGTATGCAAATGCACACACCGGTATACAGTGTTACGAAATGCCAGGTTTGGCTGGCTGTTTGGGTTGTTTGTGGAGAGGGGCAAAACGGTCTTTTCACATTCGAGGGAGTGTTTGAAAGGCAGGGACACCCTCCTTTCTCGGAGATCATCTTCCTCCACTTCTCCTCTCCCACTCCCTCGCTTTCTCTCTCTAGAGATCTCTCCAAAACTTGGAGAAAATGGTGGATTGAGCTTGGAAAAGGTTTCCAAAGGAGAAAAGAAGCTTCTTGGTGCAAGAAAAAGCTTGGGGAACTCATGGTTAAGGTTAGTTTCTCACGTTTTGGGTTCAAACATTGGATTTAATCCTTTGAAATGAGGTTTTTGGGAACCTTAGACAATCTAAACAACAAAACGTGGAGATTGGCCAAGAGATTTTGAGGTTCTACATGCATACATGTGAAACCTAGGTAAAATGAGGGTTTTTGACTTGGGAGGTTCTAAAAATATTTGAACCTTCGGGAATTGCAATTGAGGGATAGGAAATCATGTTAGAACACTTGATTTCATGTATTGAGTTGAATTAAGGGTTCGTAACGAGTAACGAATCGTTTTCTTGTAGAAGATTGGGTTGAAGCAAGAACTCAAGGCTTGGACACTTAGGGGCTTGATGAATACAAGAATTTGGAAGCTCTTGAGGTGGGTTTGTGTTTACCGAAGTGATTAGGTCACTTCCATGTCTAGGGTAAATATCTATTTAAAGATAAAATGGTATGTGTTGTGAACCCTAGAACTTGCATGTTGGCAAAGATGAAAATCATGATAGGTAGAGCCATGAGCTCCTATTGTATGTTATACTCGAAGACAGCCCAAGACGGGGATTTGACCTCTTTTTGTTGATGGGTTTTTCTTTCCATTGAATAGGAATTGCCTATCTTTTCTCTAGGCAGGAGGTGCTTTCTTATGATAAAGATCAAGCCAGCTTCAAAAATCTAAATTCTTGTATATTGAATGAATAACCGCAGCGATGAATTAGGATCAGCCTTTTCCCCGTTCTGACCTTCCAGTGAGTATGGACTATTAGGAGTCGTTTCGGCTCTGCGCGCTCTACCAAGAGAAAGAGGGGTCCGATGATTGGACAATTTTTCGTCAACCCTTATTCGAACCGATATTAGACTTTATAGGGGCCTTCGGATCCGACTTTGACTACTACCGGTACCTGTTCACCGACAATGAAAATAAGGATGGGCAGGACGGAATACATCCCGACTACACCTCTAGAGGGCATATCATTGATTTCAGATTCATTAGTCGAGAGCTACAATTGGACAGCTATTCGATCACGAGTTGGAGAGACAGACCTTGACTGCCGCAAATCAAGTCTGATACGCTCTTTCTGGTTAAAGAATCTCTTTCTAGTTGCTCTGGAACAATTAGGAGATTCTCTGGAAGAAATACGGGGTTCATCCGGCCCTGGTGCGCTGTCCGCCGACAGCCTAAAAAAAGAAAATTTCAGTCGAAGTCAGTCGGAAGCCGATCAACAGGCTCCAGACACCACTTCTCGAGAGGCCGCTACAAATCAAAATTGAGGGAGGGACTGATCTCTTTCCTCCAGACGTTTAGCAAGCTCCTCTGGAGTCAAGGTTGAATCAGCCATGTTGACAGCGAACATCCTTCCAGTCCCATAGTTCGAAGGACTAGAAGTGTGGCGGTGACTCTTATGCCTTCGATTGCTTGCTATTCCTAGTCCTCTTCCTGCTCTCAAGTATATTTATATTATCTATACTTGTTACATGGTTGCATGTAAGATTGGAACCTAGTGTTATTGAACATAGGTTGGGACATGTGAGAATGGAACCTAGTGTTATTAAACATAGGTTGGACATGAGAATGGAACCTAGTGTTATTGAACATAGGTTAGACATGAGAATTGGAACCAAGCGTTATGGAACCTAGGTTGAGAATGAGAAAGTAAACATAATGTCATTGAACATAGGTGAGACTTAGTGACTTGAACCTAGGGTCATGAGACTTAGGTTGGCAAGTGTAAAATGTTGAGATGGGATGTGCGACGATTTTGCTATCCCGAGTATGCGACGATTTCGCTACCCATGCCATGAGTTGGCGGTGTTGGAATGGGATGTGCGACGAGTTTGCTATCCCGGGTATGCGACGATTTCGCTATCCGTGCCATGAGTTGGCGGTGTTGAGACGGGATGTGCAACGAGGTTGCTATCCCGGGTATGCGACGAGTTCGCTACCTATGCCATGTGATGGCGGTGTTGAATGGGATGTGCAACGAGGTTGCTGTAAGAAAATTAAGCATGTAGGCGCAGCGGAAGAAAATAACACAATTAAAATTTTCTAAACCAAAGATCACCTCGTGTTTCGTTTTAGATTGTTAACAATTAATCTAATTGATCTTATCAATTAGGATTTACTTTTACCTTGCGCGGGTCGAGATCACCGCGAAGTCGACGATCGCTGGTAAAAGTTGTCCGTCCTCGCTAGCCGCGCACGCGCCCGGCCTCTACTCGCGTCCACACGAAATCACGCCTTTGATCGAAGTAGTCGACCGCTTCGATCCGCGATCCGATCACGAATTAACTCTTGCGTCGATTTGAGGAAGATGATTCAATCTTCTAATTGTGCTAGCAATCTTTCGAAGATCGAAAACGATAGATTAATTGTGGAGGACTTGAGGAAGAAGGAGAGGGTTGACGGCTAGGGTTTTCTTGTATTGCTCTCTTATTTAATATGTCATATGACATATATTTATAATGAGAAAACCCTAATCCTAAACCTAATCCTTATCGAATCCTAATCCGATTGGATTATCCATTAACCCTCAAGTTGGTTTTAATTGAACCGAATCCGAATCCGAATCCTAATCCTAATTCGGTTCGTGTGTAACATTTACACATAAGTCCTCATATTATTTACTAACAATTAGTAAATATACCATGCAACTTTTGCACTTAAATACATCTAATTTACAACAATTGTAAATTAGTCCTTTTACTAATAATTAGTAAACTTTAGTATTTAACTATATTGCAATTAACCCATCCGATAAACTTCTTTTATCGTCACCTTAATATCGATCATGCGATCATGCGCGATTTCTTATGTGTGTGACCTAATAGGTCCAATTCTGTCTGGTAGTGAGATATGATGCGATCCCCATCGACATCATCATCGAAACTCTTTTCGATGGATCAAACACTTTTGATTCTATCCTAGTAGAATAATTATTCGCCTATAATTATTCTTATTGGTTCCCACAATCCACCAGTGACGCCTAGCAGCATATAGTGGCAATCCAGTCAGAAGTGAATATCGGACTGAACCTCTAGGTGCAGTTACCGTACAATACAATCCTTCTATCGCATAGTCCCAACTGAGTGGAGGTCATGGAATACTCGTCAAACCCCATCACCCGTCATATGACAAATTTGATAGGACAGAAGCTCTTATGGTTACTCTTGGAAACATCTTTCCATACACCATACTACCCCGGCCGAGGATTTCTGAGCTTTGTCTTACAAATAGCATAGGACTAATTATCTCTCTCTCTACCGAGAGCGATAGATCCCCTATAAACACACACCCATTCCTAATATGAATCTACTGCAGCCAACATATACTACTAAGACCCGTGGCTAGGATCAGAGTTTGTTGCATAGTCAAACTACAGTAGCTTCACATTGAATGGCCGTGGTGTCGCAGGTCTAAGGATCAGTTGTACCACTGCAACATCGAACCAGTTACTGACGAATAAGTAGACATCCATGTAACCGTTCGTAGTTGGTCACGCTCAGTACCCTTGTTCTCTAACAACCACTTGCATGTTCGCTCCAGTGTCCCCACACTGATGACTCGAGACTCGTCATCCCTTAAGGAAGCGGCACATACATCAATCTTACCGGATCAATCATCGTCCCCATGATGATCCACCGATTGAGAGCATTTATGAATTAATCACCAATAATATGTATCTCAAATTCTCAACTCTTGAGAATACATATTATCATCTTATTAATTCAAAGGACGATTCACGGACACATTAAACATGAATGGTATAAAAAGGCCCAAATTTATAAATTATAAAGATTAAGTACAAAGATATGTCCCATAGAAAATAAAATGCGTCAGCCTGATAGGCTTCTAGGGCATACAACTAACAATCTCCCACTTGCACTAAAGCCAATCAGTCATGTATCTAATGCCCATCTTCTCAAGATGAGTCTCTAGTTTCTGCTGAGTCAAAGCCTTAGTTAACGGGTCCGCCACGTTATCCGCGGAGGCAACCTTCTGCACTTCAATATGTCTATCCTTGATGTACTCTCTGATCTTGTGATACCGCCGCTCAATATGCTTGGATTTCTGATGAGATCTTGGCTCCTTAGCTAATGCTACGGCGCCATTATTATCACAATATAGCGGCAGCGGATCCCTACTAGAAGGAACCACGCCAAGCTCAGTGACAAATTTCTTGATCCAAACAGCTTCCTTGGCAGCTTCAGATGCAGCAATGTACTCCGCCTCCATAAACCAAGAACATATCCTTTGTTCTTCTCAAGTACTTAAGGATATTCTTTACCGCTACCCAATGTTCTTCGCCTGGGTTCGACTGATATCGACTAGTGACACTCACAGCCTGTGCTATATCAGGTCGAGTACATAGTATCGCATACATCAAACTCCCTATTGCTGAAGCATAAGGGATCCTGCTCATGCGACTTCTCTCTTCAGGTGTCTTAGGAGACATAGTCTTAGAGAGGTGAATTCCATGTCTTAGAGGTACCATACCTCTTTTGGAATTCTCCATGCTGAACCTTTTCAACACACTTCATCTATGTACATAGCTTGCGATAAACCAAGCAACTTCTTAGGTCTATCCCTATAGACCTTTATCCCAAGGATATAAGATGCTTCTCCAAGATCTTTCATAGAAAACTCTTTTGATAACCATAACTTGACCGATGTTAGCATAGGAATGTCATTTCCAATTAGGAGTATGTCATCCACGTACAATACGAGGAAAGTAACAGCACTCCCACTAACCTTTTTATATACACACGGCTCCTCCTCATTTCTGATGAAATCGAACGATTCGATTGCATCGTTGAAACGAGTGTTCCAACTCCGAGAAGCTTGCTTCAATCCATAAATGGATCGTTGAAGCTTACACACCTTATGACTTCCATCTTTGGAAGTGAAACCCAAAGGCTGCTCCATATAGATATCTTTTTCAAGATATCCATTTAGGAAAGCAGTTTTCACATCCATTTGCCAGATCTCATAGTCATAGTGTGCAGCAATAGCAAGCAGAGTTCTGATAGACTTAAGCATGGCTACAGGTGAAAAGGTGTCCTGATAGTCAATGCCTTCGCGTTGACTATAACCTTTTGCTACTAGCCTAGCTTTGTAGGTCTCTACCTTTCCATCAGATCCAATCTTTCTTTTGAAGATCCATTTGCATCCAATGGGTACAATACCCTCTGGCGGATCAACCAAAGTCCAAACTTGATTGGAGTGCATGGAGTCCATTTCGGACTTCATAGCTTCCAACCATTTATCGGAGTCGATGTCTGACATCGCCTCGCTATAAGTCTTAGGATCATCTCTATGATCCTTATCTCCCATTAGGAACATTTCCTCCATCTCCTCTATAAATAATCCCATATATCTATCCGGAGGTTGGGAAACTCTAATAGACTTGCGAGGTGGCAGAGTAATCTCTTGTGTCACAGAGTTATCAGGAAGGGCTCTTGGAATACTCAATCCTGAAGAGACTTTCTCCTCTAGTTCTATTTTCCTCCCACTGCCTCCATCTAAAATAAATTCATTTTCAAGAAAGAAGGCATGACGGCTCATAATCACATTATGGCTTTCTGGGAGATAGAAATAGTATCCAAGTGATTCTTTGGGGTACCCAATGAATCTTCCCTTGACTCATCTGCTTTCCAATTTGTCCGTCTTTAATTTCTTAATATAAGCTGGACATCCCCAAGTCTTAATATGAGTAAAACTTGGCTTCCTACCATGCCACATCTCATATGGTGTGGTCGGAACAGATTTGGAAGGCACTCTGTTCAAAATATAAATAGCCGTAAGAAGTGCATAACCCCAAAGTGACGTAGGTAAATCTGTAAAGCTCATAATAGATCGAACCATATCTAATAAAGTTCGATTCCTCCTTTCAGACACCCCATTCAATTCTGGTGTTCCAGGAGGAGTCCACTGAGAGACAATACCATTATTCTTGAGGTAGGTTAAGAAATCCGTGCTAAGGTATTCCCCTCCTCGATCTGATCGAAGAGCCTTAATCGGTTTTTCCATTTGCTTTTCTACTTCTTGTCTAAACTCTTTAAACTTTTCAAAGACTTCAGACTTGTGTTTAATTAAATACATGTACCCATACCGTGAATAATCATCAGTAAAAGTAATAAAGTAGAGATAGCCGCCCCAAGCAGACACATCGAATGGTCCACATACATCAGTATGTATCAGGGCGAGTACTTCGGTAGCTCTCTGTCCATGTCCAACAAAGGGAGACTTAGTCATTTTTCCTTGAAGACATGATTCACAAGCTGGGTATGGTTCAGAGAGTAAGGACCCTAAGATACCATCCTTAGCCAACTTGTTAATTCTGTCCTCTCCAATGTGACCAAGTCTAAGATGCCATAAGTACGTTTTATTTACTTCCTCTCTTGGTCTTTTGAAACCAATAGTATTCTCATTCATGCCATTGTCAACTGTATTAATACTAACATCCATATGTAAGTAATAGAGATTGTCTATTAGGGAACCATAACCGATCAAATTATTTCTCAAATAAATTGAACAAAGGTTTGATTCAAAAATAAACTTATAACCGTCCAACACCAAACGTGAAACAGAAATAAGGTTTCTAGTCGCACTAGGAACATAAAGACAATCTCTAAGTTCTAAAACTACTCCTATCGGTAGACATAAAGGATAAGTCCCCACAGCAACAGCAGCAACTCTTGCTCCGTTTCCAACGCGTAGGGTAAGCTCTCCATTTAGACTTTCTTTTGGAGGAAGCCCGTTCAACAGCCAAAACTGTCCCCTTATTGACTTTCAGCATTCCTTCAGCCGTGACCAACATATTCAATAGCTCAGCGAGAGTGCAAGTAATTTTATTCATCTGAAAATTTAAAATGAACTGAGAAAATGAATCAGGTAGGGATTGTAAGATCAAATCAATTTGGAGTTCTGCGTCCATAGTCATTCCGAGCTTCTCAAGCTCCTCAATGTCTTTAATCATCGCCAAGCAATGATTATTGACTGAGTGACCATCTGACATCTTAGTCCTGAATAATCGCTTCGACACCTCGTAGCGAGCTGTTCGACTTTGCTCATCATACAACTCTTTGAGATGAAGCAAGATGTTAGCAGCACTTTCCATGTGCTCATGCTGGCGTTGCAACTCATTGCTCATAGACGCAAGCATGTAGCACTTTACCTTCATATCATCATCAGTCCATTTATTTCTAGCAGCTCTCTGTTGAGCTGTTGGATTTTCGGGCACTACTGGAGCCTCCGTGTCCAACACATAGGCTAATTTCTCAGAATTGAGAACAATTCTCAAATTCCTCAGCCAGTCGGTAAAATTCGGTCCAGTTAAGCGATTAGTATCGAGTATTTTGGCAAGTGGGTTAGAGGCAGCCATTTTCTGCAGAAGGTTAAGATTCTAATTAGTTGTGTACTTAATCGTAATCCATTTTGATTAGGGTCTTTAAATCTAAATGGTGCCTCCCACTAATTTAGCGAATCTCCACACTCCCCGAGTGGAGAAAACAGAAACTTTACTAAAAATTTCTAGTGGGAATTGCGGTCCCATCTGTTTACACACCACCTCATCCTAACAGATTCTTGGCAATGAGCAAACAAATGAGTGAACAACTCTTGTTCAATGCTTCTCAAGCAAATTGCAATTTAATCTTTGGCCTCCAAAGATACAGGCCTCATCCTGACAGATTCTTGGCCTTATCTTTTGGTTAAGTTAGACCCACCGTTCATTATGCAAATAAGAATGTCATTGAATCCTCATCCTGACAGATTCTTGGATTCAACCCCTTTCTTACCGCACAGCATCTCATGCGAATAGAATGGTTGCGGCTCCCTAATGCAACTGACCCCCGTGTCCGGGTGCATCAATCAACACTAAAGAGACGCCCACACCCTACAACGGTGGAAGGCCACTAATGGGTTCATAACACCATTAACTTAATATTTTATTGAGGGAGATTAGTTATCTCATCAGTTTTAATTTTTATTAATTTACATCTCATGCAAACCATCGCATCACATGCATACATATATCGCATATAAAAATAACTACCGGTGATGATCATGGATTTTAATTTGATTCGGGCCTGAGCCACTAGGCCGGAATCGGGTCATAGGGTATTACACACAAGAAAAACTTTATTATCCTGCATCTTGATCGGATTGGAGTTGATCAACTCTTGTCGGCTCCCTCGATCAGCATTTGGTTCAAACTTGATCTGCACCGCATCAACTCTTGAATGGAACAAATCGTCATGAAACCTAAACTACCATTTTCCCTTTTAATTTTGCAACAATTACAATTCATCCCACAAAATAATGAGACACGCAGGTCTCAAAATTACATAATTAATTAGTACACGCAGGTACCCAGAAAAAGAAAAATAAATCTAACACTGGATCCTTATTAAATTACATCAATTTACATCATCACATGATACATCCACATCACAAGGTTGCTATCCATGATCATCACCTCATACACATCACATGCATATAATATAAAATTCTCTAATTCGAATTCTAGTTAATTGGGTTTCGGATTAATTTGAAAACAAATCTTTATTTGTTTCAAAAATCACAATTTATTTTTAAAATTATTAAAACGATTTAATACATCTTATGTATTAAAATTTTAAAATTTAAAAATAAATTTAAATTGCGATTTTGCACAAAACAACCGCACGCCTAGCCCGTGTCGCACACAAGCATCTCTCAGCCCGCATGGCATGGACGGACCCGCACCATGTGCATGTGGTCAATGTGCATTGCGGCAAGCTCATGCAATCAAAACATGAACTAATTAATTAGTAATACCATGCACTAATTAAAGAGATCATGTATACATGTATGCCACAAAGTAACGCCTGGACTATTTACGTGTTGCATGCATTGCTTGCAACCGTCACGCTCGTAAGCCGAGTGCCGTGGCCGCGTCAATAGCACATTGCGCGTCGATTCATAAAATTAAATTTACGTGCGATTTAATTAACGTTTCGAAACAATCAAAAATAATATTCGCAAAACAATCTTCATTGTTTTGATTTCGACCGCTCCGAAAAACCCAATCAACATCGAAAAAGAGATTAGATCTAAAACAAACAACGAGGGTGGCTCTGATACCACTGTAAGAAAATTAAGCATGTAGGCGCAGCGAAAGAAAATAACACAATTAAAATTTTCTAAACCAAAGATCACCTCGTATTTCGTTTTAGATTGTTAACAATTAATCTAATTGATCTTATCAATTAGGATTTACTTTTACCTTGCGCGGGTCGAGATCACCGCGAAGTCGACGATCGCTGGTAAAAGTTGTCCGTCCTCGCTAGCCGCGCACGCGCCCGGCCTCTACTCGCGTCCACACGAAATCACGCCTTTGATCGAAGTAGTCGACCGCTTCGATCCGCAATCCGATCACGAATGAACTCTTGCGTCGATTTGAGGAAGATGATTCAATCTTCTAATTGTGCTAGCAATCTTCCGAAGATCGAAAACGATAGATTAATTGTGGAGGACTTGAGGAAGAAGGAGAGGGTTGACGGCTAGGGTTTTCTTGTATTGCTCTCTTATTTAATATGTCATATGACATATATTTATAATGAGAAAATTCTAATCCTAAACCTAATCCTTATCGAATCCTAATCCGATTGGATTATCCATTAACCCTCAAGTTGGTTTTAATTGAACCGAATCCGAATCCTAATCCTAATCCTAATTCGGTTCGTGTGTAACATTTACACATAAGTCCTCATATTATTTACTAACAATTAGTAAATATACCATGCAACTTTTGCACTTAAATACATCTAATTTACAACAATTGCAAATTAGTCCTTTTACTAATAATTAGTAAACTTTAGTATTTAACTATATTGCAATTAACCCATCCGATAAACTTCTTTTATCGTCACCTTAATATCGATCATGCGCGATTTCTTATGTGTGTGACCTAATAGGTCCAATTCTGTCTGGTAGTGAGATATGATGCGATCCCCATCGACATCATCATCGAAACTCTTTTCGATGGATCAAACACTTTTGATTCTATCCTAGTAGAATAATTATTCGCCTATAATTATTCTTATTGGTTCCCACAATCCACCAGTGACGCCTAGCAGCATATAGTGGCAATCCAGTCAGAAGTGAATATCGGACTGAACCTCTAGGTGCAGTTACCGTACAATACAATCCTTCTATCGCATAGTCCCAACTGAGTGGAGGTCATGGAATACTCGTCAAACCCCATCACCCGTCATATGACAAATTTGATAGGACAGAAGCTCTTATGGTTACTCTTGGAAACATCTTTCCATACACCATACTACCCCGGCCGAGGATTTCTGAGCTTTGTCTTACAAATAGCATAGGACTAATTATCTCTCTACCGAGAGCGATAGATCCCCTATAAACACACACCCATTCCTAATATGAATCTACTGCAGCCAACATATACTACTAAGACCCGTGGCTAGGATCAGAGTTTGTTGCATAGTCAAACTACAGTAGCTTCACATTGAATGGCGGTGTGTCGCAGGTCTAAGGATCAGTTGTACCACTGCAACATCGAACCAGTTACTGACGAATAAGTAGACATCCATGTAACCGTTCGTAGTTGGTCACGCTCAGTACCCTTGTTCTCTAACAACTACTTGCATGTTCGCTCCAGTGTCCCCACACTGATGACTCGAGACTCGTCATCCCTTAAGGAAGCGGCACATACATCAATCTTACCGGATCAATCATCGTCCCCATGATGATCCACCGATTGAGAGCATTTATGAATTAATCACCAATAATATGTATCTCAAATTCTCAACTCTTGAGAATACATATTATCATCTTATTAATTCAAAGGACGATTCACGGACACATTAAACATGAATGGTATAAAAAGGCCCAAATTTATAAATTATAAAGATTAAGTACAAAGATATGTCCCATAGAAAATAAAATGCGTCAGCCTGATAGGCTTCTAGGGCATACAACTAACAGTTGCTATCCCGGGTATGCGACGAGTTCGCTACCTATGCCATGTGATGGCGGTGTTGAAATGGGATGTGCAACGAGGTTGCTATCCCGGGTATGCGACGAGTTCGCTACCTGTGCCATGTGATGGCGGTGTTAAGATGGGGTATGCGACGATTTTGCTATCCCGGGTATGCGACGATTTCGCTACCCGAACTCGGAGGTGACAATTTCACTCATTGGATGTTGGAACAATTATGGTGAGACGGCGATTTCGAAACCATAAGTAAATGACAAGTAGTTGAACTTGGTCAATGTGAAATATAGGATAAACCTATGAGAGAATAAAAATTTACATTTCATTTGGTTGCATCCTTTATGTTGATTTACAAGTATGTAAATATTTCTTGCATAGTTATTTGTGATCTAACTTATGCATATGGAGTTTCTTTGGACCTGGTGCGTCGAGCTTCTCTCTTGGGTGGCCTTACCTACTAGGAACTATGTTTATAGTTCTCACCCCACGTTTTTCAGGTCCTTCCGCGAGTGAGGCGGCGGAGCGAGGCAAGGGTTTGGCTCTCTAGATAGCGGCCCTTCCATTTTGGTGATACATAGAGTTGTACCCCTAGTTTTGGACTTTGATAGTATAGGAGATTTTCATTGATTATATGAAACTTGTATATTCCATAATTTTGAAATATGATGTATGGAATGAAATTGAAAGAAAAGAAAAATTTGGGCATGTATAAATGTGCTAATGTGATGTAATAGAAGTAGAACTTCTTTATGTTGATGCTTTTCTTGTGCAACTCTTGTACTCCGTTCCTAGTTGGAACCTTATGGACATACTTGTGTTGTGACGTCTTGGGCGGGTAGAAGAGACTCTATCCGTTCGGCGGGTCTGGGACATGCGCCCGTACGGTTATCCTTTCCACCTAGTTGGTGTTAAAGGCCCGACGGGGCGTGACAAATTGTCATCTATCCCCGGCCCAAACCCCAACCCGAACTCAGGCCCAAACCCAAACCCGAACCCGCACCGATTGTTATTATATAATATATAAAAAAATCCAACGATTAATAGTTGTTTTTTATTTTATTTTATAGTTGTTTTTAACTTTGAAAATTTAGATTCGAGAATGATATATTTTGAAATTCGGTAAAAAGAAAAATTATTGCTGTTGAGTTCGGGTTCCGGGTTCAGTTTTAGCTTTTAGCTTTTTATTGTCGGGTTCGGATTTATAGATGCTCGAGGGTTCGGAATTTTGTTTCACTTGCCATGTTTGTTTCGGATTTTTTAAGACCCGCCTCGAATCGTTCCCACATCTCCACACGTATGATTTATTTACAATTTTCAAAAGCAATAATATAAAGTATACTATAAAAGAAGAAAAATAAGATTTTGGCACTCCAACTCTAAAATCTTCTACACATTGCAAAATAATTTTTTTTTCCTTAGAAAAATTCATGTATCCAAACAAAAATCCAAAAACTTTAATATGCTTTTATAACAAAATTTTGAGCTCTCTAACTTATGTTATAGAGCAATCACAAGTTCCACACGGATGAAACTATATTTTAGCTTAAAAAAATTGTTACTGAACTATAATTTAATATGCTTTTATAACTAAATCTTTATTTATTTTTTATATATATTATTTTATTTTAAAATAAAATGTATTGTTATAATCAAAGTGTTAGGTAAGTTTCTTTCTAGTAGTAACACATAAAAAAATATACCTAAAAATGTACCCCCTCAATATAGGCCATTCTGAAAATTTCCCTAATTTTTTTTTTATTATTGGGACTACCTCGTCCTCTTTTTTTCTTTTTCTTTTTCAAATCAAATATTTTTTGTCAAAAAATTTAAAAAACATTGTCAAATACATTGGGCCTTTTTGCAAAAAAAATCCATTAGTTTTGGGCTTTTGCAAAATTGGGTCGCTATTTTTGATTTTGCAGATTCGGTCCGGATTTTCAGTAAACTGACCAAAATACCCTTCTTACTTTTTCTCTCTCCTCTTTTTTTCTCCCTCCTTTTTTTTTTTCTGTCACTATTTTTTTTTTCTCTCCGAAGAAGGCGGCGGAGGCGGAGGCCTCTGCCCCTCACGCCCTCGCCATCGCCCGCGCACCCCGCCCTCCTCGCCTTCGATCCCGTCGAGACTGCGCCATTTTTTTATATTTTTTTATTTTTTTTTACTTTTACCCTGGTAAAAAAAAAAAAAGGAAAAAAAAAAAACATGGCGCAGGGGGCGCATCCCCTGCGCCCCCCGGGCCGGGCCGAGGGGGGGGGTGCGCCGGGCTGGGCTGGCGCCCATGCGCCCTCGCCCCCAAGGGGCGCGTCCCTGCGCCCCCTGCGCCTGCGCCCCCAGGGGGCGCGCAGGGGGCGCGTCCCTGCGCCCCCCTGAGCCCGCGCCCCCCAGGGGGCGCCCGCGCCCGGCGCCCCCAGGGGGCGCGTCCCCTGCGCCCCGCCACGACCATCGGGGAGGAGACCTCCATCGCCCCCCGCCTCTGCGCCGCCGCGTGCGCGCTCCCCGGCGGCGGGGGCGGAGACGGTCGCGTCCTCGTCGCCGACGCGCTGCTCCCGCTCGCCTTCGAGATCCTTGCCCGCAGGGAGGTGGACGAAGAAGAATAGTGCAACGAAAGTGCAAAATGGTGCAATGAAGGTGTAAACTGGCACCAAAATGGTGCAACGAAGGTCAAAATGGTGCAACTAAGGTGCAAAATAGTGCAATGCAAAGCTCGTTGCACTCTTCTTCTTCGTCCACCTTCATTGCACTATTTTGACCTTCGTTGCACCATTTTGGTGCCAAAATAGTGCAACGAAGGTCAAAATGGTGCAACTAAGGTGCAAAATAGTGCAACGCAGAGCTCGTTGCACTCTTCTTCTTCGTACACCTTCGTTGCACCATTTTAACCTTCGTTGCACCATTTTGATGCCAGTTTACACCTTTGTTGCACTATTCTTCTTCGTCCACCTCCCTGCGGGCAAGGATCTCGAAGGCGAGCGGGAGCAGTGCGTCGGCGACGAGGGCGCGACCGTCTCCGCCCCCGCCGCCGGGGAGCGCGCACGCGGCGGCGCAGAGGCGGGGGGCGATGGAGGTCTCCTCCCCGATGGTCGTGGCGGGGCGCAGGGGACACGCCCCCTGGGGGGGGGCGGGGCGCGGGCGCAGGGGGTGCAGGGACGCGCCCCCTGGGGGCGAGGGCGCATGGGCGCCAGCCCGGCCCGACGCCCTCCCCCGGCCCCACGCCCGCGGCTCGGGGGGCGCGGGGGGCGCAGGCCTGCGCCATGTTTTCTTTTTCTTTTCTTTTTTTTTTACCAGGGTAAAAATAAAAAATATATATAAAAAGATAAAAAAATGGCGCAGTCTCGACGGGATCGGAGGCGAGAAGGGCGGGGTGCGCGGGCGATGGCGAGGGCGTGAGGGGCAGAGGCCTCCGCCTCCACCGCCTTCTTCGGAGAGAAAAAAAAAATAGCGACAGAAAAAAAAAAGAGGAGAGAGAAAAAAAGAGGAGAGAGAAAAAGTAAGAAGGGTATTTTGGTCAGTTTACTGAAAATCCGGACCGAATCTGCAAAATCGAAAATAGCGACCCAATTTCGCAAAAGACCAAAACTAGTGGATTTTTTTGCAAAAAGGCCAATACATTGGCAGTTTTAGCAAATTTAATAAATTTATTATATTTTAGCAAATAAAACTAGGACAATTAACATATTTTGATAAAATTTTCAACTTTGTTGAGTATAAAAAATTTAATTTAAAATATTAGAAGTTGAGACATCCTCAATTAAAAAAAAAAAAAAGTTGAGTGGGCTTTTTCAGAAACGCAAATAGTTGAGGGGGGTCTCCATACGTTTTTCCCAAAGATACTTTTAAGGATCTGTTTGACACTTTTTTATATAGTTTTAATAACAGTTCTTAGTAAAATGTCTGTTTTAAACAAAAATAAATTTCAGATTTTTTAAATTTTAAGTCAAATAAAAAATCATAGACTTTTGAAAGGATTATATTGTTCAAAAAAGTTCAAATCAAACTGAAAACTTAAACAAATTGATAAAACTATTCTCTCGCATTAAGCATAGATCATGATTCTTTCTTGTATGCAATATGGATTATTATTCTTAACCCATACGTTTTGAATATTTTGGTTTTAGTCATATTACATTGTTATTGTTATTATTATTCGCATTAATAAATGCAATGAATCCGTCACTTACTCAGACATTAGATTTGCTCCCATAAAAATAAAAATATCTAGTTCGCGGGCATGAAAATAATAAAAAAGAATCGAGAAAAAAAGAAGAAAAAAATAAAACATAAAAATATTTACGTATTTCGGCCTACCACGAGAGAAAACGAAGCGGAGACTTTCATTATAATCAAAATGGTGCACAAAATATTATTCTCTTACAAAATCCGTCCCAAAAATACACTCATACTCCTCATTTCCGGCAACAAATTTACAGAATAAAAGATATATTTATAATAGTGGTTAAATCCTAATACAACTAGGAATACAAATTCACTAAGATAAAGAATAATTTAAATAAAATTAGGAATAATCTAAATTTAACTTAATGGGATAACTAAAATAGAATAAAGTAAAAAAACTTTAGGTTTTCAAAATTTAAGACATATCTAACAAAAAAAAAGAGAGAGTACACTGCGTAATTAGTACTCAAACTTTTGACCTAGTTTTATTTTGGTCCTCATAACTTTCTAATTCAAAGTTAGATATCCTAAACTCTTATTAAAAAAAATTTCACTTTAGTCCCTGAGCATATTTATTATATCAGAGGTAAAACTATTGCCTACACCCAGTGTGGTACATCTCTCAATCCTTTATCTCATCACATATAATTTCAAGCTTACTGGCCACTGAGTTACAATCTTTTCTATTAAAAAATCGGGAGTGTTGAATTAAAAAATCGGAATTGAGATGGACGATTCTATTTATGTGTGTTTGATATGTGGAAGTCGCATTTCGATTTCGATTTCCGGATGAAATGAAAATCTACATATCAACTCTTTTTTTCACTCCGGAATAAGATGTCTGATTGGAAATTGAATTCGGGCCGAATGAATACTTGTTCTGAAAATATCTCAATTATATTATATATATATTTTTATTTGAAGTTAAATTTAATTTTTTTAAACTTTCATTTTTATTTTAATATAAGTTTAAATTTAGAAATTAAAATTTTAATTTTATATTTGATTTAAAGTTAAATTGAAATTTAAATTCAATCAAGCATTTTCAATTTGTTCAATGAATTTAAATTTGAATTAAAATCAAATTTAAATTTTACATTTATATTTAACTTTAAAATTTTATTCAAATTTTAAATTAAATTATTGATTCAAATTTAAATTTAAATTATAATTTTTAAGTTTGAGTTTGAATCGAATCGTAAATTAGTTTTATGTTTTGAATTGTCAACTCCATTTTAATTTTAATTTTAAAAAAATTTCATTAAATTTGGCTTATTATTTGAATTTAAATTATAACTTTAGTTCTAGAATTGCGAACTCAATTTTAAATTTAATTATATATTTTAATTTTAATTTATTTTATAGTTTTTTCTTTCATCTCAACCAAACAATAAAGACAGAAATCAAATACTCTGTTTCTGATTGTTATTCTAAACTAAATATATTGTGAGTTTTATCATTTTCTTTTAAAATTTCGGTCCATGCATTTCGATTTCTTTTTCGATTCCAATTTTTATTTGGAATCAAACGCACCCTAAAATTAAGACGAATGAAAGAATAATGAATTTATAGTATAGAAACGTGTGAAAGATCATGAATCATTTACCGTATCTCAACTGTTAAATATTAAAAGTAGTGAATGATTCACTATGTTCTAAATCCTCCCCACAAACACTCCAAACAATCGACAAAAACTCTCACAACCTGCACAAGTAACCAACAAACCAACAAAATAGAAATACGGTAAATAATTTACTTTTTCTTAAAGAACAGTAAGGGTGCGTTTGGTTCGAAGTCGGAATCGGTATCGGAATCGGAATGAGAATAAGCTGGAAACGAAATCGGAATGATTCATGACCTCATTCTGTTTGGTTCGCCATCTAAATCGGAATCGGAATGAACCATTTTCATTGTCGGTGTTTGGTTCAGATAGATATCAGAAACGTAATCAAAATAATATACCAATTTTATCTTTATAATATATTAGTTTAAATTCAAACTGATTAAATATTAAAAATTTGCGTCAAAATTTTAATTGATGTCAAAATTTTAAATATATATTTTTAAAAGAATTAAAATTTGAAATTGAACGGATATTTCAAAATATAAAACTAAATTTCGATTTAGTCAAATTCAAACTTAAAATTATAATTATAATTTTAATCTAAATCCATAAATTTAATTTAAATTTAAATAAAATTTGAATAAAACTTTAGATTTTAAATTAAATTTAAATTTAAATTCAAATTTATAAATTAGATTCGAAATGCTTGATTGAATTTTAATTTTTAATTTAAGTTCAAATTAAAATTAAAATTTATAAATAATTTTTAAACTTAAATTTATGTTTCAATTAAAAAATAAGTATAAAAAAGTTAAATTTAATCCGAACAAATCCATTCGCCCGGATTCAATTTTCAATTCGGCCTCCTAAGTCGGATTGGGAAAGGGGTAATTGGGGATTCTCATTCACCCGAAAATCGGAGTCGGAATGGTAATCCTGCATACCAAACACCGACAAACGGATTCATCTATTTCGATTCCGATTTCAGGGTAAAAAATAGGCGAACCAAACAGGCCTAAAATTATTCACTATTTTTTTTTATCATGAAAGAGGCAGACGATCCACCATCATTTGATCTACCTAAAATTTTTGAAAAATATTCATTAAACAATTGTCATAAGATTTATTTATTTAAATAAAATTTCGATACAGTAAGATAACTGTGAGTCCTCCACGTGGCAGTCATATTTGACAACCACAACTACAACTTATGGCGGTGGCCAAAAGCACTTGTCACAACATCAATTGCTTTCTACAAGATTACTATTCGACGTGTCCCCTTTTAAATAAATACATACAAAATGATGTGCAATAAGAATCCATTATCCTTGCCAATGCTGTGAAGTTGAGTGGAGTATTTATTGCCAACAAATATTTATTGTCAATGGTCTTCAAACGGATATGATTTGGTGGGGAATTTTGGTTTGTTGTGGTCACTAAAATTTGTATCGAAATTAGGTGCTAAGTATTCGGAAAAGCTTTCACTCCATAAATATAAAAAAAGTGTAGGTGTGAGCGTTAAATGATTTGAATCAGTCGAAAATTTTAAACAAGGTAAGAGGTCAAATAAATTTAATTATTAAACTGCTATTAAAACGTGCCGCGATATAACCCAAATGTTCGATCCTGTTAACAAACGAGATAAATAACTTCACGTAGTTGATATAACTAGTATGTCCCCCCGACTAAAAAAAATGGCCAATTTGCATAAAAAATCCACTAGTTTTGGGCTTTTGTAAAATTGGATCGCTTTTTTCGATTTTGCAGATTCGGTTCGGATTTTCAGCAAACTGACCAAAATATTCTTATTACTTTTCTCTCTCCTCTTTTTTTTCTCTCTCCTCTTTTTTTCTCTCTCCTTTTTTTTTTATTGCTCTTTTTTTTTCCTCTCCGAAGAAGGCGGAGGCGGAGGCGGAAATGACCCGCCTCGCCTCTGCCCCTCACGCCCTCGCCCTCGCCCTCGCCCGCGCACCCCCGCCCTCCTCGCCTCCGACCCCGCCGAGGCCGCACCGCGCCGCGATTTTCTTTTTCCCCCTCTCCGATCCTCCTCCACCCGCCGTCCCCACCGCCGTCGCCGGCGACGAAAAAGAAGTGCTTCTTGAGGCCGAGAAGCACGCCGGCGAGAGAGGGAAAAAAAACATAGTTTTACTCCGGCGAGGGATGGATCGTGAAAAAAAAAATTATAGAGAGAAAAAAAATAAAAAATAAAAAATAAAAATAAAAATAATATTTTTCCTACAGGAAAGACTAAAAATCATAAAAAAAAGAAATAAGAAGAAGAAATTACACTGTTAAAATAAAATTGCACCGTTTTAAAAAAAAAATTGCACTGTTTTAAATAAAAGTTGCTGTCACGCCCCGCCGGGTCCTTAAACACCAACTAGGTGGAAAGGATAACCGCACGAGCGCATGCACCAGACCCGCCGAACGGATAGAGTCTTTCCTATCCGCCCAAGGCGTCACAACACAAGCTTATCCACAATGTTCCAACTAGGAACGGAGTACAAGAGTTGCACGAGGAAAGCATCAACATAAAGAAGTTCTACTTCTATTACATCACATGGCACAATATACATGTCCAAATTTTTCTTTTCTTTCCTTTTCATTCCATACATTATGTTCTCAAAACAATGAAATATACAATTTCATACATATAATGAAAATCCCCTATGCTGTCGTAGTCCAAAACTAGGGGTACACTCTATGTGTCACCAAAATGAAAGGGCCGCTATTTAGAGAGCTAAACCCTTGCCTCGCTCCGCCGCCTCACTCGCGGAAGGACCTGGAAAATGTGGGGTGAGAACTATATACATAGTTCCCAGTGGGTAAGGCCACCCAAGAGAGAAGCTCGACCCACCAGGTCCAAAGAAACACTACATGCATAAGTTAGATCACATATAACTATGCAACAATTATTCACATGCTTGTAAATAAACATAAAGTATGCAACCAAATGACATATAATTTATCATTCTCTCCTAGGTTCATCCTATGCCTCAATTGACTAAGTTCATTTACTTGTCATTTACTTATGGTTTCGGAATCGCCGTCTCACCATAATTGTTCCAACATCCAAGGAGTGACATTGTCACCTCCGAGTTTGAGTAGCGAAATCGTCGCCTACTCGGGATAGCAAAATCGTCGCTTACCCCGTCTCAACACGGCCACTGCATGGCATGGGTAGCGAAATCGTCGCATACCCGGGATAGCAACCTCGTCGCACATCCCATCTCGACACTGCCAACTCAAGGCGAGGTAGCGAAATCGCCGCCTACCCGGGATTGCAAACTCGTCGCACATCCCGTGTCGGTACGGCCAACTCATGGCATGGTAGCGAAATCGTCGCCTACCCGGGATAGCAAAATCGTCGCACATCCCGTCTCAATACGGCCAACTCATGGCATGGTAGCGAAATCGTCGCCTACCCGGGATAGCAAAATCGTCGCACATCCCGTCTCAATACGGCCAACTCATGGCATGGTAGCGAAATCGTCGCCTACCCGGGATAGCAAAATCGTCGCACATCCCGATGTTCACGTTTTTCACTTGCTAACCTAAGTCTCATGACCTTAGGTTCAAGTCATTAAGTCTCACCTATATTCAATGACACTAGGCTTACTTTCTCATTATCAACCTAGGTTCCATGACTCTAGGTTCCAATCTCATGTCAAACCTATGTTCATTGACACTAGGTTTAATCCTCACATCCAACCTATGTTCAATAACACTAGGTTTAATCCTCATGTCCAACCTATGTTCTATCACATTAGGTTTAACCATACATGCAACCATGCAACAAGTATTAATATTTGAATTATACTTGAAATATACATCATGCAATAGGATCTCATTGTTCAACCTATCATGATTTTTACTTTTGCCAACATGCAAATTCTAGGGTTCACAATACATACCATTTTATCTTTAAATGGATATTTACCCTAGACATGGAAGTGACCTAATCACTTCGGTAAACACAAAACCCACCTCGAGAGCTTTTGAATCCTTGTATTCTTCAAGCTCCTAAGTGTCCAAGCCTTGAGTTCTTGTTTCAACCCAAGCTTCTACAAGAAAACGGTTCGTTACTATTACGAACCCTAAATTCAACTCAACATGTGAAATCAAGTGTTCTAACATGATTTCCTAGGCCTCAATTGCAATTCCCGAAGGTCCAAATATTTTTAGAACCTCTCATTGCGAAAGCCCCAAATCTACCTAGGGTTTGCATGCATGCAAGCCAAACCCTAGATTTTATGGCCAATCTCTCACATTTTGTGCTTTAGATTGCCAAGGGTTCCCAAAAACCTCATTTCAAAGGATTAAATCTAAGGTTTGAACCCAAAACGTGAGGTACTAACCTTAATCACGAAATCCCCAAGCTCCTTCTTACACCAAGAAGCTTCACTTCTCCTTTGGAAGCTTTTTCCAAGATCAATCCACCCTTTCTCCAAGTTTTGGAGAAATCTCTAGAGAGAGAAAGTGGAAAAGATGAAGAGGAGAAGTAGAGAGGAAAACAAATGAGAAGGGGAGAAGGTCTCAGCCATTCATACACCCCTAAGTCATGTGAAAAGACTATTTTGCCCCTCTCCACAAACAACACAACAACCAGCCTAAATCTGGACATTGCATACCGGTATGCGCATGTGCATACCGGTATGCCTCAGAAATCCCGCAGAATCCCGAGAGCTGGATTTACTGTTTCGGCCATCGCGTACCGGTATCCTATTTCACATACCGGTATACAGTGACATTCCGGTATTTCCCGGAGAATTCCGCAAAACCCGAGAGCTGGGTTTTCGGTTCAATCACGGCATTCCGGTATTCCATATGCACATACCGGAATCCAATGCAGAGTTTACAATTTCTGCAGTTTTGACTTTTCGAAGTCTATTTTCGCGCCTCAATTGCGCCGAAAACACTTCGCACAAGTCCCGAACCTGGCCAAAGCCTCACATATAGCCTCTCATGCTATTTTTCCACCGGAACTCTACCATTTGTAGAAGTTCGGTGCGGTGCACTGAAATTCAGTGTACTACATTCCACCCCCCTTAAAGAGAGTTTCGGCCGCGAAACTAAATCATACCTCAGCTGGACTCAGCGAAGAGGTAAGGAAACCGCTCCTTCATCGAGCTTTCCAATTCCCACGTAGCTTCGCGCTCACCGTGATTCGTCCATTGTACTTTTACATAAGGAATCTCACGGTTCCTCAAGCCTTTCACCTCGCGATCCATGATACACAAGGGAAATTCCTCATAAGTCATATCCTCGTGGAGCTCTATAGGCACATACTCGAGGACGTGCGCCGGATCATACATATACTTGCGGAGGGTCGATACATGAAACACATTGTGTATCCCCGCAAGTTTCGGCGGCAAAGCTAGCCGATATGCCACGGATCCCACACGCTCCAAAACCTCATAGGGTCCAATGTAACGGGGACTCAACTTACCCCGAACACCAAATCGCTTCACCCCTCTCATGGGTGATACTTTCAAGAAGACGCGATCTCCTACCGCGAATTCCAAATCTCGTCGACATCGATCCGCATAACTCTTTTGTCTAGATTGCGCCGTCGATAAGCGTTCGCGTGCCAAGCGGACCTTTTCCTCCGCTTCACGCAACACATCCGGTCCTAAGATCCTTTTCTCGCCGACTTCACTCCAATGAATAGGAGAGCGGCATTTCCTTCCATACAAGGCCTCAAAAGGTGCCATATCGATGCTAGCTTGATAGCTATTATTGTAAGCAAATTCAGCCATCGGTAAGTGAGTAGGCCACGCACCCTTGAAGTCCAACACACACGCTCGCAGCATATCCTCCAAAATCTGAATTGTTCTTTCCGATTGACCGTCAGTTTGAGGATGAAATGCTGAACTAAAATCGAGCCGTGTACCCAAAGCTTCTTGCAAGCTTTTCCAAAAATGCGATGTGAAACGGGGATCTCGATCTGAAACTATCGAGGTCGGGACCCCGTGCAACCGCACAATCTCGTCCAGGTAGACTTGCGCTAACTTGTCTCCCGACCAAGTGGTGTGGATTGGCAAAAAGTGTGCCGACTTTGACAAACGATCCACCACCACCCAAATCGCGTCGTGGCCACCAAGCGATCGAGGTAAGCCCACAACAAAGTCCATTGCGATATTCTCCCACTTTCAAACCGGAATGGGCAATCCTTGCAGTTTTCCCGCCGGAAAGCGACGCTCGGCCTTCACTTGTTGGCACACTAAGCATTGTGCCACAAAGCGTCCCACATCAAGTTTCATCCCCGGCCACCAATAATGCAATTTGAGGTCCTTATACATTTTGGTGCCGCCCGGGTGAATCGCATAGGGAGAAGTGTGAGCTTCTTTTAAGATCTCCCTACGAATGTCCTCAACTTTCGGCACGCACAATCGATTTCGAAATCGAATTGCGCCCATCGAATCTACATGATAATCACCGGCGCGCCCGCTCTCGATAGCACCCCGCACCTTTTGGAGTTCCGGATCACCGGATTGCTTTTCTTTTATTTGCTCCAACAAGGTCGGCCATATCTCAAGATTCATAAGTCTAGCGGGGACGCCCGGGGCCACGATCTCCAAGTCAAATCGGCCCATTTCCTTGATTAACGGCATTTGTCCCGTCATCTCTATTGCGAAGTTTTCCACGGACTTTCTACTGAGCGCATCGGCCACCACATTGGCTCTACCGGGGTGGTACAAGATGGTCAAGTCGTAATCTTTTATCAACTCCAACCACCTCCGCTGCCTCAAATTCAACTCCTTATGAGTGAATAAATACTTTAAGCTTTTGTGATCCGTGTAAACCTCACAATGCTCCCCGTACAAGTAGTGTCTCCATAACTTGAGTGCGAAGACCACTGCCGCAAGCTCTAAGTCGTGGGTGGGGTAATTCTGCTCATAGCTCTTCAGCTGTCGAGAGGCATATGCTATTACTTGTCCTCTTTGCATAAGCACACACCCAAGACCACGATGTGATGCATCACTATACACCACAAAACCCTCCCCTGTAATCGGCAAGGCGAGTACCGGAGCCGAAGTCAACCTTTCCTTTAGCTCCTTAAAGCTTTGGTCGCATTCTTCGCTCCAAACATATTTGGCTCCCTTGCGGGTAAGACGCGTTAGTGGACCGGAGATTTTTGAAAATCCCTCCACGAACCGTCGATAGTATCCCGCAAGACCCAAAAAGCTTCGTATTTCCGTGACATTGGTCGGGCGAGGCCAATCCTTGACTGCCTCTCTTTCATAGGGTCCACAGATACTCCTCCTGCGGAAATTACGTGACCCAAGAAAGCGACCTCACGGATCCAGAATTCGCACTTTTTCAATTTGGCGAATAACTTGTTCTCTCGAAGAACTTGAAGCACAATCCTCAGGTGCTCTCTATGTTCCTCTTCACTCCGAGAGTAGACAAGAATATCATCTATGAACACAACCACAAATTGATCCAATAGTGTTTTGAACACACGGTTCATTAAATCCATGAACGCTGCCGGGGCATTAGTAAGCCCAAAAGGCATAACCGTGAATTCATAATGTCCATACCGCGTTCTAAATGCGATCTTATGCACATCCTCCGGTTTGATCTTCAATTGGTGATAACCGGACTGCAAGTCAATCTTTGAATACACCCAAGACCCTTGTAACTGATCGAACAAGTCATCAATTCGGGGTAACGGGTACTTATTCTTGACGGTCACTTTATTCAACTCGCGGTAATCTACACATAACCGCAGCGAACCATCCTTTTTCCGCACAAATAGAACAGGGGCTCCCCAAGGCGACACACTTGGCTTTACGAAACCCTTGTCCATTAAATCTTGCAATTGTACTTTCAATACCTTCAGTTCCGCGGGTGCCATCCTGTACTGGGCCTTAGAGATCGGCGCCGTACCCGGGAGCAAATCGACCACAAATTCTATTTCCCGGTCCGGTGGCATTCCGGGCAACTCCGCCGGAAACACATCCGGAAACTCTTGGACTATAGGAATGTCCTCAAGTCCCAACACTTCCTTTCGGTCATCCACTACCGTCGCCAAGTAGGCAATGCATCCACTAGCAATAAGCTTCCTTGCTTGCGAGTGGACACCATTGAAGCAAAGAGCGAACTCTTACACCCATGGTACACAAACTCTTTATGCCCGGGTTCTCTAAACCTCACTATCCGGCTCTCACAATCAATAGTGGCATGATACCTCGAGAGCTAATCCATTCCTAGGATCAAATCATATTCATTCATTCGATTTAATACCAGCAAATCAGCTGGCATGATCCAGTTCTCAACCCTCACGGGGCAATCCATACACACATGATGTATACAAAAAGTGTGTTCAGGTACTTGCACAGTTCTTGCCTGCGTGGCATCTATAATTTCTATTCCATGTGCAATAGCAAAAGATCGAGCAATGAATGAATGCGATGCACCAGTATCAAACAAAGCTCTACATCGAATGCTTTTAATTATCACAATACCTGCCACGACGTCATCCTGGGCAGAAGGCTCCTCCACCTGAGAGGCGAATACCCGACCACTGGGCGCTGGTCGCTGGCCCTCCACTAGTCTCGGCGGCTGTGCACGGCCTGCCGACATCGCCGCGGGTGGGATGCCCGCGAGCTGTCTCGGCGATGCAAACGCCGATGCCGACGACGGTGCTCGGCCATCATCCATCGGGCAATTGTACCGCATATGCCCTTGCTGTCCGCACTTGTAGCACCGGCCCTCACGATAGTCACACTGCTGAGGGTGGTGGGGGCCGCTACAAATCGGGCACTGGGTTGCGGGTCGGTTCCGTCGGAACCCCCGCGATTGGTTTTGCGACTGCGAGTGCTTCGGGGGCCGCTTAGAGCTAGACTGCCCACTCGAGCCACCCGCCGGTCGCTTCTTTCCTTTCTCTTTTTCTTTTTCTTTCTCCCAAGACTCGCGCTCCTCGCGCGCACATGCATTCCCGTGCTCCACCCAAAGAGCACGGTCCAAGACCTCCGCAAAGGTCTTAAGCTTAAGGGCGTGAACCGCCCGAAAGATCTCCGGTCGAAGCCCGCGCACGAAGCAATCGACCTTGTCCAACTCTCCGCGGACAACGTGCGGTACGCAATTTATAATGTACGAGAACTCCCTCTCGTACTCGCGCACGGTGCGGTTCCCTTGTTTCAACTTACGGAACCTTTCTTGCAGTTTTCTTTTCTCGCTATCGGGGAAATAGGTGGCGAACACCATACCCCGAAACTCTTCCAACGACAGTGGCGGAAGGCTAGAGAGTCTATCCCGTCGGACTCCCTTCCACCACACCTTCGCCGATCGCTCTAAACAATGAACGGCGAGATGCACTTTGTCCCTCTCCAAGGTATAAAGATCCTCGAAGAGCGTTTCCACAGCATCGATCCATGTCTCTACATCCCATGGATCCACGTTCTCCCCGTTAAAGATAGGCGGGTTGAACTTCTTAAACCTCATGAGAGCCGCAAGTGCGCGCTCTCGCTCCGCATCCTCCATGTCGGAATCGGGTATAGGGGCACCCGACCCCTCGGCCACAACCGGTGGCGCAGGTGGCACCACGGCCGGCGCCGGTGTCACCTCCTCGGCCGGTGCCGAAGCAGAGGCCGGATGTACTCCCGTCCTCTCCTCCCGAATCGCAACCGCTTGCTGCGCCATCTCATCTTGGAGCTTTTTAATCTGCTCCTCTTGTCGTTGCATGGCTTCGGCCTGTCGCCGAACCACGCCCATCAACTCGGTCATCTCATCACGAAGACCCGAGTTCTCGCCCTCCCCGAACTGTTCGGGAGCCGCGCTCGCTCTCCCGAGCCCAGCCCTCAAAGGAGGCCGTCCACGTACCATTATCCTGAAAACACAATGACTTTGGTCATTTCGTGACATTTAAAGTCATTTGTAACATACGTTTCACGAAAATAAACGTGAACCCAATCTAGGCGAAAATCACACAAGGGTCCTTATTCCCCTCACTTGGTTTCATGTTGTCGGCCGCCAACATGAACACACTTGGTGAAGAATAAGACACACCTCGAATCTACCTCTATTTCCAACTAGAGGCATAAGGACATAACCCAATCTCTTATTTTTCGCCATAATCAAAGATCGCGTCACTCACGAGCCTACACTCCTAGGGTCATTTCCATCCTAGGGTTCTTAGGTCAACCTAGACCGTTTCTACGCTCTGATACCACCTCAGTCTCAACACGGCCACTGCATGGCATGGGTAGCGAAATCGTCGCATACCCTAACCTCGTCGCACATCCCCTCTCGACACCGCCAACTCAAGGCGAGGTAGCGAAATCGTCGCCTACCCGGGATTGCAAACTCGTCGCACATCCCGTGTCGGTACGGCCAACTCATGGCATGGTAGCGAAATTGTCGCCTACCCGGGATAGCAAAATCGTCGCACATCCCGTCTCAATACGGCCAACTCATGGCATGGTAGCGAAATCGTCGCCTACCCGGGATAGCAAAATCGTCGCACATCCCGTCTCAATACGGCCAACTCATGGCATGGTAGCGAAATCGTCGCCTACCCGGGATAACAAAATCGTCGCACATCCCGATGTTCACGTTTTTCACTTGCTAACCTAAGTCTCATGACCTTAGGTTCAAGTCATTAAGTCTCACCTATGTTCAATGACACTAGGCTTACTTTCTCATTATCAACCTAGGTTCCATGACTCTAGATTCCAATCTCATGTCAAACCTATGTTCAATGACACTAGGTTTAATCCTCACATCCAACCTATGTTCAATAACACTAGGTTTAATCCTCATGTCCAACCTATGTTCAATCACATTAGGTTTAACCATACATGCAACCATGCAACAAGTATTAATATTTGAATTATACTTGAAATATACATCATGCAATAGGATCTCATTGTTCAACCTATCATGATTTTTATTTTTGCCAACATGCAAATTCTAGGGTTCACAATACATACCATTTTATCTATAAATGGATATTTACCCTAGACATGGAAGTGACCTAATCACTTCGGTAAACACAAAACCCACCTCGAGAGCTTTTGAATCCTTGTATTCTTCAAGCTCCTAAGTGTCCAAGCCTTGAGTTCTTGTTTCAACCCAAGCTTCTACAAGAAAACGGTTCGTTACTCATTACGAACCCTAAATTCAACTCAACATGTGAAATCAAGTGTTCTAACATGATTTCCTAGGCCTCAATTGCAATTCCCGAATGTCCAAATATTTTTAGAACCTCTCATTGCAAAAGCCCCAAATCTACCTAGGGTTTGCATGCATGCAAGCCAAACCCTAGATTTTATGGCCAATCTCTCACATTTTGTGCTTTAGATTGCCAAGGGTTCCCAAAAACCTCATTTCAAAGGATTAAATCCAAGGTTTGAACCCAAAACGTGAGGTACTAACCTTAATCACGAAATCCCCAAGCTCATTCTTACACCAAGAAGCTTCATTTCTCCTTTGGAAGCTTTTTCCAAGATCAATCCACCCTTTTCTCCAAGTTTTGGAGAAATCTCAAGAGAGAGAAAGTGGAAAAGATGAAGAGGAGAAGTAGAGAGGAAAACAAATGAGAAGGGGAGAAGGTCTCAGCCATTCATACACCCCTAAGTCATGTGAAAAGACTATTTTGCCCCTCTCCACAAACAACACAACAACCAGCCTAAATCTGGACATTGCATACCGGTATGCGCATGTGCATACCGGTATGCCTCAGAAATCCCGCAGAATCCCGAGAGCTGGATTTACTGTTTCGGCCATCGCGTACCGGTATCCTATTTCACATACCGGTATACAGTGACATTCCGGTATTTCCCGGAGAATTCCGCAAAACCCGAGAGCTGGGTTTTCGGTTCAATCACGGCATTCCGGTATTCCATATGCACATACCGGAATCCAATGCAGAGTTTACAATTTCTGCAGTTTTGACTTTTCGAAGTCTATTTTCGCGCCTCAATTGCGCCGAAAACACTTCGCACAAGTCCCGAACCTGGCCAAAGCCTCACATATAGCCTCTCATGCTATTTTTCCACCGGAACTCTACCATTTGTAGAAGTTCGGTACGGTGCACTGAAATTCAGTGTACTACAGTTGCACTATTTGAGACAGAAATTACACTCTTTGGAAAGAGAGTTGCACTCTTTAGGCCAACGTTGCACTATTTAGAAAAATTTGCACCATTTCTTTTTCTTTCTTCTTTCTTGTTGCACGTTTTCTCCACATAACACTATTTAGATTCGGCCTCATTGCACTCTTTCTCCGATGCGGATGATGACGACGACGACGTCCCCGACGCCGCGCCCGGAGCCGTGGCGGCGTCCATGCGCCGCCGTAGTCGCGGGGGTCGAAGAGGTAGAGGGGGATGAGGGAGAGGGAGGCGTCAACGGTGACGCAGGGGGCGCGCGGGGCGGTGGTGGGCGGGCGCAGGGGGAGTGGCGAGGCGAGTGCTGGGGGCTCACCCGTGAGCGCAGGGAGCGCAGGGGGCAGGGGGCACAGCCCCCTGCGCCCCGCCCCCGCGCAAGCGCAGGTGGCGTAGGGGCGGGGCGGGGGGGCGGGCCTGCGCCCGCCCCACGCGAAGGGGCGCAGAGGGGCCCCTGCCCGCGCCCGCCCCTGCCCCCGCAGGCCCGCCCCTGCCCGCGCCCGCGCAGGCCCGCCCCTGCTCGCGCCCGCGCAGGCCCGCGCCCCTGCGCCCGTCGTCGTCGTCGTCCTCGTCCTCGTCCTCTTCCTCGTCCTCCTCTTTTGAGGCTTCCTCCTCGTCGTCGTCGTGCTCCTCCTCCCCGCCTCCCCCGATTCCGAGTGCTTCCTCGAGATTCGCCCAGCGCCGCGCGGCCCGGAGAGGGAGGTGACCGGATCCGAGTTTGGTTGGGGAGAAAGAGTGCAAAGAAATAATGCAACGAGGAGAAATAGTGCAACGAGGAAGAAGAAGAGAAAAAGAAATGGTGCAAATTTTTCTAAATAGTGCAACGTTGGCCTAAAGAGTGCAACTCTCTTTCCAAAGAGTGTAATTTTTGTCTCAAATATTGCAACTTTCATTTAAAATAGTGTAATTTTTTTAAAAAGGTGCAATTTTATTTTAACTGTGTAATTTCTTCTTCTTCTTCCTTTTTGTATGATTTTTAGTCTTTCCTGTCGGAAAAATATTATTTTTATTTTTTATTTTTTTTCTCTTTATAATTTTTTTTCACGATCCATCTCTCGCCGGAGTGAAACTATATTTTTTTTCCCTCTCTCGCCGGCGTGCTTCTCGGCCCCAAGAAGCACTTCTTTTTCGTCGCCGGCGACGGCGGTGGGGACGGCGGGTGGAGGAGGATCGGAGAGGGGGGAAAAAAAATCGCGGCGCGGTGCGGCCTCGGCGGGGTCGGAGGCGAGGAGGGCGGGGGTACGCGGGCGAGGGCGAGGGCGTGAGGGGCAGAGGCGAGGCGGGCCATTTCCGCCTCCGCCGCCTTCTTCGGAGAGGAAAAAAAAGAGCGATAAAAAATAAGGGTATTTTGGTCAGTTTGCTGAAAATCCGGACCGAATCTGCAAAATCGAAAAAAGCGACCCAATTTTGCAAAAGCCCAAAACTAGTGGATTTTTTATGCAAATTGGCCAAAAAAATTTGAATAAAGCTTTACTATTATAAAGAGATTTAAATCTATTTAAAAGCTTAAACTAGAAAATTTCAAAGACCAAAATTTTTATTTTTGTCCAATATAATTTGTATGACGTCCCGCTTCTTAGGAATCATTTCATCGTCAGACCTGCCACTTGGTTAATTGGAAACTGTCAACCTATTAATCAGTTGGGCCAAACCCATCGGCTCAAAATGATTATGCCTGATTATTATGTCTAGTCTAGTCAATCTTATATATATCCTAGTAAAGATGATTTTTGGTGTAGTAATCATGAATTTCACATACGATGTAGGACTATTCTAAGTCACGGTGACGTCAGACATCGTCAAGATCTCGTCTTATATTTTCGGCTAGTCAACCTACTCTGATACCACTATAATGTCTCGCTTCTCAGGAGATCACACATCGCTGAGTCTGTGATTCCATTAACTAGGTATTGTCCAAACCCACAAGCGGAAAATGCTTAAGTCCGATTATCATATCTAACATATCCAAACCGTACATACCAATACATCATAAATTTTACATCCAATATTGGATTATTCTTAGACCCGGAATGCTACAATTAGTTAAGGATCAACACCTTAACTAATGTGTCGCTTTGATAAAAAGGCTATGACGAACCCTTTCCAAACGATGGTGCTCAAATAGGGATGTCAATGGGTATGGGTACCCGAAAAATTATCCGAACCCGAACCCGAACGGGTCGGGTTTATCCGAACTAAATGGATATGGATTCGGGTATGGGTATAGAAAATAAAAACCCGACGGGTATGGGTACGGATATTGATTTGTATGTACCCGACCCGAACCCGAACCCGAACCCGAATAAATTATATATATTTTATTTATTTATTTATTTAATATATAAAATATATAATAATTTCTATCTATTGGATCTTCATCCAATGATACACTCAAAGGCTCAAAAGTTTTGATTTTACTACAATATATTTTCAAATATAGTACTTCGGGTTTGGGTTTCGGGTTCGGGTTCGGGTTTCGGGTATTTGGTCGGGTCGGGTATGGGTATGGATTTTTAAAACCCGTCGGGTTCGGGTCCGGGTTCGGGTTCAAATTTGGGGGTCGGGTTCGGGTTCGGGTTTTTTTAAACCCGACCCATTGACATCCCTATACTCAAACAACATTACTGTAGAAGGCCTAGCTAATCGGGCCAAAAGGAACCTCTAGACGCAAATTTAACATTCCCCACTTTATTAATTCCTGTATTATTTTCTCACTAAATTATGTCGTATCATTAACGCTAACCATTAATTCTGAAAGCTCGAGCTGTTAAAAATATACAATTAATTCACCTAAAGCGTACAGACATAACGTCCACAGATCTCGATTGTAATTCGGTTCAACAAGCCTCATACTGCTTCGAATATGACTCTGTCCAATTCAATCTCTCGCCATTTCGAACATGACTCGGCCCAATTTGACCTCCCGTCACAGGACAAGATGCTAACTCCTTTAAGCCAACAAATTACTTTGATGTTAAATAATTATTGTATCAACTATCAGAACATTAGTTGCGTTGCAATTATAGTATGCGTGCACACAATATGTGGAATAAGCTAATCATTGTGTTTTATATATATGAGAAACAAAACAAGTTTAACACCAAGTTAATAGTCTAAGATATAATCCGTACTCTTAAAATTATATTAGGCTGGTGATGGCGTAACATTTTTGGAAAGGAAAGGAGCTACAAATTTGTGACGATTATTTAATATGATTATCCTTACGCAAATGCACACCGGAGATTTTTTTGGCTTGATTAATTATGGGAAATACAATATTGAAAATTTAGACATAGCTCTAATATCACTAATGACATTGTCAAATGAACCATGGATTAATCTACAAATTGCGTATCCCATGACTAAATTTTTATCTTGTTTGTCATCTCATGGACTAAGACTCCCTTTCGGATCGCGCACAGATTACATTATATACGGTGATGAGAAAATTAAATTAAAAAATATAGCACATATTTTTATAAATAATATCATGTTAGGCATATTGAGATGAGCCGGTTAAAATATATTTTTTGCTGTTTCACTGAAAAAAGCAGCATTAATTTCAGTAGTAAAGAATTCGGGCGCTCAAAATGGTTTTGGACGACTTGCCTGAGAACCCGGATCATCCGGACGCTCTTCCAGAGAGTGAGGTTGGCGAGAAGGTCACTTTTGGGCGTTCAGAATATCCTGCGGGTGCTCGAAAA
The DNA here is from genome assembly GCA_016920855.1 of Puya raimondii. Classification (NCBI taxonomy): domain Eukaryota; kingdom Viridiplantae; phylum Streptophyta; class Magnoliopsida; order Poales; family Bromeliaceae; genus Puya; species Puya raimondii. The sequence goes on from JABWPP010000049.1 coordinate 24,972,819, forward strand.
TGTTTCAAAACGTCAAAGAGAGCGTCCAGACCCTCTTTCGGACTCTCAACCCGAGAACGCGCAGGATTAAGTATTCGAGCGTCCGAATGTCTCTGCAGGCTCCTGGAACGTCTTTCGGGTGGTCCCACGTGGGCGTCCGAATGGCTTTCGGACGCTCAACCTGAGAGAATTGATTGCGCGACGCATAAATTATTCGGGCGATCGACATCCCCTGCGGGCGCCTGAATCGTGGACTATACGAATTGGACCGGCGCCTGGAACTCTTCCGGGCGCAGTTACACAACTGCATAGTGAAGCCTCCAGCTTCCGGGCGCTCGAAAGTTTAAGCAGGCACTCGAAACCTGGTGCAAAGTGAGAGTTTTGTTTAGTTGCAAATAAGATATGTTAGTTGGTTTATGTGCTATTGTAGCATTTTTTATAAAAAGTGCTTTTCACAGCAAAACCCTATTTTCTCCCCATTTCTTTTCTTACACACTCTTCTTCTTCTTCCTCTCTCTAGAAGAAACGGAGCCCTAAATCCCCCATTTTGAAGCTTGGAGATCCATCTCCTTGGGAGCTTGGGGAAGGTCAAAGATATCAAGAGGAAGCTCTTAGAGGGAGTAGGAGTTCCATTCACCAATATTTCTCTTGCTAGAAAGAGAAGCGGTGAATTAGGATTTTAGGGTTTATTTTGGAGGTTTTTTATCAAATAAGGGATTTGAGGTTTTAACTTCGTTAGAACTCTTTCTAGAATTTTTCTTTGAGTTTTTGGAAATCAAGAGTCATCTCCAAGAGAGATTTGAGCCGAGGTAGAGAATATCATCGAAATGGGTTTGATCTTTTCCTTGATTGCATGTATGTATTATGAGTAATATAATATGTAAGTTAAAATATATTTTAGTTGCATGCTAGGAAATCTAGTAGGTCAAAATAGCATGTGATTATTTGACCTAAGAAAATAAAGTTTTAGCCCATTATCATGTGAAAAGAGAATACTTGACATGTGCATGTAGGTATTTGTGAACTTTGGAATATAGAAAACAAGAGTGGTATTTAACCTAGATTAAAACCTAAAGTGTGAATATAGTGGCATATGAACTCTAGGCAAAACTTGAACTAGAGAACAGAGAACATTGATCTTGTGGATAATTCTAGAAGTCATGAACTTAGGGTGAAACGATGAAATACATTGCGACCTTTCGAAAGTGTCATAAGGGAAAAGTCCGATCCTCTTGACTCCCAGTGTCATAGGTGGGGAAGTCCGATCTCCTTCGACCCCAAGTGCATACCGATTGGAGAGAAATCTGATCTCTTTCGACTCTCCATGAGGTGTGTAAATGAAAGGAAACTAAACTAATAAATTGGTTAAAGTCCAGAAAGGAATTGAGATAATAGTATAGGCAAATGACATAATAAATCATTGTGGCATATTGCGTATATATTGAGGCATTGTAGTTATAATTGATTTTCTTGCATTTCTATTTTAGAGATAAATGTTTTGTTATTATTATTATTTACTAATGTCTCCTTTGGACCGAGTAAGTGTAGAGCGTTACTTTCGGCAGTTACATCAACTGAAAACTTATTTCAAGTTCTCACCCCTTTGTTATTTACCTTGTTTTAGAGCCTACTATCGCTGAAGAGGCACGGGACTACGGCAAGGCGTCGCGGAGTAGTTAGACCGTGTGAGTGATATAGAGTGTACCCTTTTGTACGAACAAGAAAAATTATAATATTTTGAAGAACCAAGTTTGTAAACTTTAGGATTTAATGTAGTAATGGTTTAAAGTTAGAAGTATTCACTCTGGTACTTTATGTACCTATATTATGTATGAGTTATACATGCTGGCGTATGTTTCGCTTCGTCTGAATAGGAAAAATTTTACCCGTTCGGCAGGTCTGTTGCACGTGTCTGAGTGGGTCCAATTGGCAAGACTCAAGGCGTGACAGATAAGAGTAGTTTAGAGCCTAGAAAAATATTTCTATATAATTTTGGTGAAAACATAAATCTTAGGATGACTCTAAGCACTTAGGAACGCCAGTAAGTATGAACTTTGGCGAAAGTGAATAATTGGGTCATATGGTATTCCTAATAGAATGTTGGAGACCGATCGAGAGAAATATTTTCTTTCATTATTTGGATAATCACGTTGGCGGCTGACAACGTGATGTCGGGAATAAGAAGTGTCCCTTAAGGAGTTTTGCTAAATTGAATCTACTTTCTTCTCTTATGTGACGTTATAGGGTCTAAGAGGAAGACTTGGACTAAATTATTGTTGATGTTGTGGTGTTGTAAAATAGCAATGGCACCCATGAGCTACCTAGAATGAGGTCCACATCGACACTGTAGTGTACTGGATCTTGGCAAATAGATGAGGTTGTAGTGAAAGTTGATGGTCAGCATGCCCGAGGAGTGCTGAACCGAGTTAAAGCTGTTTTGGTGCAAAATAGACGCAAAAACAAACTCCTGAGACTTAGACTGAGCCAACTTATGATTTTGGGTGCTCGGAAGTGGTGAGGCTGAGTAGATGTAGTTCCGGGTCTCAGTTTCGGACGCCCGTTGGATTAGGACGCAGGTCCGGGTGTCCGAGTTAGTTATTGTAGCAATCTGGAGAGTTGGTGAGTTTGATTTGACTCGTGGCAGGACGCACGCGACCCTGCTGGGTAGGGCTGTCAACGAGCCGAGCTCGAGCGAGCCAGAGCCAGCTAGAGATCGGCTCGAGAGTGTTCAAGGTCGGCTCGTGTTCGGCTCGAGCTCGTGACGAGCTCGAAATGTCCGGCTCGTTCTTGGCTCGCAACCTATTCGAGCTAGCTCGTGCTCGGCTCGCAACCTACTCGGAGAGGGAAGAGGCTCGTGCTCGGCTCGCAACGTGCTCGGCTCGCAACCTACTCGGAGAGGGAAGAGGCTCGTGCTCGGCTCGCAACCTACTCGGAAAGGGAAGAGGCTCGTGCTCGGCTCGCAACGGTGGAGAGGGAAGAGGCTGCCGGAGTGCCTGGGGCTGGGGGTCTTCGGAATCGTGCGCGGAGAGAGAGAGAGAAAGAGAGAGGCGGGCTGCAGGCAGAGATTGTGAGGTGTGAAAAAAAAAAAAAAAAGGGAAAGAGGAAAGGGAGAGGCAGCTGGGATGTGGAAAAAAAAGAAGAAGAGGGAAAGATGAATTAGGGTTAGAAAGAGAAGAAGTAAAAAAAAATTATTCAATATTATCCATTAGATTTTGATCTAATTGTTGAAATTTTAAATAGAAGTGGGCTTTTTTATCAATAAGTTAGACTTTATTTTCAAGTTGGGCTGAAAAATTGAAAATTAATAATATGAAGTGGGCTTTTTATCAATAAGTTAGGCTTTATTTTCAAGTTGGGTTGAAAAATTAAAAATTAATAATCTGTATGATTTATTATATACAAATATAATCATATATTTATATATATAAAGTTTATATATATAAAAATTATAGTAATATAAAATAAATATAATCGAGCTGTTATCGAGCCGAACACGAGCGAGCTGACCCCAGCTCGTGTTCGGCTCGTTTATTAAACGAGCTGGAAAATCCAGCTCGTGTTCGGCTCGTTTACTAAACGAGCGAGCCGATCTCGAGCTCATTTCGAGCCGAACACGAGCTAGCTCGCGAACGGCGAGCTGGATTGCCAGCCCTACTGCTGGGTGACTCGGACTTTAAATTTTTTATAATTTAAATTTAGATTTTAAATTTTGGTTCCAGTTTAAATTTTTAAAGTCGACATTCAAGTTTTGAATTCAAAGTTTAAAATAAAACACTTAAGCAAAAAATTATGACAAACAGCTTTATAATTTACTTCAAAAAATTTATTTTCTTGCTTGAATCAGCAAAACGCCATACAGTTTATGACCAAAATCAATTCTCCAAATCAAAATTAATTCAGCCGAGATCACTTTTTCAGAATTTAGGCCAAATAGCTCCTAACTAAAAGCTTGGACTAGACAAAAAATACATGATACCTTTTTATACTCAGCTTCTGATTCAAAGTGATTGGGCTGGGCTGGATCAAATAAGAAAATAATTTGGGCCACATCAAGTTAATCAAAGAAATAAAAGCCCAGGCCCAGCCCGACGCAATGAATTTGGCCGGCCCTAAATCAACCCAAAATATACTGGGCTGGAAAAGCCCAGTCAAATGTATCGATTTAGTTATGGTCAAATCCAATTCTAAAAATCGGATCGAACAGCGATCCGGAAATGTTACCGGGTCGACTCACTGATTCAACCAGTGGTTGATCAAGTGACATTAGCATGGCATCATACATTTAATATTTTTAATTTTATTATATAGAAAAATATACGTATATTATTGTTCTACTATTGTACTTAATTATAAAATACTGATTTCTAAACTAAACCAAATAGATATAAGTTTTCAAGTCTCACGTTATATAAGACTTATTTGTGCTAAGGGAAAATAATATTAGCTAATTTGATTTTAAGCCGTTGGATTTTAATATGACTTGGTCAAAAATTTCTAGTCGGTTTGAAATCAAATCGGACCAGTTTACCAATTCGATGTTGAACCGCCGATTTGAATGGTTTAAAGCGACTTTTTGACTTTTCCCGTTTAAATGTTTGAACCAAACTGTTTTATAAACTGAATCACAGTTAGACTTGTTGAACCGGCCAATTCGACTTGGCGTTTAAATCATTGGACTCAAACCTACTGTCAAACTTTCGTTCATTTCTATCACGAGCGCTTAGCCTGATCAGATCAAAATAAGGTGTTACTGATGCTAGGTATGCTAAACATTTTAATTTCCTCTCAAATATGGGATTATTATGTTTTGTTTACTCTTTATCTTAAAAGATTGGGTGAAGTCCGCTGATTTTATTTTTATCTACTGGCCCCATTCAGGTCATCAAACTCTTAGTTTAGAGAGCGTTCTCCTACGGATAAAAGATTTACGTGAGCGATGTTTGTTGTATGTTTTGGACCAATTTGTGATACCACTTTAACACATTATAAAGGCTAAATTGCAGAAAATTTTGTATAAATATCCATTTTTGCATTTCATCTCATTGTCTTTTAAAAACCTTTACTTAGCCCTTCTAAAATTTAAAATTATAGCACTTAATCCGTCACCGTTATCCTACCATTACTATTCCGTATATAAATTATGCGTTACAGCCGAATAACTTACTGAGATCTCTATTATGTTCGTAAAAAAGTAGGAATGCATAAGAATTTTTTATTTTTTCTCAAATTAAGTAAACTTAAAAAAACGATCCCTTACTATTTACTCATTAACTTTCTTTTTTTCAGCATTTCTAGAAAGTAAAATGGGTATATCAGTAGTTACTTAGCTATACAAATAATGATACATGGAACAATGGCGAAATAGTACGAAGCTAAGTGCGGATAATTTTAAATTTCAAATGAGGTAAAATAGAAGTTTTTAAAATATAAGGGAGTGAAGTGTAAAAGCAAATATTTATAATGAGAGTTTTTATATTTTAGCGTATTATAAATGATTCAAGTAATTATAAAGGGCATTTTGTTGCTACCCAAAATGCTAAAGCAAATCCTTGTTCCATGAGTTCGGAAATTCATATTTGTACTTTTTTATGCAAAACTTTTAAACAAATTTTTATGTCTTTCAGGTTAAGGATCTCGAGTCTCAAAACATATAAATGTATGCAGATACGTGTTAGAGAATAAATACATTTAGTGTGGCTAGTTCACATAATAGTTATAAAAATTTGTATTTGTCACAACTAATTGTTTGTATTTAGAAAAGTTAAACCAAATTTCTTATAACTAAATTACATTTGACTTGGTCTGCTCTTTTACCAACTTGAAACATGGAGCATCTACTATTAACCGGCTTTTTCTGATCACCAATCTTACCCATCTCTCTCTCTCTCTCTCTCTCTTTCCCTCTCTCTCTCTTTCCCTCTCTCTCTCTCCACCATGCAAACCTCTCTGAGTTTCTGAGGCAACATTGAAGCAAGAGAGAGAGAGAGATAGAGAGAGAATCATGAATTGGTTGCTTTAATTCAAGGTACTCTTTTGTCCCCCTGTTATGTTTCTCCCTCTTGAAATTTGTTTCAATTATTATTTATAGATGTTCCCACCCCCAAAAAAAAGGAGAAAAAAAAATAAAATCTATGCTCTTACATCTTTTGAGATGTTCATTTCAAAGAATAAATCAAAACATCTGGAATCTGATTTGTTTTCCATAATTTTGCTTACATGTAGCATTCTTTATGGTTTATCTACTAGGTATTAACATGTTATTGAATGTAAAAGTATTAACACATCATTCTATGGCAGTTTAATTAAGCAAAATTATAGATAAACGGTTATTTCTCATAATATCAAAATAGAAGATTTTGAGTTTCGAATTTTATCAGGCTAGATCAAAATAATTGTTTTATATTTTTTTCACACATTTAAAATTATATCCGCTAAATCTACTGAAGTACCTTATTCAGAGATTGAGATGTTACACAAATTAACTTGAGAATAGGAAATGATTTATGAGCCATAGGAATATTAAATTTATACTTAATACTTGCTTTAAAAAATTTGAAAACCTACTTAAAGGTAGACAAAAACAAGTAGTTGATTCATTAATTAGTCCTCATGCATGGAAGTACTTTTCATTTATACGAATGCATGAATAGAGACATGAGAGGAGATAAGAGTAATTTATCTAGAAGTCGCTCACTTTTTAGATAATTAAAAAAAAGCCCCTATTTTTCATCTTTTATTACAAGTCCCTGAATTTTTTTTTCATAAATATCTCTACCGAATATTTTTTGGATATATTTAATTATGTACTATTAGATCTTTTAATTTTAATTCTTTTCTAACTTGCTCTTGTAAACATTATATGCACATCTCTTTATATAATTTTAAGCCTCCTCGCCTAATAATCTATCCTTATAAATTTTATATACATGCCAAATTTTTTTAAAAATGAAACTATAAGGTGAGCTTAAGGATGTGACATATATATAATGAAACTCGTTTAACCTAAAAGGGCATTGACCTTGAATGGTTCCGAGACCCATGAGGCAGGATGTGACCTTGGAGACACCCTTCTGAGGACCTACTATGTGTGTAGAGTCGTGAGGCCGCGACTATGGAAAGAGGGCGGTTTTCTAATACACACATGAAGCGATATTAGCGTATGACCATAATAGCGCTCACCTACTTAGAACCTAAACTACTGTACCATATATGCGGTTTGTAGAAATCCAATTCACCGGCTTGGTTCAAGGCATAATCCACCATTGTGCCCTCGGATGTAAATAGACAAGTACTAAGTGAAGGTTCAAACCCAAAAGGTATTTTCGCCGAATACGTGATAGATCCAGCATTCTTTTGAGTTGTTTTGTATTTCAGTTTTATTTACTTTTTTTTATTTAAAGTTTTAAATCATGTTGGGGAATGTTAGTATTAATGTTTAAAATCAGTGATTTAAAACTTCAATTGAGCCTATGGACTTCCTGGGCAACCCAACATTCTATGGGCCTTGTCTGGAAACCCGTGCTTAAGTTTTCACATGTGAGATTTAGTCCCACATTGAAAACCAAAGACTTGTTGTTGCTTCTTATATACTCCTTCTTTCTTAAATTAGTTACTTGGGTGAATATGAGAGTGAAGCTCTCGACTAAACACACGTACGGCGCGCGCGCGCGCGGGGTCCAGGCTGCCCGGTTAACTACCTTTTGTTTTTATTTTATTTTTGAGATTTTGTATTTAAGCTAAATGATTACCTTACATTAGTAAGGGTCCAAACCATATCTTTTGCCCAGATCTTAGCTTGCCTCGGTAAGGGCCAACGGCTTACTCGAGACAGAGCCGTTGGACCCTACCTTTGGGCTCTTACTTGTATATAAAAGAGAGGAGAGGATACACTGGTGATCATCCAGAGCTTACCTGAAATCTGTAAAGAGCTTCTTCTTCCTCTCTTCTCCACTGAACTTTAACTCTCTTCTACACTGAGCTTTACATCTCTTTTTGTCACGCCCCGGGCCCTAGTGAGAGCCTACCAGGCACGTGCACAGACCCGCCGTGTACCTCAAAACAACACACAATGTACACAAGGCGTCTACAATAACAATAATCAAGTAGAATAAGGAATACATCCTAAACAAGGTGATCAGAGCGAGAATATAGTTCTACAACTAAAACAAAATCAACACAACTAAGATCTTGAGATATACAAAAGAATTTATACATCTTATGTACTAACAGATCAACCAACAATATAACTATACGCCTTTCACTTAAAATACAATGAAAGGACACCATGGTATGTCTATAACAACATCGTAGAGGCTCTAGCTAGCTGCTAACACCTCGCCACGATCCCAAGCCTCTCCTACTGCGGAAGGCTCTGAAACGAAAACCCAACAACAATGGGGGTGAGAACTATTAAATAATAGTTCCCAGTGGGTAAGCCGCCGAGAGTGGCGAATTACACCGCTAGGTCAACTGAGGCAAGATAGTATAAGCTGAAACATAAAGCATAAAACATTAAATGCTAAACAGATAGTTCTACAACTATCATGCCTCCAATGACTAAATCATCAACATGAACATGAATATGTTCCTACTGTCATATGCTCAACATTTATTCACATCAGTTTACATGCATGTCAAAATTAATGCCATGATTATGGTTAAAAGAACCTTTCCATTTTCATCTTAATACCAAGCCACTATACTAATCATCATAAGTATAGGCTAATGCCATTAGGGATGTCCATGCAAGTAATGACTAATACAAATGTCCAACTATGGTACATGCATCCAAATGATGTCAAGCTAAGTAATGCCACACGATGCAACTCACTACTATGTCCATATACTATATGTATATGCATCAACTATCTGTGATGTACTAAGTCCAGTTTACTTAGCATTTACCCAATCAACAAGGGGACTTACACAAGGTAAAGTCCCAGCTGTGCCCTGCCTAGTGGCCCCGTGGTAGTCAACATTTCCCGTAGACAATGAGACTTCCCCACGGCAATCCATTTCGGCGCTCTACATCGCACGACGACCTACAATCGCAAAGACCAACTCCGGAGTGTCAGCTTGTAGGGAGCGACCCTCACAAGCAAGCGCGGAAGAGCCCAAAGGCAACAAGTCATAATCAACCACAATGTCATGCTCGTCATGTCTCTAACATGGAATAGCCAACCAATGTCCAAGGATCTAACATTATGTCATAATGTCAACCTAGTTATTCACCTAAGTGAAATATAATATGCTTAACCTCACACTATGTCAAAACATGCCATATCATGTTTATTACATTCAATAGCCCATATGCTAATTGTCAATAATGTCATGTTGTTCTCAAATTGTCCGTTGGTATGTCCCTACCAATATGCCCATGTCTCTAACATGTAAATGTCTATCTCTCGGTTTACTAAGTTCAAAAACCATGCATTATTCTAATGCCATGTCCAATGCATTGTACTAATGCTATAACCAATATATTTCAATGCCGTAACCGATGCATTCTACAAATGCTATAATCCATGTATTATTCCAATGCTACAATTCATGCATTCTACAAATGCCATGACAATGCATCCTAAGATGCTAACAAGACCATAATCCATGCCATGCATGAGCTACACTAACCTCTACTACATAGAGTATAAAAGTCATCAAGCAAGTGTTATTTAACCAATTGAACTCATGTTTAGCATTTACGATTATCAAATACAAAGAGAAACCCTTTCCTCATGTCTTAAATATGAAATCATTCCACGACCAAAAGGTCAAGCCCAATGGCAACAATGCCCGTCAAAGTTACTCACCTAGATGAGGTGTAACATACATATTTTACCTTTGTCATATCCTTCCTTTTCTCTATACAAGCATACTTTAATATGCTAAGAGAATTCACTAATCCAACAACCAAGTAGTGTCTCATATGACACTCCTTTCTAGCATGCATAACTTAATTAGCATTTCATAAATGCATCATTACACTACTAGTGCAAATACTTTAGCATGCATGTTATTCTCATAATGCCATACAATATGGAAAATGCACTTTTCATATACAACATATATAACCCATGCAATCACAACTTCCATCATGTCATAATTATCATAATTATGCATCTAATCAATCCTATAACAAGATAGAAGACATAGGGGGAGTTCACCCATTTCGGTGAGGTCAGACCCACCGGATAACCGTCGAAATCTCGCAGTACTTCAAAACGAAGTTGTCCCTCGAGCTTCACATACCCTAAGATAATTTTCCAAGGGGTTAGGGGCATCGAACAAGCTCACCACGAAATTCACCAAAAATCATAAAGAAAATAGGTGAATTTTACCTTAATCCAAAAAAAGCTTGTGCAAACTCCAAATCAACACATTGGAGCTTCAATTCCAACCTACAAGAGTGTTCTACACTCATCAATTCAACCCCAAGAGCTCTCAACCAAGAAACCCCAAATGAAACCCTAGTTTTCCAATTTTCTAGGTTTTCATCCCAAATCCAAGTAGTAATCACCAATAGAGGAGTTGTAGGATAATCACTCACCTTATAAGAGCTCCAAACCAAACAAAAAGATACTAGGGTTGGAGATTCATCCACCAACAAGCTCTCCTCTTCAGTCACGAGCTCCCTCCAAGCCTAGGAGTCAACCTCCATGAAGAAAATGGAGAAAGAAGAGATCAAATCCATGATCTAGGGGGTTGGGAGCAAGAAATCTAGAGAGAGAGGGGGAAGGAACCTACCCCATCTCCTCCAAGTCCTCAGCAGCAAAGGCAACATGAGAGGGGTGAAGGGTTACTTAACCCAAAGCAACAAAATTCACTTAGACCCCTCAAAAAGCCAAAATTATAAAACTGCACAAAATGCACTCTGCAGCACTGTGTACCGGTATACGCATAGGCATACCGGTATACTGCACAAAAATTGCAAAACCCGAGCCTCGGCCAAAAAGGCCACGAGACAGAATACCGATATGCAACTCACAGTACCGGTACAAAACACTTCAGTACCGGTATGCCAACATCAGTACCGGTATGCCAGCCTATTCCGGTATCAGCTGCCGGATTCCGCAGAACCCGAGGGCTGCGCAAAACCAGTTCTCATTGGATTCCGGTATCCCAATACCAGATACTGGTATGCAATGCAAAATCTGCACTTTTGCAGATTTTGACTTCCAGAGTCCGTTATCGCACTTTCTAAGTCCCGAAAACACTCCCAAGCTCACCAAAAATAACCCAAAACTTCAGAATAGTATAAGCCACTATTCTCTCACTAGAACTCCACAATTTGCTAAATTTCAGTGTGCTACATATTCTCCTCCTAAAAAAGAGTTTCGTCCGCGAAACTACGGATCAACAACCAAAACACAAACAACAAATCCGAAGGAGATAAGAACATCGCCCTCGCAGTGAAGCCTCCAGCTCTCACAATGCATCACGTCCAAGATGTTGTTCCAAGGCATCTTGTAGTAGGAATAGTGATAATTCCAAATTCCTACATTCCACAAGTCCAATCCACATCAATGCTCCTTGAAGTTTAGATCTTCATGTAGCTTTAACGAAACGACATCCACCATCGGGGTAGGATTCAAGTACTTGCTCGAAACGTCAAAACACATCATATACCTTCAACGGTCTGAAGTAACACAACTCGATATGCCACTAGGCCCATTAGCTTCAGGGTCTCAAATAATCCAAAGAATCTGAAACTTAGGTTTCTCATACACAAAGTTCTTGGATTTTCATAACCAAGTATCACGATCAGATCATCTGATTCATGTGCCAAAATTCTATCTCTCACCGAGAATCATCCATTGGCCCAAATTCCAAAGCGATAGAGCTAGACGCTCTACGCAGTCGCACAATTTACCAAAATATACTTGCGCAAAATTTTCTCAATCCAACTCAGGTGAATAGCTACTCCTATTCACAATCTCCCAACAATCATCTTATCTAGCTTGGAAGCGAAACAGTCCAATTCCGGAGCCTCCGGTAATCATCCTCTATCTATACAAGGGTAGATAGCCTTTACTTAGCATATCTCATAAATCCTGTTATCACAGGTACAACTTGTCGGTTCCACCGCCAAGGTACTTTCTGACAGTCCACTAGGAATTCATCAGCCGCTGCATTCTTGATCGTAATTGCACCATTACAAGTCGAGATCAAGGCTAACTCCCGTGATCCGATTCAAAGGATAGATATCACATCCTGTTACCCATCTCATCGATATCTCTAGTACACCAGCCTCTAACCTGTTTTCACAGCTTCAACTCATTCTCCTGAATGAAGAGACATCTCCAACATTAAGATCTGGGTGCACTTCACACCACTATCTAAACATAAAATTACCACAGTTTCCAAGTAAATGCTATGGCAGCCATTTCCAAATCACAATTTGGCGATTCCTCTTTGCGTTCTCTCAATTGCTGAAAGGTCAATACTACCTTTCTATTTCACACCAGAGTGCAACTCAGTCAGTGGAGAGAAACATAACTATAAAGCACATAACCCGCCTTCGGGGTAACCAAGGTTGGCGATCGTCAACCATACCAACAGTTCCAAGAACTTCTCTCACACATATCTTTTCAAAAGGTTTAATCCCTTTATGTGTGAGTCAAGTAAAGGGAGTAGGCATAATCTCCCCACAATTATCCATAACATCCAATCAAACTAGAAAGTTTGGACTTCAATTACATCCGCTTGTCCAAATCAACTATGAATGGCTTGATTTCTTGAGATCTCCAATCATATCCACTTTGGTATCAATTACCAAGGAACGCTAGTCCTCACAATCGAATCAGCACGTCTTCAACTTGAAGCACTTGCAGTCCTTATTCAAAGGAATCTTCATGGTCTCCATCGCCTCTCGACTTCCAACATGTCGTCGATGCGCACAGGGACAAAGACACCCAGAAGGGCCAAGCATCACCACACGCAAGAGCATCAACAGCTCGAACGACACCACGACAATTTCGTAATGTCTACACCGAGTGAACAAGTCACCCTCGGTCCAAACTCAAACTCGATCCAACGAGAGTAGTACTCAGCTTGCAACTACCCTCGAGTAAATCCAGAATTCATGGAGCTTGATCAAACAGATCAACAAATCTCAGCTACGGGTACATATCCAGATCGTGACTTTACCGAGTTCACGATAGTCGACCCACAGTCGAAAAGACCCGTCCACATAAAACAAACGAGATCGATGCTCCACAAGAGAAAATACTAGGCAAAAGAGGTCTCCAGACCAAGCCTTCAATTCTCACAACTCAACCGGGATTGCACAGGCAACTCCCTCACAAGAGACATCCTCGCTTTTGAGGATTCTCAACTCTCACCAAGGGTGCTGGCCTAAAGGCCACGCGCCCACTCAGCCAACAGCTAGGCTTGGGCGGGTGAAACAATCGTCGCAAATAGCGAACCTCCAAGCCCTCTGACAACACTATTCCGTGTCCAGGTTCTCAAGACACTACAGCTTGGCTCACTCAATCATCGGTACCCCGGTATCCGACGAACCAGCCCCTAGTTCAAATCAGAACTATACGCTCTCAGCCAAACAAAGCCAATCGCTTCGTTGGCGCGCAGAAACATCCAATCCTAATGGAGTACAAGAACAATACTCTCAAGTCCAAACAATCAGGACCAACTCATTCAGCAAGCATCAAGGAATAAGTTCCCCGCCATGCATTCGGCAAACAGCCGAGCCAAAACTACAATCATAACAAACAACAAGCTAGCTCCAATAACAGAAGCTGCGAACAACCTTCGTCTTCGCTGCATCATCCTCTGCCTGTCAACAGACACGCATTCACCCGGTGCTAGCCGCGCGAAGTCGATTCCAATATTGTCGACACTGTTCTCCTCAAACACTCCAACTGGGAATGGCCCACCTGGCCACGAAGAGAGCACCCGCCTCCATGTCGAAGGCATTGCGAAACATATGCGGATTCCATCGCTTGCACATCGTAATAGTCGATGACGATTTGACGTCCCATTATCATCCTGCTAAAGATCCACCTTCTCGAGATCAATTTCTCCTTGAACACTTTGATTGTCCTCTTACATTAGACTTGCCACTCTTAGTAGCTTCTTTTGCCGTCCCCAACGGTCTCCACGTCTCTTGCCCTTATCAAGGTACGATCCGTATTCTCATAACATTTCTTGAGGTCGACTGCCAACTGGATCGACAAATCCTCCAGTTGCTTAATCCTCTCGTCTGCCGGCGCAAAGCCTCAACTTGGAGTAACATCATAATTGATCGCTGCTCCACCGTGCTCGCTGAAACTGCTAGTTGTTCTCTCAACTTCAGGGTCTCACCAAATTCGGAGGATGCAGAAGTCCCGTCTCGGCTGCCTCGGCCGCTATCGAGTGCGTCGATCACCACTCAAGCTGCAACAAGCATAACATGCGCAGGTAAAACACCCCACGCCATCGCATCCCCACACAAAACTATAACCCCAATCATGCAAAAGTAATGGAGTGAACTTTCACTATTCCCCGATGTCACGTTGTCGGCCGCCAACGTGACCCTCCAAGGGTATAGAAGTGGTTCACTCCGATCTAACTCCAACTCCTTTGGAGCTTTAGAAATGACCCAATCATAATACTTTCGCCAATATGTCACAAGAGATCCCGTCTCTCACGTTCCTATTCCTTATCATCCAACCTGCCTAAGGTTTACTAGGTCCACTAAGACTCAACCCTAGGCTCGGATACCACAATAATCTGTCACGCCCCGGGCCCTAGTGAGAGCCTACCAGGCACGCGCACAGACCCGCCGTGTACCTCAAAACAACACACAATGTACACAAGGCGTCTACAATAACAACAATCAAGTAGAATAAGGAATACATCCTAAACAAGGTGATCAGAGCGAGAACATAGTTCTACAACTAAAATAAAATCAACACAACTAAGATCTTGAGATATACAAAAGAATTTATACATCTTATGTACTAACAGATCAACCAACAATATAACTATACGCCTTTCACTTAAAATACAATGAAAGGACACCATGGTATGTCTATAACAACATCGTAGAGGCTCTAGCTAGCTGCTAACCCTCGCCACGATCCCAAGCCTCTCCTGCTGCGGAAGGCTCTGAAACGAAAATCCAACAACAATGGAGGTGAGAACTATTAAACAATAGTTCCCAGTGGGTAAGCCGCCGAGAGTGGCGAATTACACCGCTAGGTCAACTGAGGCAAGATAGTATAAGCTGAAACATAAAGCATAAAATATTAAATGCTAAACAGATAGTTCTACAACTATCATGCCTCCAATGACTAAATCATCTACATGAACATGAATATGTTCCTACTGTCATATGCTCAACATTTATTCACATCAGTTTACATGCATGTCAAATTAATGCCATGATTATGGTTAAAAGAACTTTTCCATTTTCATCTTAATACCAAGCCACTATACTAATCATCATAAGTATAGGATAATGCCACTAGGGATGTCCATACAAGTAATGACTAATACAAATGTCCAACTATGGTACATGCATCCAAATGATGTCAAGCTAAGTAATGCCACACGATGCAACGCACTACTATGTCCATATACTATATGTATATGCATCAACTATCTGTGATGTACTAAGTCCAGTTTACTTAATTAGCATTTACCCAATCAACAAGGGGACTTACACAAGGTAAAGTCCCAGCTGTGCCCTGCCTAGTGGCCCCGTGGTAGTCAACATTTCCCGTAGACAATGAGACTTCCCCACGGCAATCCATTTCGGCGCTCTACATCGCACGGCGACCTACAATCGCAAAGACCAACTCCGGAGTGTCAGCTTGTAGGGAGCGACCCTCACAAGCAAGCGCGGAAGAGCCCAAAGGCAACAAGTCATAATGAACCACAATGTCATGCTCGTCATGTCTCTAACATGGAATAGCCAACCAATGTCCAAGGATCTAACATTATGTCATAATGTCAACCTAGTTATTCACCTAAGTGAAATATAATATGCTTAACCTCACACTATGTCAAAACATGCCATATCATGTTTATTACATTCAATAGCCCATATGCTAATTGTCAACAATGTCATGTTGTTCTCAAATTGTCCGTTGGTATGTCCCTACCAATATGCCCATGTCTCTAACATGTAAATGTCTATCTCTCGGTTTACTAAGTTCATAAACCATGCATTATTCTAATGCCATGTCCAATGCATTGTACTAATGCTATAACCAATATATTTCAATGCCGTAACCGATGCATTCTACAAATGCTATAATCCATGCATTATTCCAATGCTACAATGCATGCATTCTACAAATGCCATGACAATGCATCCTAAGATGCCAACAAGGCCATAATCCATGCCATGCATGAGCTACACTAACCTCTACTACATAGAGTATAAAAGTCATCAAGCAAGTGTTATTTAACCAATTGAACTCATGTTTAGCATTTACGATTATCAAATACAAAGAGAAACCATTTCTGCATGTCTTAAATATGGAATCATTCCACGACCAAAAGGTCAAGCCCAATGGCAACAATGCCCGTCAAAGTTGCTCACCTAGATGAGGTGTAACATACATATTTTACCTTCGTCATATCCTTTATTTTCTCTATACAAGCATACTTTAGTATGCTAAGAGAATTCACTAATCCAACAACCAAGTAGTGTCTCATATGACACTCCTTTCTAGCATGCATAACTTAATTAGCATTTCATAAATGTATCATTACACTACTAGTGTAAATACTCTAGCATGCATGTTATTCTCATAATGCCATACAATATGGAAAATGCACTTTTCATATACAACATATATACCCCATGCAATCACAACTTCCATCATGTCATAATTATCATAATTATGCATATAATCAATCCTATAACAAGATAGAAGACATAGGGGGAGTTCACCCATTTCGGTGAGGTCAGACCCACCGGATAACCGTCGAAATCTCGCAGTACTTCAAAACGAAGTTGTCCCTCGAGCTTCACATACCCTAAGGCTTCGTTTGGTTCGGGGTTAAGTAAGAATTGGTTATTCCAGGGATAGGGTTAAGTTCAGGGTTAAGCCTGGAATAGACCAATTTTGCGTTTGGATGAAAATTAAGTTGTTCCCGGGGTTAAGAAAAATATTGTTTGGATAGATTAGATGGAATAAGAAGAATAGTGGGTAATTATAAATAGAAAATAATGATTTGACCCTAATTATTAGATTTGAATTTAAATTTTTTTATTTTATATTTCAAATTTCAAATTTAAATAGATAACTTTTATAAAATTAAAAAAATTCAAGTATAAAATTTTTAAATATAAAATTTCAAATTTAAAATTTAAATAATTAAAAATAACAATTTCAAATTTTAAATTTCAAATTTAAAAATATTATATATTCTAAGATTACAAATTATAAATTTTGAAATTTCAAATATAAAATATTAAATTTAAATTAAATAATTAAAATTTAATAATTAATAATTTTAAATTTTAAATTTCAAATTTAAAATTTCAAATTTAAAATTTTAAATTTTAAATTTTAAATTTTAAATTTTAAATTTTAAATTTTAAATTTTAAATTTGAAATTTTAAATTTGAAATTTAAAATTTGAAATTTTAAATGAAATTTGAAATTTGAAATTTAAAATTTAAAATTTGGAATTTAAAATTTTAAATTTTAAATTTTAAATTTTAAATTTTAAATTTTAAATTTTAAATTTAAAATTTTAAATTTTAAATTTAAAATAAAATTTGAACTTTAAAATTTGAAATTTGAAATTTAAATTTAAATTTTAAATTTTAAAATTTAAAATTTGAAATATTAAATTTGAAATATTAAATTTAAAATTTAATATTTAAAAATTTAAAATATTAATTTTAAAATTACAAATTTTAAATTTTAAAAATTAAAAATTATATAATTAAAATTTTATATTTAAATTAAAAATTAAATTTGGGTGGGATTAACTTTAATCCCACCCCAATTCTGGGGGGGGGTTGGGGTTTGTTAACCCCACCCCAAATGGGCTATCCCGGGATAGCCCATTTGGGGTGGGGTTAACAAACCCCACCCCCCCAATTTCTTGTTTGGGGTTAAAGGGGGGTTAACCCCCTTAACCCCCCCTTTAACCCCGAACCAAACGCTACCTAAGATAATTTTCCAAGGGGTTAGGGGCATCGAACAAGCTCACCACGAAATTCACCAAAAATCATGAAGAAAATAGGTGAATTTTACCTTAATCCAAAAAAAGCTTGTGCAAACTCCAAATCAACACATTGGAGCTTCAATTCCAACCTACAAGAGTGTTATACACTCATCAATTCAACCCCAAGAGCTCTCAACCAAGAAACCCCAAATGAAACCCTAGTTTTCCAATTTTCTAGGTTTTCATCCCAAATCCAAGTAGTAATCACCAATAGAGGAGTTGTAGGATAATCACTCACCTCATAAGAGCTCCAAACCAAGTAAAAAGAGACTAGGGTTGGAGATTCATCCACCAACAAGCTCTCCTCTTCAGCCACGAGCTCCTTCCAAGCCTAGGAGTCAACCTCCAAGAAGAAAATGGAGAAAGAAGAGATCAAATCCATGATCTAGGGGGTTGGGAGCAAGAAATCTAGAGAGAGAGAGGGAAGGAACCTACCTCATCTCCTCCAAGTCCTTAGCAGCAAAGGCAACATGAGAGGGGTGAAGGGTTACTTAACCCAAAGCAACAAAATCCACTTAGACCCCTCAAAAAGCCAGAATTATAAAACTGCACAAAATGCACTCTGTAGCACTGTGTACCGGTATACGCATAGGCATACCGGTATACTGCACAAAAATTGCAAAACCCGAGCCTCGGCCAAAAAGGCCACGAGACAGAATACCGGTATGCAACTCACAGTACCGGTACAAAACACTTCAGTACCGGTATGCCAACATCAGTACCGGTATGCCAGCCTATTCCGGTATCAGCTGCCGGATTCCGCAGAACCCGAGGGCTGCGCAAAACCAGTTCTCACTGGATTCCGGTATCCCAAAGCAGATACCGGTATGCAATGCAAAATCTGCACTTTTACAGATTTTGACTTTCGGAGTCCGTTTTCGCACTTTCTAAGTCCCGAAAACACTCCCAAGCTCACCAAAAACAACCCAAAACTCTAGAATAGTATAAGCCACTATTCTCTCACTAGAACTCCGCAATTTGTTAAAGTTCAGTGTGCTACACTTTTACACTGAACTTTAACTCTCTTCTACACTGTGCTTTACATCTCTTTTACACTGAACTTTACATTCCTTCTTCGTATTTTGCTGGATCTCTGAAAGCTACTTGGGGTGGACAGTGGTCGTTGTATCACTAGGAATGATTGCCGGAGCCTCGCACGTAGAGGGGCAATCTCGCTCATAGGACAGTGCTTTGCACGCCTCGACTCAAAGGGCTCATCTGATCTCTTCATCTCTATAGTATTTGCTATTTAGTTCTTGCTTGCGGTTTTCAAAACAGAAGTTTTATTGCTTTCGTTTAAAATTATTTAAAAGAAAATTTTACTAAAGATTTAGAAAGATGTTTTCCAACAAAATTCAAGTCTATTGGTTTGGGTCGAACATATAAACCTTTTTCTCCTTTATTAATTATCAGATATGGGACTATTCACATGTAAACTCTTGACAATCTTTTTTTTTTCACATTCGAATCAACCAACCAATTCACCCTTAAACTTAATCATTTTAGGCTCTTCTCAAGAATTCATGGAGCCCATGTGCCTGAATTGTGCCTCCCGTGTCCAACTTTTAAAATGCACCAACTATCTGTGTCCATGTGTCAGGCCCGTGTCTCTCTGGCTCAAATTTTTTGGTTGCATCAATTTAATCGCACCACACCATTTAGACGAGTAGTCCAGAATCATTAAAATATCAGATACTATAATTGTTAGAGTTGAACTTAAATGTTTCCGGCTCTTTTCCAAGAATACCCTTTAAGTTCTTCTGATGAGTCACTACGAACTCACTCATTCCACCCCATACATTTCTGATGAGTCACTACGAGCCCATGTGCCTGGCTTGCACTTCTCGGGTTAGACTATTTAAATACACCGATTATCCGACCCCTTGCACCTAATCTATGCCTCTCGGGTCCAATATTTCTTTTCGGTGCATCAACTGAATTGCACCACAATATTTAGATGAGTAGTCAAAGATCATTAAACTATCGATGTTGATGTCGATACCACTTGTTAAGAAGTTCTGAGCCTAACGTAACACACATGCATGAGCCCAAAAATGTGACATCTTTAATAAAATTCATTCAACCTAAAAGGTCAAGCCTATTATGTTTGGGCCTATTAGTGCATACCAACTATTTATTCTTTTAGCCACCGTTTGGTTCGGGGATAAAGGGGGATAACCCCTTATCCCCCCCTTTATATCCAAACGTAAATTTTTTATTCGACAATAGTAGTTCTCGGGTACCTGAAATAAGCTGGTATAACTATTCCTACATATACCCTCATTTTTTATATATAACTATCAATTATTCTTCATATTCCATATTATCTATCTAAACGCTATTTTTCTTATCCCCGGAAACAATCCAATTTTTATCCAAACGCTATTTTTCTTATACCCACAATTAATTGTACATATTCCTGAAATAGCTAGTAATACCAACTATTTATTCTCTTATTATTAATTATCCGACATGAAACTATTCGCATGTAAAGTACTATTGACATGAAAAGCGTGAAAAGTAATGGACTTCGTGTAGAAATTCTCCTAAGAGATATCAAATTCAATATGACCAAATGATACACAAGATGATCAGAAAAAGACATCTTAACAAAATTCTTGAATAAAAATGGTGCACCAAACATGCTTAAACAACTAAATTAATGCCACCTATTTTAATAATTGTAGGTGTGTAACATTAGACCTAATTATAGAGATTTTACTAACTAAATATATAATTATAAAAATATATAAAATTTTATAATTATAATTAGGAGAAACTAGAAGAAAATCGGATGAGAGATATAATCAACAATTATGATTGGTAGATTCTAAACTTAAAAAAATAAATTAAATCTTCGTGACGTCCACGTGGCATTACATTTACTCATATAGCTAGTGTAATGTGGCAAGGTATAATAATCAAATCCTTATTTAATAAAACATAACTATCATGATGATTTTCTTTCTAGTTAATTAATAACAGTACTTTAATACAAAGGTCCATGAGTTCCCAGATTGTTTTAAAAAAGTTCCTATGTGTTTATTTTTTTATAACATTAAGTTATTGAGTTTTCAGGTTTTCTTTAGAAAAATTCCGGTTAAGCTTATTTTAGGGACCGTTTGGTTGTATGTAGTTACAATTGTATTGCAGTTGTAACTGCTTGTAAATACAAATTCGGTGTTTAGTTTGATATATTTAACTTCAACTGCTGCAGTAGGAACTGCAGGAGCAGGCCTAACCGCAGCAGTTGGAATTACGCCAAAATTGGCCGCAGTTCCAATTGCAGCAGTTGAAGAGAGTAACTTTAAACAAAAGGTAAGCTTACCTCCTTAATTATTTTTTAAAGAAAAATATTTTTTTTTTACGTTGGAGGTAATCTCACCATCATACATAAAAAAGATAAAATTTTAAAATCATTTCTCAACTGCATGCAACCAAACAAATTATTTATAGATGCAGTGCTTTCTACTACATCCAACCAAACATGATACATGTAGTTGCAACTACTATATTTCCAACCGCATGCATCTCCAACTACATTGTATTTGTAATTACATCTAACCAAACGGTTAGAGGAATCCTAAGAATATTCCAGTAACAAATTTAATTTATATCATACTCTTGATAGAGTTTCCAAATCGACAATCTATACCGTTAAACATGATTTATAACATTTCAAACTTTTAAAAACCAAGTTTCACAATTTTTCGATATCATTTACCTTACAATCAAAAGATATCAAAATTGATAATTTTTTAACGGTCGGTATGAGATACTTACTAGTTTAACGATGTAAAAGAATCAAAATTAGTTGAATTTTTTATAAAAAATTCTATTCACTATTTAGATAAAGATCAATAATTCAGATCTTAAATTGAAGCATACGATTCTCTATTTTTAAGAAATTATTTGATTTTGACCGTTCATATTATGCCTGCTTGATGGACTTTATAATAATTTTAAAAAATTACGAAATTCGTCTTTTAGAAGTTTTAAATACTTTAGATCATATTTAACAGTACGGATCGTCGATTCGGAAGCTCTATCATCGAAAACTACTTATGAATACGAAGGCTTCCGTACTCATGAGAGTATAGTAGCCATACTTCTTGTATCATCCTTTTTGGAACTTTACGTTTGTGAACAGGTGGCAAAGAGTTTGGTGGTTGGTACCCGAGGTCCCGAGTTCGAATCATAGTTGATTCATATTTCCAACTGAGTTTATTTCTAAATGAAATAAACGAAGCGGGTAGCATGCTACCTTTCTCTCAAAAAAAAAACATTTTGTATACATATATTAATTACAATTTTATCTCTTATCACCTAACACTAGGGGTGAAAATGGTCGAATATGGTCGGATTTTTCACAAAAGCAAATCTACATCCATATTTTTCTTTAGATACGAATTTGGATCCGTATGTGCTTAATTTTTATTACCATATCCGCTTAACACGAATTCGGATTCAGATATGTGTTGGATTCATATTCGGATATTATTCAGATAATAACACAAACTGATGTACATATATAATTATAACTAAAACTAATGCGAATAAAACACACAATGCAATTAATTGTTCACTCTCATGTTCAAACTTTACATACCTATATTTTATTCAATAAAATAATATTTTAATAAATATAAATGTAATCTTAATGTGAAATTTATAGTGTAAAAAAAAAGATATAACGCCACTTCATCTTATTGCAATATATATTTATATCCCTCTTATCTTTTAGAAGTGAAAATGGTCGAATAAATTCGGATTTTTTAAGAAACCATATTTACATTCATTTATTTTTATTTTTTTTCGAATGTAAAATTGAATATAAATATGTAACGAATGCTAAATTTTGACATCCACATTTATATCTATCAAATTCAATGTGAAATTCGATCGAAGTTTATCCTAACCACTTTCACTCCTACCTAAGACTCTATCATGACTTTTGCACACACACAAATAAACTTTAATAAAAGATTGGAGAACTTTTTTTTGACATTGTCTTCAAAGTAAAGGATGTGAGCATAAAGTTTTCTTTTAATAGCCATATTCTCAAATCTACTTTAGTGACAAGTTAACCACCTTCCTCCTTTATCATACCAACCTACAGCTTCTCATTTGTGGCACACAAATTAACAACCAACTAGCTTTCATGGCTACATCAAAGCAAAAGGAAGGTGCAACCACCCTGAGAGAGAAAAAGAGCAGCAGCAGTACAGTCTCTTCGACCCGCCGCAGCCCGTCGTCCCGATCGTCGCTTCCGACCTCCCCCAGCCGCCGCCCCGAGAAACCGATCGTGCTGTCTCGCGGGCCTACTGCGGTTACCGCAAGCACCGCTGTCGCGAAGCCTCCGTCGACGAGACGACCGACCGAACGAAATGCGCCCGCAACAACTGCCCTGAAGGAGAGAGCAGTACTTAAGGCTCCATCTTCCTCGTCTAAAGCAGCAGCTTCTCACAAGCACTTAGCCGAAAAGCCCTCAACAAGTGCTTCTTCCAAAAGTAGAACCAGCCACACTTCATCTGTAGTGGTGAGGGGGAGGAGCCCCGGGGCGGTCGGAAAGAGGAAAGAAGCTAAGGATGGTTCATTATCAAGGACAAGTAGTGATCCCGGGTCACTAGAGTTTGCTGCATTAAGTTTACTCGGAAACAATAAGATCGAAGAGAGTACCGAAACCGCTGTAAGCATATCGTCGATGGAAGATCACTTGCCGGACGAACTACTCCTCGACCCCGTCGATCCGAGAGCCGCAGAAGATGCTCCTCCTCCTCCTCCTCCTCCTCCTCATGAATGTAATAAGCAGCAGCATGAACAAAGTCTTCAAGAAAGTGAGGGAGTAGTGCATGAAGAGATGATTATCAAAGAGGACAATATTGAAATTGCACACAACACTACTTTAGAGGATCCAAAGGGAGGAGGAGGTGATGAGGTGGGGAATTATAAGAAGGAGAAATTAATGGTGGAGGTGAAGAAGAACACAGAGACCATGCATGGGGGGAAGAAGGAGGCTGTGAAGAGCAATGATGTGATAGAGGAGACAAGGAGTAAGTTGCTGGAGAGGAAGAAGAGCAAGGTTAGGGCTCTGGTGGGAGCCTTTGAGACTGTGATGTCACTGCATGGGAGTGAGGTTCAAACTGATGATCAAACCCACGAGAAGGGAGGAGGGGAAATGGACTGAATCCTCTCATCTTCAAGATGCTTCAAATTTTGTTAAGTGCTTGAACTAATTAATATTGCAATCTCATTTGTTCTGATCTTTGAGTAACTCTACTTGTAAGGGAAATTAATTTTTGGTGATTTAATTTCTCATCTCTTTCTCTGTAAAAGTATGAACAGATTTGTTTTGATTGTTTCTTTCGCTGCAATATATATGGTATATATACTAAATGTATGGGGACAACTTGAATTTATAAGATATTTTAAAGTAGATGACGATATTTATGACTCATATTTTGATAGAAACAGAGTAAATCTGGATTAAATTAGGTGTTTGTTAAATAACGGATAACAATCATGTATAAAACTTGGACATTTCAAAAGTATTGATATATCTGTGTCATGTTCATGTCAGACATATTTTCCAGCCAGACACTCTATAAATTTGTATTTAGTGCGTGTTCTATATCCTCTTACGCGCACTTTAAGATATTCATCTCATATTTGTTACGTGTCCTTCGCGATCTTGCACAGCCATATTGCTAGTTTAAAGTGCGCCAATTGCATGTCCAAGAAAAGAGAATGTAAGCAATTAATTATTTTGTTTCCTTGCATAGCTTAAATGGTTGTTGGGATTATTATTGTCCTTTTTATATGTTGCATGGCTGATTCTAAGTAAATATATATATTTTTTTTTAGTTTAAAAATTGTTACGAAACTCCAATTACTTCCCATAGGCAAGAAAACAACTATGAGAGTGTATTTCTTTGCAACATTAATAAGATTGCCTTTATACATAAGTAGCTTATTTCTGAACTTTAAGATATTTATCAGCGGTGTCCTTATCGTGTCTGTATCCTAATTTTTATAAAGTTGAGAAGTCACTGTATTTGAATCATGTCATGTTCCATGTACGTGTTTTTGCAACCTAACTAGCTATTAATATTAAATAATATGAAAGAACTGTTAGTTAGCAGTGTTTTTATCGTGTTTGTATCCTAATTTTTATAGAGTCGAGAAGTCACTGTATTTGAATCATGTCATGTTCCATGTCCGTATTTTTGTAACCTAACTAGCTATTAATATTATTAAATAATATAAAACAACCGTTAGTCTCTGAAAACTTAAGCAATGTTTGGGCTCAGACTTTTTGCTAGGTCCGTGATGTGGAATTAAATTAAATGAAAGAAAATTAGTAATAGTAGGAGCCTGACGTGACTCGAACTCAGAACCTCCTACTCTGATATTATATTAAATGATACAAAACAATCATTATTCCTTAAAAATTTAAGCTAGTATAGAATGGTGTTGAAATAGTTTTATATTTAACGCTCCCCTCACGTCTGGACTCGAGACTCTTGCTTTGAACGGTGTTTAAATATTTTTATATTTAACACTGACTTTTCACATGACCTCTTGCTCTGATACCATATTAAATAATACGAAACAACCGTTATTTTCTAAAAACTTAAGTTGATAGATAACAGTGTTTAAATATTTTTATATCTAACAATTAACTTTTGGAAAAACTCTATTAATATCAAAATCAAATCTATAAATATCAGTTTCTTTTCCAAATAGACTCTTCATGTAGTTTTTTTTCTCTCTTTTTTTGTGATTGAGGACCTTAATTTCAACTTTTCATGCTTTTTATTTCAGTTACTTTTCTAAATTGATCTATTACGCAAAAAAAATATGATTGATGGTTTGCCTTCGGTGAATGCACTACAAAATAATTATCATTCGTAAAGTCGCCACCGAATATATAAAATGTCGCCACCAAATGTCTATAATGGCGACAAAAAATGTCGCCACTTGTTGCCGCAATAGATCCCGTCGGCGAATGAATCGGTGGCGAAATATGAATTTTGCCACTTTAAATATAACTTTTTGTGGCGACAATAGTCGCCACAAAATGGTATCATTTGGTGGCGACATTTTGTTGCCACCAATTGTCAGGATTTGGTGGCAACTAATTTTTGCTACCAACGTTCAACTTTAGGTGGCAAATATTAGTCGCCACGAAATACATCATTTAATGGCAAATATTTGTCGTCACTAAATGTGTTTCATTTGATGGCAAATACTTATCACCATGAAATGTGTCCATTTGGTGGCAAATACATGTCGCCACTAAACGTGACATTTGGTGGCAAACATTTGTCGCCACTAAATGTGGTATTTGGTGGCGACAAATTATATTCACATTCGATAGTGTTATTTTCTGCCACCAAATGTTCATATATAAATATACATTAGCAAAATAACAAAAATCATAAACAAAATAGCATTGAAACCAAACTCCAACATAACAAATCACTTCAAAATAATGTCATACATTAGTTTCTCCAACAATATCAACGAAAATAAAAAAAAACAAAACAAAAATCCATCAAGTTGCCAACTCAGAACATAAGTTCAATTTAGAGAAAAAAGACTAAAATCTATTAGTTAGTCATGGAAGATAAAAATACATTTGAAGCTTCAGTTGATACGAGTTGATGGAACACCTCCCTCTGGTCCATCTCAAAAGCATCTCACTGAGACTTGGAGCATCCGGGCATATCATAATCTGTAAGATATAGATAATTTAAAAAAATTACTCAAGAACAAATAATCACAATTAAAATTATATTCACAATTAAATTTATAATCACAATTAAAAAAATATCTGTTTGACCAGGGTTATTTCTCTTTTTGAAATAAATCATATGCACAGACCATATTTCAAGTAAAACTGAATACTACCAAACTCGTCCAATTCTGTGAAAATGTCTAATACCAAAATAGAATAGTAAAATCCACCTTAAAATTTTGAAAATTCATTCATCAGGAATTTTTTTATTTTTAAAAAGAAGAAAACTGAAGATATCTTTTTTTTGACATTGGTAAAAAGTGGGGGCTCCATTTTCTCAACATAACCTTTGCAATAGTTTCTATCATCCAGAAAAACAATATAGAAAATACAAGAAGTTTCATGCTCAAGTATTTCGCCGTAATTTGATCCATCATATCATTTATAACACAACTGCAGTTCATTAACATTGATATTAACTGCAGTTTATAACACAAATACTCACAAAGTAAACAAGAAAAAAAAAATCTGATTCACCGAAAGAAGAACACATCGACTTCTCTAAGAAAAAAAAAGAGAGTTAACTACAAATATAGAAAGAAGTAAGATTCAATATATATACCTACAAAGTTGTAGCTGTCGAACATATTCCTTCAAAGATGCATAGGGAATAATTCTAACAGTTTTAACGAAAACCATTCTTTCGCAAGGGCATAACGGCCCGAAAAATAAAAATTTAGTCAACCTATAGGGAATAATTTGCATATTTTAGAGCTTTAGAAGAATAAATTTGATAATTAGTAGGGATAACACTATTCTGAGACCCATTTTGTTCTGCTTAAATTGGAAATTACTGTTCTATGTTACTTTCCCCTATGGACAAACTATCTCATAAACAAATTTGAATTTTGATTTCTTTGGAACAATGCAACTAAAGATCAAGGTAGAAGGAATAATAACAAATAGACGCAATCATTTATTATACATTGATGCAAAATAAAGAATATAATTGTGAAATGACTTCAGAATCTAGAGAGGAGTGCAGAGGACAAGAAGCCTCCCAAGAAGTAAAAATGGCCTCATAGCAAGATATTAACATCTGAAAGCATAAAGCTTTCAACTTGATAAATCTGGTTTCTTTCTTTCCATTCCCTTGGCTAATTTCTAAATAACAAACTGAACTGAAAGAAGTCCTTTGTAAACTGATGTTGTCGATATACAGTACAAAAAAAAAAAAAAAATCAGAGAATTCAAATTAATAACTTAAGAGAGGTTATGCATATTGATAACCACTGATCTGCATTATCAATTAAAAGAAAACGAAGAAAAGAAATTTAATTAGCAATGGCTACATTTAAGAGTGCAGCAAATAATTCCACAGTTGCAGCAAAGTTAGGCATGTTTCCATATTGTCGCATTATGATAAAAAAAACATGAAACACAAATTCTATGAGAGCACTAATTATGGAAGCCTTGCTAAAGTGTCCTCCTGTTAGAGAATGAGACAATTTGGATTCTTATATAATATTGAAAAGCATTTTGATCACATATTGCCTTTCATCATTAGGTGCAAATTCCAATTAAAATGAAACTGCTGATACAGTTCCTTTCTCTCATTAATTGTATGTAATATGTACTTTAGAAATCTGCTTTTCTTATGTAATATTTTGGGCTCTGTTTAGAGCAAGAATAAATTAAGTAGTAACATTTGGAGCTCTATATAGTGGGCGAATTCTGACTGCATTAGCAAAACTTCTTCTCAGTATTTAATTATACAGCATGAATTCTGTATGGTATTGGTTTAACTATATGGTAATGGTTGGAAGAGACCAAAGTGAGGAGAGGAATTTCATGAACACTATAGCACTCCAAACTGTAATTACGGAGTTTTCAAAAAGAAACTATAGATCATCTACCTTTCACTTGTGTGGAGATCCGCAGCGAGGAGATCGGCGGCGAAGGGGTCACTTGGCGAGGAGAACGACATGTTAGCATTTCCATAAATATGGATCAATTAATCATATTCAAATTTAGATTTACTATAGATAAAGGTCAATCCTAACAGATATAGGACTACTTGATATGGTATATCTTATTCCGTTCCCATCTATTTAAAGTTTAAATAGAATCCTAATCAGACTTTGATGGGAAATCGATCTGGACTCTATATAAAGAGGGGTATTGGTCCTGCCACTTTCTCATAAGCATTCTGGTAAGAATTACCATCGGTTCCACACCATACGGAAGAGTGCATGAGAAAGGAGGAGAAACCAAATCACCCAAATTCGGTTGGTGAATTTCAGATCATAGCCGGACTTCTCGCTTCCGCAAGTTGATAAAGAACTTCTTCTCTATAGCGCTCTGTGAGTTATTTTATTTTATATATGATCCTAAATATTGGTATGTGTTTTATTTATTATTGTTTTACATATCTATAAAGATCCATCACGACAGTGACAAGCTCGCCGGCGAGGAGATCGGCGGTGAGAGCTCGCCGGGGAGGAGATCGGCGGCGAGGGGCTCACCGGCGAGGATAACGACAGTGAGAAGCTCGCCGGCAAGGAGATCGATGGAGAGAGGCTCACCGGCGAGAAGATCGGCGACGATGAGCTCGTCGCCTATGAGGTCGCCGGCGAGGAGATCGACGGAGAGGGGCTCGCCGGCGAGAAGATCGTCGCCTATGAGTCGCCGGCGAGGAGTTCGTCGGTGAGGAGCTCGCCGGCGAGCGGTTGCCGAGGAGAAGAGGGAGAGGGTGGGGAGATTGAGACGTTTGTGGGAAATGGGTTTGGGGAATTTTTTTAAAATTTAGTGTTCAGGTAAGGGAAGTGAGTGGGAGGGCAAGCGTAATTTTTTTTTTTTTTTTTTTTGGAGGAAATGATGTCGGTTTTTTTGTTCTTTTTAATAAAATGCACGGGAAGCCTCCAAATTATGGGGCATTAGAATAGCCTTTTAATTTTAATTATTATTTTTATTAAGACTATTTATCTTTTAATTTTTTAACAAAATTATTAATTTTTTAATTAAAATTAAAAATTTATTAAATTTATCAATATTTTTATCAAATTTAGTCAGTTTAGTTAATTTTTAACAAATAAGTTAAAATAATTAATAGCTAAGAACTAATTAATAAAGATTTAAAATTTTAAAAAATTAACTAAGTTAATTAAAATAACTAGGAGGTGTAAATAAAAAAATTAAAGTTAATTTGCATGTGATTTTAGAGGGAGAGTAAGCAAATATATTAATTTGTGGTAATTTTTTTCGCTACCATATGTGATCATATAGTGATGACAAAATAGGCATTTAGTGGCGAAAATAATATTGACATTTTAAGTTAATTAGGTGATAATTTTTTTATCGCCACCATATATAACCTTACAGTGACGACCAATTAGTAATTTAGTGGCAAAAGTAATATTACCACTTTAAATTAATTAATCGGTGGTGATTTTTCTTATCGCCACCATAGATAAATGTATAGTGGCAAAAAAATAGTTATTTAGTGGCGATTATAGTATTGCCACTTTAAGTCAATTAATCGGTGGCAAACATTTTTATTGCCACCATAGGTAACTATATGGTGGCGACAAATTTTGTCGCCACTTTATTTTTGCCACCAATGCTATCTTTTCTTGTAGTGATGCTTCTGTATGTGAAAATTGTATTCTAGGAAAGCATCACAGGAACTTTTTTCCCCAAGAAACAACAATTGGTGAGCTAAAGAAGTATTGGAAGTTATGAATGCTAATATTTGTGGACCGATGTAGACACCGTCATCAGCAGCAACTACTATCTTATGGTTTTCGTGGATGACTATAGTTAGATGACTTTGGTCTGTTTATCAAGAATATATCTAAAGCTTTTGATACTTTTTAGGAAATCCAAATTTTGGTCGAGAATGAAACTAGTTGTTATATGAAAACCCTCCATATAGATTGAGGGAAAGAATTTATGTCTGATAAATTTGAAAATTCTTATGAAGCTTATGATATTCGCAGGCAGTTGACGATCAGTTACACCGCTCAGCAGAACGATGTTGCTAAGTGCAAATATCAAAGTTTAGTGGAGATAGAAAAAAGCATGTTGACAGCAAGAAGTCTTCCGAGCAAATTTTGAGCAGAAAAGGTATCTATTGCAAGATACATTCTTAACAGAAGCCCAACTTAGCGCGGGAGAATATCACCCCATATGAAGTATGGATGGGCTAAAAGCCAAAGGTAAAACACTTTAAAATATTTGGATCAGTTGCTTTTGTTCATATTTTTATCACAAAATCGGCATAAATTGGATATAATAGCGAAAGGAATATTTTTGTGGGCTATAGATAAAGAAGTAAGGCCTATCGATCTTATTACCTTGCTACTAACTCCTTACTTATAAGTCTTGATACTATATTTGATGAAAAGAAAAATCTTGAGATTGAAGTGCAAAGTTGTAGAATAATCGGCTACTTTCGATGCTCGAAGATGAAACAGTAGCTGAAAATAGAAATAATGGTGAAAATATACATCATAAGGTTCACCGCAAATTTCACAAGAAACTTCTCCAGAAACGACACGGAGAAAAGTAAAATTACTTAAAAAAAATATGCGAGCAGTGCATGTCCACACATGTTGATGATTACATATCTTCAAGGAGATGACAAAGTCTGATTTTGTGCAAGGTCATGGATAAAAAAAATTCCAGCGCAAAAGATAAATAAAACCTGAAACCTTGTTAAATAGCCTATAGAAATAGAAGTTAACAAATTAAAGTGGATATACAAGACAAAATATAATTTAAATGGATCAATCAGAAAATAAAAGCGTGACTTATTGCAAAGGTTATTTACAGCAAACATGTATTAATTTTAAGGCTAAATTGTAGAAAAATCTCTTATAAATACCGATTTTTTTATTTTTCCTTCCTAACTTTTAAAAACGTATATTTTACCCCCTTCGCATTTTAAGTTGTTGCATTTAGTCCCCTCTGTAAGGGTTTCATCACTATTCCGTCCATTTATAATTTATACTGAAAATGCCCTTCAAAATGATAGAAATATATTTAAAAATTATTTTTTCATTATATAAGAAGTAAAGACAATTTTGTCATTTTTTTTTATCTCTATTAAGCCCTCCCCCTTGAAAATATTTTTGAAATTTTAAGAGGGCAAAATATAAATTTTTGGAAGTCAGAAAAGAAAAGTGTAAAAGCGGGTATTTATAGAAAGTTTTTTTGCAATTTAGCATAATTTTAATAAAACATTTGTATCTATAGCTAGATTTGATACTATTTGAATTGTTTTGGCTTGGGCTACACAAAATAAGTAGAAAGTTTTTCAATTTGATGTTAAATCAGTTTTTGCTAATAGATTTTTGGATGAGAAAACTTTTATTGAGCGGCCACAAAGTTACAAAATTAAAGAACAATAAGATAAAGTTTACTGGCCACAAAAGGCATTGTATGGAGTGAAACAGACTCCAAAATCTTGGTATAATCAGATCAATTCGCATTTTGATTGAAAAGAATTTTTTAAAAGTGAAAGTGAGCCCACACTTTATATTAAGTCTCAAGGTATGGAGATTTTAATTGTCAGCCTTTATGTTGATGACTTAATTTATACCAGAAACAATAACAGGTTGATTGACGAATTTAAGAAAAAGTATGATGACTAAGTTTGAGATGACTGATTTTGGCTCTATGAATTATTTTTTGGGTCTTGAAGTAAATCAAGAAGATAGTAGAATTTTCATTTATTAGGAAAGAAAATATCTTAGTGACTTGCTTGAGAAGTTTTATATGAGAAATTGCGATCTTGTGTAAAATCCGATGAGTATGAATATGATGAGTATGAATATGTTGTCGTCGGATGATGGAGAAGAAAAGGTTGATGCAACTTTATATAGAAGCTTCTTTTTTTTTTGAGAGAGAGAAAGGTAGCACGCAACCTGCTTCGTTTATTTTTTTTTATAAATAAACTTAGGTAGAAATGTGAATCAACTAGGATTCGAACTCGGGACCTCGGGTACCAACCACCAAACCCTTTGTCACTTGCGCTAGGGACGGTCGGTAACTTTATATAGAAGCTTGATAGGCAGTTTAGTCTACATTGGTAACAGCAAACCAGACAAAATGTATGACTTCTTTATTCTCGAGGTTTATGCAAAGCCCAAGTGAGTTCCGATGGGAAGCAAAGAAAACGATATTAAGATACTTGAAAAGACAAGTGATCACAGACTATGGTATACTAACACTAATGAATTTTTTTTTTTTTCTTTAGTTGTTCTAATAGTGATTGGGTAGGTTCATTAGATGATCGAAGAAGCACGAGCGGGTTCTTCTTCAACCTTCGTGCAAGAGCATTTTGTTGGTCTTCAAAGAAGCAGCAGTCGACGGCCCTATCATCTTCAGAAGCCGAATATATTGCAGTGACAACTGCTACATCTCAAGGAATTTGGATATGGCGAATTCTAGCATATTTGAAACACGAAGAAAAAGACCCGACCGTGACCCAATGCAGCAGTCAACTATTGTGATAGCGAAGATTAATCCGGTTCATAGTAGTCGGACCAAAAACTTGAATTGCAACATCACTTTATACATGAATAGATCCCTAATGGTTAAGAAAAATTGATACACTACAATACAGAAGAGCAGATGGCCGATATTTTCACAAAGCCACTACTGTTGAAGAGACTAATATTTTGCCGAGAAAATATTAGTGTGGTAAACATTAGCATCATCGGGGAGTGCTAGAGATGATGCTACTTAGAGTGGCATTAGAATTAGATTATTTATTTTATCACTTATTGGATTTGGTTGTTTAAATTGTATTTAAGTTGAACTCTAATTAGGAGTAGGCCAGACTTTATTTAATTTTCTATATATAGTTGGCATGGCAGCATATTTAATTAAGTTGAAGCATCTTAATTAATCGAAGTGGCCGCTGTTGCACCCATGCAGCACAAAGACAAGATTGGGCAGGATGGTATGGGTGGGTGGGGGACGCGACTGTTGGATTATGTAAAGTCATGTTCCGAGTCGATATATAGAGTTTGACTCTAATTGGATCTAATCTTGTTCTAAAAGATTAGAGATTATCTAGAATCACTTTAAAGAGGATTCCTAGTATGATTCCTAAGAGGATATATGGTGACTAGAGATGAATAGGACTTGGATGAAAGGCGAAAATTATTTCCTACTAGAATTAGAATTTTAGGGCTATATAAATCCTTATAATTAATATTTTAGATTATGAGCTTCATTGAAAAATACCCTAATTGAGAGGAAAACGTAGAGAGCTCCTGAGAGAGAGTTTCTTGTAATCCAATCTTACTCATTTGTACTTTTGTGTCGTGGATTAATCGAAGAGCGCATTGAGGTAGTCTTGCCCGTGGACGTAGGTTGACTCATGATTGGCCGAGCCACGTAAATCTTGTGTTCTTGTATTCTCTTGTTTTCTTTATTGCTTTGTTATCCTCGTGCTTATTTTTCTACGATCATTCTCGTCTCTTACGTCTACGAAAGATCCTGTTTCCGCTGCGCTCGTGTGCTGTGTGGGTTTGAGGTGTGCTTGGTAACCCCACGGCCGGTTCCCCGTCAATTGGTATCAGAGCGTTTGGTTCTTTGTAGTACGTTGACGGTGAAACGATGGCGGGAAAAGTTACAGCGACGAAGTATGAGGTTCCTCAATTTGATGGAACGAATTTCGCGTTGTGGAAACTGAAGATGCAAGCAGTCTTGATTAAAGATGCTTGTGAGATCGCCCTGCAAGGAAAGGAGAAAAAGTCGGAAGGGATGATGGATAAGCTATTTGAAGAGAAAGACAAGATGGCTTTGGCAAACCTATATTGGGCACTTGATGATTCGGTGCTATTCAATGTGAAGACCGAGACTACCGCAAAATGAATTTGGGATAAATTGAAGAATCTCTATGAAGGAAAGTCATTGGTGAATAAAATCTTCTTGAGACGGCAATTGTACAATCTAAAGATGAAGGACGGGGTACCGGTACAAGAGCATCTAAGTTCATTCAACTCTATTGTGAGCAAGCTTGCGGCCCTAGACGTTAGAATCGATGAAGAAGAAAAAGCAAGTATTTTACTTTGTTCGATGCC
Organism: Puya raimondii; assembly: GCA_016920855.1. NCBI lineage: Eukaryota > Viridiplantae > Streptophyta > Magnoliopsida > Poales > Bromeliaceae > Puya > Puya raimondii. Next base: position 25,007,823 of record JABWPP010000049.1, read on the forward strand.
GGAATCTCGGGATAATTTGATTATGAACTTGAGCCACGTTGAAACCCTTAAGATGGAGTCGGTTTTTGCATCATTACTTACCGAGGAGATGAGGCGAAAGTCTAGCCAAGGAAGCTCTTCGGGGGAGGCTATGATAGCACAGGGAAAACCTTTCGAGAGGGCGCGTGGTGATCGAGGGAGGTCAAGATCAAAGTCCAAGGGCAAAAAGAAAGTAAAGTGCTGGAATTGTGGAAAGTCGGGGCACGTGAAAAAGGATTGCCGGGTTAAAGGAGTTGATGGTAAATCCGATTCGAGCAATTTTCAAGATAACGTAGCCGAAGCGGATGCTAAGTCGGCTAGTTCGGAGGACGGAGATGCGTTGTCCGCATTAGATAGATCCGATCTTATTTATCATTGGATCTTAGATTCGAGAGCGTCGTTCCATATGACTCCCTATAGGGAGTGGTTTCATACTTACAAGTCATGGGATGGTGGAGTTATCTATTTGGGTGACAACACGGCATGTCCGGTGGTTGGAGTGGGAGACGTTCGGATCAAGATGTTTGATGGTGTTATTCGGACGGTTTCTAATGTTCGGCATGTTCCTACACTTCGAAAAAGTCTTCTATCACTTGAAATATTTTGCAAACAAGGGCTTAGATTTGTCGGCGAGAAGGATCATTTGAAGGTATGTCAAGGATGTTTGGTGTTGATGAAAGGAGAGCAAATAGGTGGCCTATATAGATTGGTGGGCGAGACTCAAGTGGGAGAAGCGGTTGTTGCAAGCGCAAAGGTGGAGTCTCCGACGGTGTGGCATCGCCGTTTGGGACACATGAGCGAGCGCGGATTGCAGGTATTATCTAACCGTGAACTTCTTCCGGGTTACAAGTCCGCGCCATTGGATTTCTGTGAAGATTGCATCTACGAAAAGCAACGGAGGTTATCATTCTCTCTATCACATCAAAGAAGTAAGTCGCATCTCGAGTTGATTCATTCGGATACTTGGGAGTCGCCCGATAGTTCATTGGGCGGGTGTTTTTACTTTGTTTCTTTTATTGATGATTATTCTCGGAAGGCTTGGATGTATATCCTAAAGCGGAAGTCCGACGTATTTGAAATTTTTAAGAAATTTAAAGCTCTTGTGGAAAATAAAAAGGGTTTAAAAATTAAGTGCTTACGTTCCGATAACGGAGGGGAGTGTTGTTCAAGAGAATTTGATGAGTTTTGTAGTGAACATGGAATTAAGCGGCACCTCACGGTACCCGGTACACCGCAACAAAATGGTGTAGCGGAGGAGAGGTTAAATAGAACACTCATGGAGAGGGCCCGAAGCATGTTGAGTACTTCAAAACTCGACAAGAGATTTTGGGCGGAAGCCGTAAGCACGGCTTGTTACTTGATCAATCGAGCGCCGACAAAATCACTTGATCTGGAAATTCCTGAAGAAGTCTGGAGCGGCAAGCCCGTTGACTACTTCTATCTTCGTGTCTTTGGATGCGACGCTTATGCGTGGATACCAAAGGAGAAGAGGTCCAAATTAGATAAGAACTCTCGGAGGTGCATATTTCTCGGCTACGCGAAAGGTGTTAAGGGGTATCGATTGTGGGATCCTATTACCCACAAGATTGTCGTAAGCTGTGACGTTGTCTTCAACGAAGGGTCCTTTCAAGGCACCAAGGAAAAGCAAGATGATGAGGCTATGGTTCCAATTGAGCTCTTTGAAGCACGCGATGAGGTGCAAGCTGAGCAAGCACAGGAGGACGACGAGGTGGTTGATAATGAACCGGACTTAGAGTCTCATCCGAAAATACAAATTCACCGGTAGAGCCACCAGCGGATTTCGGGCGTCCTAGGAGAGTCATTAGACCTCCTGCGAGGTATGATGACTATATTACTTCATTTACTTCTTCTGCTAACCATGTTAGTGCATATGTTGCTTTGGCGGAGGAAGATGAGCCGACTTCGTATAAGGAGGCTTGTGAGTCGACCAATGCCGGAAAGTGGCAATGCGCGATGGAGGAGGAGATGGAGTCACTTCGGAAGAACAGGACCTGGGAACTTGTTGATTTGCCGAAGGAAAGGAACGCGATCGGATGCCGGTGGGTGTTTAAGGTGAAAAAGGATACGGATGGGAATGTAGAGAGGTTCAAGGCGAGGTTGGTGGTGAAGGGTTATGCTCAGAAGCCAGGCATCGACTTCGATGAGATCTTCTCACCGGTGGTTCGTCTTATCACTATTCGAGTTGTTTTGGCGATCGCGGCGATTATGGATTTAGAGCTCGAGCAGATGGATGTAAAAACGGCATTCTTGAATGGTGACCTGGAGGAGGAGATATATATGTCGCAACCGGAAGGCTTTGTCGAAAGAGGCAGGGAGCATTTCGTTTGTTGCTTGAACAAATCGTTGTACGGCTTGAAACAGGCGCCGAGGTGTTGGTACAAGCGATATGATTCCTTCATTGTGAGTTTGGGCTTTGATAGGCTTGAGGCGGATCATTGTGCACATTTCTGTGGATACGATGACGGGAACTTCAGTAATTTGCTATTATATGTCGACGATATGGTGGTCGCGGGAAATAGCAAAGGCCGGATATCTACCCTGAAGACTCAGTTAGCCGGTGAGTTCGATATGAAGGACTTAGGAGCCGTGAACCAAATACTCGGGATGAAGGTACTACGGGAGAGAAAGAATAGGAAGATTTGGCTTTCACAAAAGGGTTATGTAGAGAAGGTTCTGCGGCGCTTCAATATGCAGAACGCAAAGCCAGTTTCTATCCCGTTTCCGATTCATTTAAAATTATCGGCGGAGCAATCACCGGGTACGAAAGCAGAAAAGGCCGACATGGCTCGGGTACCGTATTCATCTGCAGTAGGGAGCCTTATGTTTGCCATGGTGTGTACGAGACCCGACATTGCTCAAGCAGTGGGAGTAGTAAGTCGGTATATGGCGAATCCAGGTTGTGAACATTGGAATGCAGTGAAGTGGATCCTCAGGTATTTGAGGGGCACTGCGGATTTCTCACTCTGTTATGGTTCTGCGGGTTTGGAGTGCGTCGGATATATGGATTCAGATTTTGCAGGAGATAGAGACAGGAGAAAGTCTACTACAGGCTATATTTTCTTTATGGGCGGTGGTGCTATTAGCTGGGAGTCGAAGCTTCAGTCGGTAGTCGCTTTGTCGATGACAGAGGCGGAGTACATAGCGGTGGCACATGCTTATAAGGAGGCTATTTGGTTGAAAAAGCTTTTAGGAGAATTGAAGGTGAAGCAAGATGTGGTGGGAGTGAATTGTGATAGTCAAAGTGCAATACACTTGGCGAAGAATCCTGCGTTTCACTCTTGGACGAAGCACATTGATATTCGCTATCACTTTGTAAGAGACGTTGTGGATGAGGGTCTTATCTCACTTTTAAAAGTTCAAACCGATGCAAATCCAGCAGATATTTTGACGAAGCCGGTGACTCGAGAGAAGTTCAATTGGAGCATTATTTCTCTCGGTCTTGGAGCTACGTGAGGAGAGTGGGAGTTTGGCAAGACTTCCAATTTATTGTTTCATGGTGTTCGACACATGTCTTTAAGTGGGAGAATTGTTGGATTATGTAAAGCCATGTTCCGAGTCGATATGTAGAGTTTGACTCTAATTGGATCTAATCTTGTTCTAAAAGATTAGGGATTGTCTAGGATCACTTTAAAGAGGATTCCTAGTAGGATTCCTAAGAGGATATATGGTGACTAGAGATGAATCGGACTTGGATGGAAGGCAAAAATTGTTTCCTACTAGAATTAGGATTTTAGGGCTATATAAACCCTTGTAATTAATATTTTAGATTATGAGCTTCATTGAAAAATACCCTAATTGAGAGGAAAACGTAGAGAGCTCCTAAGAGAGAGTTTCTTGTAATCCAATCTTACTCCTTTGTACTTTTGTGCCGTGGATTAATCGAAGAGCGCATTGAGGTGGTCTTGCCCGTGGACGTAGGTTGACTCATGGTTGGCCGAACCACGTAAATCTTGTGTTCTTGTATTCTCTTGTTTTCTTTATTGCTTTGTTATCCTCGTGCTTATTTTTCTACGATCGTTCTCGTCTCTTACGTCTACGAAAGATCCTATTTCCGCTGCACTCGTGTGCAGTGTGGGTTTGAGGTGTGCTTGGTAACCCCACGGCCGGTTCCCTTTCAATTGGTATCAGAGCGTTTGGTTTTTTGTAGTACGTTGACGGTGAAACGATGGCGGGAAAAGTTACAGCGACGAAGTATGAGGTTCCTCGATTTGATGGAACGAATTTCGCGTTGTGGAAACTGAAAATGCAAGCAGTCTTGATTAAAGATGCTTGTGAGATCGCCCTGCAAGGAAAGGAGAAAAAGCCGGAAGGGATGACGAATAAGCTATTTGAAGAGAAAGACAAGATGGCTTTGGCAAACCTATATTTGGCACTTGATGATTCGGTGCTATTCAATGTGGAGACCGAGACTACCGCAAAAGAGATTTGGGATAAATTGAAGAATCTCTATGAAGGATAGTCATTGGTGAATAAAATCTTCTTGAGACGGCAATTGTACAATCTAAAGATGAAGGACGGGATACCGGTACAAGAGCATCTAAGTTCATTCAACTCTATTGTGAGCAAGCTTGCGGCCCTAGACGTTAGAATCGATGAAGAAGAAAAAGCAAGTATTTTACTTTGTTCGATGCCGGAATCTTGAGATAATTAGATTATGAACTTGAGCCACGTTGAAACCCTTAAGATGGAGTCGGTTGTTGCATCATTACTTACCGAGGAGATGAGGCGAAAGTCTAGCCAAGGAAGCTCTTCGGGGGAGGCTATGATAGCACGGGGAAGACTTTTCGAGAGGGAGCGTGGTGATCGAGGGAGGTCAAGATCAAAGTCCAAGGGCAAAAAGAAAGTAAAGTGCTGGAATTGTGGAAAGTCGGGGCACGTGAAGAAGGATTGCCGGGTTAAAGGAGTTGATGGTAAATCCGATTCGAGCAATTTTCAAGATAACGTAGCCGAAGCGGATGCTAAGTCGGCTAGTTCGGAGGACGGAGATGCGTTGTCCGCATTAGATAGATCCGATCTTATTTATCATTGGATCTTAGATTCGGGAGCGTCGTTCCACATGACTCCCTATAGGGAGTGGTTTCATACTTACAAGTCATGGGATGGTGGAGTTATCTATTTGGGTGACAACAAGGCATGTCCGGTGGTTGGAGTGTGAGACGTTCGGATCAAGATGTTTGATAGTATTATTCGGACGGTTTCTAATGTTCGGCATGTTCCTACACTTAGAAAAAGTCTTTTGTCACTTGAAATATTTTGCAAACAAGGGCTTAGATTCGTCGGCGAGAAGGATCATTTGAAGGTATGTCAAGGATGTTTGGTGTTGATGAAAGGAGAGCAAATAGGTGGCCTATATAGATTGGTGGGCGAGACTCAAGTGGGAGAAGCGGTTATTGCAAGCGCAAAGGTGGAGTCTCCGACGGTGTGGCATCGCCGTTTGGGACACATGAGCGAGCGCGGATTGCAGGTATTATCTAACCGTGAACTTCTTCCGGGTTACAAGTCCGCGCCATTGGATTTCTGTGAAGATTGCATCTACGGAAAGCAACGGAGATTATCATTCTCTCTATCACATCAAAGAAGTAAGTTGCATCTCGAGTTGATTCATTCGGATACTTGGGAGTCGCCCGATAGTTCGTTGGGCGGGTGTTTTTACTTTGTTTCTTTTATTGATGATTATTCTCGGAAGGCTTGGGTGTATATCCTAAAGCGAAAGTCCGACGTGTTTGAAATTTTTAAAAAGTTTAAAGCTCTTGTGGAAAATGAAAAGGGTTTAAAAATTAAGTGCTTACGTTCCGATAACGGAGGGGAGTGTTGTTCAAAAGAATTTGATGAGTTTTGTAGTGAACATAGAATTAAGCGGCACCTCACGGTGTACACCGCAACAAAACGGTGTAGCGGAGGAGAGGTTAAATAGAACACTCATGGAGAGGGCCCGAAGCATGTTGAGTACTTCAAAACTCGACAAGAGATTTTGGGCAGAAGCCGTAAACACGGCTTGTTACTTGATCAATCGAGCGCCGACTAAATCACTTGATCTGGAAATTCCTGAAGAAGTCTGGAGCGGCAAGCCCGTTGACTACTCCTATCTTCGTGTCTTTGGATGCGACGCTTATGCGTGGATACCAAAGGAGAAGAGGTCCAAATTGGATAAGAACTCTCGGAGGTGCATATTTCTCGGCTACGCGAAAGGTGTTAAGGGGTATCGATTGTGGGATCCTATTACCCACAAGATTGTCGTAAGCCGTGACGTTGTCTTCAACGAAGGGTCCTTTCAAGGCACCAAGGAAAAGCAAGATGATGAGGCTATGGTTCCAATTGAGCTCTTTGAAGCACGCGATGAGGTGCAAGCTGAGCAAGCACAGGAGGACGACGAGGAGGTTGATAATGAACCGGACTTGGAGTCTCCGCAATCATCCGAAAATACAAATTCACCGGTGGAGCCACCAGCAGATTTCGGGCGTCCTAGGAGAGTCATTAGACCTCCTGCGAGGTATGATGACTATATTACTTCATTTACTCCTTCTGCTAACCATGTTAGTGCATATGTTGCTTTGGCGGAGGAAGATGAGCCGACTTCGTATAAGGAGGCTTGTGAGTCGACCAATGCCGGAAAGTGGCAATGCGCGATGGAGGAGGAGATGGAGTCACTTCAGAAGAACAGGACCTGGGAACTTGTTGATTTGCCGAAGAAAAGGAACGCGATCGGATGCCGGTGGGTGTTTAAGGTGAAAAAGGATACGGATGGGAATGTAGAGAGGTTCAAGGCGAGGTTGGTGGTGAAGGGTTATGCTCAGAAGCCGGGGATCGACTTCGATGAGATCTTCTCACCGGTGGTTCGTCTTGCCACTATTCGAGTTGTTTTGGCGATCGCGGCGATTATGGATTTAGAGCTTGAGCAGATGGATGTAAAAACGGTATTCTCGCATGGTGACCTGGAGGAGGAGATATATATGTCGCAACCGGAAGGCTTTGTCGAAAGAGGCAGGGAGCATTTCGTTTGTCGGTTGAACAAATCGTTGTACGGCTTGAAACAGGCGCCGAGGTGTTGGTACAAGCGATTTGATTCCTTCATTGTGAGTTTGGGCTTTGATAGGCTTGAGGCGGATCATTGTGCATATTTCTGTGGATACGATGACGGAAACTTCTGTATTTTGCTATTATATGTCGACGATATGGTGGTCGCGGGAAATAGCAAAGGCCGGATATCTACCCTGAAGACTCATTTAGCCGGTGAGTTTGATATGAAGGACTTAGGAGCCGTGAACCAAATACTCGGGATGAAGGTACTACGGGAGAGAAAGAATAGAAAGGTTTGGCTTTCACAAAAGGGTTATGTGGAGAAGGTTCTACGGCGCTTCAATATGCAGAACGCAAAGCCAGTTCTACCCCGTTTTCTATTCATTTGAAATTATCGGCCAAGCAATCACCGGGTACGAAAGCAGAAAAGGCCGACATGGCTCGTGTACCATATTCATCGGCAGTAGGGAGCCTTATGTTTGCCATGGTGTGTACGAGACCCGACATTGCTCAAGCAGTGGGAGTAGTAAGTCGGTATATGGCGAATCCAGGTTGTGAACATTAGAATGCAGTGAAGTGGATCCTCAGGTATTTGAGGGGCACTGCGGATTTCTCACTCTGTTATGGTTCTGCGGGTTTGGAGTGCGTCGGATATATGGATTCAGATTTTACAGGAGATAGAGACAGGAGAAAGTCTACTACGGGCTATATTTTCTCTATGGGCGGTGGTGCTATTAGCTGGGAGTCGAAGCTTCAGTCGGTAGTCGCTTTGTCGACGACAGAGGCGGAGTACATAGCGGTGACACATGCTTATAAGGAGGCTATTTGGTTGAAAAAGCTTTTAGGAGAATTGAAGGTGAAGTAAGATGTGGTGGGAGTGAATTGTGATAGTCAAAGTGCAATACACTTGGCGAAGAATCCGGCGTTTCACTCTCGGACGAAGTACATTGATATTCGCTATCACTTTGTAAGAGACGTGGTGGATGAGGGTCTTATCTCAATTTTAAAAGTTCATACCGATGCAAATCCAGCAGATATTTTGACGAAGCCGGTGACTCGAGAGAAGTTCAATTGGAGCATTATTTCTCTCGGTCTTGGAGCTACGTGAGGAGAGTGGGAGTTTAGCAAGACTTCCAATTTATTATTTCATGGTGTTCGACACATGTCTTTAAGTGGGAGAATTGTTGGATTATGTAAAGCCATGTTCCGAGTCGATATGTAGAGTTTGACTCTAATTGGATCTAATCTTGTTCTAAAAGATTAGGGATTGTCTAGGATCACTTTAAAGAGGATTTCTAGTAGGATTCCTAAGAGGATATATGGTGACTAGAGATGAATCGGACTTGGATGGAAGGCGAAAATTATTTCCTACTAGAATTAGAATTTTAGGGCTATATAAACCCTTGTAATTAATATTTTAGATTATGAGCTTCATTAAAAATATCCTAATTGAGAGGAAAACGTAGAGAGCTCCTAAGAGAGAGTTTCTTGTAATCCAATCTTACTCCTTTGTACTTTTGTGTCGTGGATTAATCGAAGAGCGCATTGAGGTGGTCTTGCCCGTGGACGTAGGTTGACTCATGGTTGGCCGAACAACATAAATCTTGTGTTCTTGTATTCTCTTGTTTTCTTTATTGCTTTGTTATCCTCGTGCTTATTTTTCTGCGATCGTTCTCGTCTCTTACGTCTACGAAAGATCCTGTTTTCGCTGCGCTCGTGTGCTGTGTGGGTTTGAGATGTGCTTGGTAACCCCACGGCCGGTTCCCCTTCAGCGACAGGTAGGGCCTGACAAAAAGTATAACTCATTGACGGCTTTCGAAGGCTAAAGCACCTCAATTGGGGCCTCAAGCTCACTGAACCACGAACCACTGCAGCTGGCCGGGGTGGTAGAAGGGGAATACGCCAGCATGCTTGCTCGTCGACACGCACCACTTTGTAAGATAGGGGGTGCCCAAGGATCTATCTAGAGTATATCAATCACCTAGAGGGGGGTGAATAGGTGTATAAACAAAAATCACAAATCTCAATGCGATAAAGTAATGCGGAAAATAAAATCAGCACACCGAGATTTACGTGGGAAACTCCACCTTGGAGAAAAACCCACGGGACCAACACGCGATAACAATCCACTAAGAATAAAAGATTACAAGGTGATTACCGACTCCACGGACTTAACCTCTCCTTCGTCTTCAGCGGATCTCGCGCACCAACGGGTTGTCCACGCCCCACGTTCGAGTCCACGAACGCCACGTCCCGAATCCACGAGACGCCCAACTTCGAATCCACGAAGTCAACACCACGTCGAATCCACGACGCCCACTCGAATCCACGAGCACCAACGATCCGAATCCACGAACCGTCCAACTTCGAATCCACGAAGTCTTGATCACGCCGAATCCACGACGCCACTCGAATCCACGAGCAAGAACAAATAACGTTGATGTGTAACGTTGGTGATGGTTTATTGCTTAGAATAATATTGAAAATCTGTGGGAATAATCTCTAAGCAATCCTCAAATTGATTATAAAAGAATATTAGAAATTAGAGCACCATGAATCAATTTGAGAGAAGCTTGATGTAGAAGATGAGGAAAACGGTTACCTACAAGATTCTAGGGTTTCTAAAAGATAATATGTGATTCACCATGTTTTAGAGACTCCCCCACATCATATTTATAGGTTAGAAGCAATCCGAAATAGATTAGGATTAAAAAACAGTTTTTAGAAGGTTTGGAAGCAAACCGATTTCGACTAGGATTGAAAAACTGATTTTAGAAAGGTTTGGAACCAAATTAGGATTGCTAAGATATTTTAAGGAATATACCATCTTATTTACATGTTTGGGAGACATTAGAATCAAAGTAGGATTGAAAAATAACTTTCCAAAACTTTGCAACGAGTCGGGGTCCGGACCGCGGGTATGGGGTCCGGACCTTGACACTCTCCAGGCGTTTCATTGTCCGGACCTCAGCCATCAGGGTCCGGACCCGGTCTGCAAAACAGCCTGGGGTCCGGACCTCAGCCCTCAGGGTCCGGACCTCCGCCCTCAGGGTCCGGATCTCATCCTCAGGATCCGGACCCTCCCTGCGTGACAGCCAGGGAGGCGTACGGGTTCCGGACCTCACCTTCCAGGGTCCGGACCGGGTCTGCGAACCAGCATAACCTGCTTACGGGTTCCGGACCTTATGTTCCAGGGTCCGGACCTCGTAGTTGGAAAACTCATTTTTTACAATTTAAAACACTTTGAATCCATTCTAAAGTCTTCCAAACACTTGTAAATAATTATAAATCATCATCAAGATTATTTAAACTTACCAAGCATCGTGAATTCATACGTTGAGTCTTCGAGTCTTCAAACTTCGTCTCTTCTTCTTTGAACCTTCAAGACTCCGACTCACTTCACGAAATATGCCAATATAAAATCCGTAACAATCTCCCCCTTTGGCAATTTCGTGACAAAACACAAAAATACATAAAACACTCACGATGCTCATCTCTCTAAAAATGAAATTCATTGCCATCACCAAAACAATGAACTTCTCGCGTGAAAGATCCAAAGGAAAAATAAAATTACAATTTAGTAACTCCTAAAACAAACTCTATAACTTAGACAAACATGGAGTCTTGAAGTCTTGAGAGACCTGCAAAATATTTTCATTCTCCACGAACAAAGTTAGTAGAAAAAATATCAAAATCGCTCCCCCTTTGTTCATGCAATCTCTCCCCCTATGTTTATGCGTCTAAGTTATCATTACCTCTCTCCCCCGTTTTGTCAAAAATTGCCAAAAGAGAAACACCAAAAATAGAGAGAAGTTCGAGAGAAATCAATCAAAATACAAGTTGAAAGCTTTTCAATTTTGAAACCACTTGTTATAAAATTTCAAGCAATGTTAGTGCATGAGAAATATAAATTCACATTGACTTCTTTCAATCCCTATTAATTTCATAACAATGAAGAATTTTACTACACAATCACCATAATGTAGATAAAATAATATCCGATTTCTTAATTCATATAAACTTCAAAAATAAGTCATCAAAGATAAACTAAAGGCTCAAAAGCTATCAAGATGTAAACGGATTATGAAGATGACTTAAGAGATTCATCAAAGAGACATAAATTTTGTCGCACAAACATTCAAATTTGAGATAAAACAAATAGCACAAGGGGTGGCTCTTTGAGCATCTTTCATATATGTGGACCACCTTATAACACCGAAAACTAAAAATTGTGAGATTTTTTCTTTTGCATGCTTTTGCACTTATATATTTTTTTTTCGGATATGCAATTCAATTCTCATGTGGTAGCTGCACACACTAACCGGACGACCGGGGTGGCAGCTCTTTCCTCCATGTGGTGGTAGTTTTCGCACTCCTTTAAGGATGCAACTATTTCCACATCTTTCAAAGCATATGAGTATTTCATTTTATATAATAATAACTCCCCCTCGCTTATGCAATCTCTTAGTTGAAAGAATATGTGACAAATTTTAGTCCATAAGAGAATGACTATTCATCAAATTCAACACACACAACCGAGATAGGTTAAGCTCCTAGAGATTACACATGATTGCCTAAATTTGAAGAATATAAGTATGAAGAATTCTCATAATAAATTATCTTCAAATATAATGAAAATAAAGTAAAACCGATAATTAATATGAGATTAATTAAGAGTGAATGAAAGTGAACTTATTGATATTCAATGCACTATTTAATGTTCTAATCATTCAAAGAATCCAAAAAATTGTAACAATGAAAATACCAAAACGTGTAATGCAATAACCAAAAGATATGCAATAAAAATCGATCAAAGCACTACACTAAGTCAAAACAAATTAAGACTTTAGAGAAGGAAAGATATCACCTTTCCGAACCCAAACTTGTCGGATTGTTGGTTGCCTTGGTTTGTTGACGTTGGGCACGGTTTGTTTTGACTTTTGATCAACCGTGGGTCTCACCATCGCATTCCGCTTTGGAGTATTTGAGTGTTGTGGCTTTGACTTTCGGTTGACCTCGGGTACTCGACCTTTTTGATGTTGCTTTTGAATCCGTGGGGGTTGTCGAGTGTTGGAAGATGCCAATAGATGCTTAGAAGATGCCACTTGAGTTTTCTTTTTATGGCATGTCTTCTTGATATGTCCTTTCTTTCCGCATCTATGGCATACTTTCTCTTTTACACTTGTTGAGACTTTGGGAATAGAATTTTTTATCTTCTCAACAAATGTCCGCTCATATCCAAGTCCAAGTTTACTTGTTTGACCCAATCCGAGCATATCATCAAGTTTCTTTGTACCGGAGGAGAATTTTTGTATGTCGGACTTGAGTAGATGGACTTGTTTGGTCAAAACTTGGTTGGAAGTATGAATTTTCTTGACTTGATGTTCTAGAAAACCAATCTTTTCTTGATGTGATTTAATCGTCGTCTCCGATTGGTCTAGCTTCTCTTGGAGGATCTTATTGTTCTTCAAAATTTGTTCCCTTTCCTCCGCAAGAGCTTTAGTTGTGGTCTTCAACATTTTATTTTCATCCTCAAGTTCCAATAGACGGTTCCTCAACTTCTTATTGTACTTAGCCATCTTCTTTGATTGCTTAAAAAGTTGTTGATACGCCACTACGAGATTTTCCTCGTCCGACTCTTCTTCGCTCTCATCAAATAGAGGAGGCCGACTAATATTACTACCTTTTTCACCCATTATGAAAGATAAAGCCTAGATCCTGCTCTGATACCAATTGTAAGATAGGGGGTGCCCAAGGATCTATCTAGAGTATATCAATCACCTAGAGGGGGGTGAATAGGTGTATAAACAAAAATCACAAATCTCAATGCGATAAAGTAATGCGGAAAATAAAATCAGCACACCGAGATTTACGTGGGAAACTCCACCTTGGAGAAAAACCCACGGGACCAACACGCGATAACAATCCACTAAGAATAAAAGATTACAAGGTGATTACCGACTCCACGGACTTAACCTCTCCTTCGTCTTCAGCGGATCTCGCGCACCAACGGGTTGTCCACGCCCCACGTTCGAGTCCACGAACGCCACGTCCCGAATCCACGAGACGCCCAACTTCGAATCCACGAAGTCAACACCACGTCGAATCCACGACGCCCACTCGAATCCACGAGCACCAACGATCCGAATCCACGAACCGTCCAACTTCGAATCCACGAAGTCTTGATCACGCCGAATCCACGACGCCACTCGAATCCACGAGCAAGAACAAATAACGTTGATGTGTAACGTTGGTGATGGTTTATTGCTTAGAATAACATTGAAAATCTGTGGGAATAATCTCTAAGCAATCCTCAAATTGATTCTAAAAGAATATTAGAAATTAGAGCACCATGAATCAATTTGAGAGAAGCTTGATGTAGAAGATGAGGAAAACGGTTACCTACAAGCTTCTAGGGTTTCTAAAAGATAATCTGTGATTCACCATGTTTTAGAGACTCCCCCACATCATATTTATAGGTTAGAAGCAATCCGAAATAGATTAGGATTAAAAAACAGTTTTTAGAATGTTTGGAAGCAAACCGATTTCGACTAGGATTGAAAAACTGATTTTAGAAAGGTTTGGAACCAAATTAGGATTGCTAAGATATTTTAAGGAATATACCATCTTATTTACATGCTTGGGAGACATTAGAATCAAAGTAGGATTGAAAAATAACTTTCCAAAACTTTGCAACGAGTCGGGGTCCGGACCGCGGGTATGGGGTCCGGACCTTGACACTCTCCAGGCGTTTCATTGTCCGGACCTCAGCCATCAGGGTCCGGACCCGGTCTGCAAAACAGCCTGGGGTCCGGACCTCAGCCCTCAGGGTCCGGACCTCCGCCCTCAGGGTCCGGATCTCATCCTCAGGATCCGGACCCTCCCTGCGTGACAGCCAGGGAGGCGTACGGGTTCCGGACCTCACCTTCCAGGGTCCGGACCGGGTCTGCGAACCAGCATAACCTGCTTACGGGTTCCGGACCTTATGTTCCAGGGTCCGGACCTCGTAGTTGGAAAACTCATTTTTTACAATTTAAAACACTTTGAATCCATTCTAAAGTCTTCCAAACACTTGTAAATAATTATAAATCATCATCAAGATTATTTAAACTTACCAAGCATCGTGAATTCATACGTTGAGTCTTCGAGTCTTCAAACTTCGTCTCTTCTTCTTTGATCCTTCAAGACTCCGACTCACTTCACGAAATATGCCAATATAAAATCCGTAACACACTTCTGCATTGACACTGAGGTGTGGAAGAAGCGGATTGAGAGGTAGATGGACGAGACATCGGGGGTAGAGGTAGGTGGGATGGGCGGGTGGCGAGCGCTATAGGGAAGATGATGGAGACGGGGAAAGTAGTGGGAGGATGGGAGATCGGGCCCCCGACGATCGGGGCCAGGGTTAGGGCTACGAGGAGACTGAGCCTACTAATATGATTCCAAACAGTCAAGAGAATACAACTTGGTAGAATTTATTTACTTTCAATATGATTTAAAACTTAATTTTGGCTAATCGGCCTCTTCAGCGAGCTATTATCAAATAGGCTTTGCTTGGAAGCTTGTATACAATATACTACGCATTAGTTTAATCCAAGATGGAAAAGTCATTAGAATTGGTAGTACATTATCTTCTAATCACTTGCTTAGGTGATAAAGAGAGTGTTCATATCCACTTATTACACACATGCACGCATGACCCGAGCACGAGCTGAACCAGGCTGCGCGCGGTCTTAGCTATTCATTTTGCTTCACTTAACTTAATATAGCTAACCTGGTTAACCCCTGTCTAAAGGCCCAACCAACATATTACCCGTTGGGTCCTCTTCGGGGCCTGAACCGAGTTGGTCCTTACTGGTCTCCTGAATCAGCAGAACCCTAACCCTACTAGCCACAAGAAATGACTTGCCCTTATTGGATACTTACATTTATATATGAGGGGGTTGTACTCTATAGAAGTTTATACATGTAGGATTATTGGCGCTAACCATTAATCCCAAAAGCTCGAGCTATTAGAATTATGCAACTAATTCACTTAAAGCGTACAGATACAGCGCCCACGGGTCTCGATTGTGACTCGACCCCACCAGCCTCACGCCACGTCGAACATGACTCGGCCCACCAGCCTCACGCCACTTCGAACATGACTCGGCCCAACATGGCCTCCCGCCACAGGCAGGATGCTGGCCCATTTAAGCCAACAATCCTCCCTCCAGCACCTGTACACATTTGCAGCATGGCGGGAATCGAACCCGTGACCACTGGCTCTGATACCACTTGTAGGATCGTTGGCGCTAACCATTAATCCCAAAAGCTCGATCTATTAGAAATACGCAACCAATTCACTTAAAGCGTACAGATACAGCGCCCACGGGTCTCGATTGTGACTCGGCCCCACCAGCCTCACGCCACTTCGAACATGACTCGGCCCACCAGCCTCACGCCATTTCGAACATGACTCGGCCCAACATGGCCTCCCGCCACAGGCAGGATGCTGGCCAATTTAAGCCAACAATCCCCCCTCCAGCACCTGCACACATTCGCAGCATGCGGGAATCGAACCCGTGACCACTGGCTCTGATACCACTTGTAGGATCGTTGGCGCTAACCATTAATCCCAAAAGCTCGAGCTATTAGAAATACACAACCAATTCACTTAAAGCGTACAGATACAGCGCCCACGGGTCTCGATTGTGACTCGGCCCCACCAGCCTCACGCCCCTTCGAACATGACTCGGCCCACCAACCTCACGCCATTTCGAACATGACTCGGCCCAACATGGCCTCCCGCCACAGGCAGGATGCTGGCCCATTTAAGCCAACAATCCTCCCTCCAGCACCTGCACACATTCACAGCATGCGGGAATCGAACCCGTGACCACTGGCTCTGATACCACTTGTAGGATCGTTGGCGCTAACCATTAATCCCAAAAGCTCGAGCTATTAGAAATACGCAACCAATTCACTTAAAGCGTACAGATACAGCGCCCACGGGTCTCGATTGTGACTCGGCCCCACCAGCCTCACGCCACTTCGAACATAACTCGGCCCACCAGCCTCACGCCATTTCGAACATGACTCGGCCCAACATGGCCTCCCGCCACAAGGCAGGATGCTGGCCCATTTAAGCCAACAATACATACACTCTCTCCACTTCTTCTGCTTCTTCTGTTCTTCTTTCACTATTGCTTCCTACTTCCATCAACAGATTTTCAGAGCTCTTCATCCTTGCTTACTATTCTACTTATATATTGCTGGATCTCTAAGAGGCTGGCAGGTTCATATCGCACCATCTTGGAGATGTACCGATAGGATATAGCTCGCAGTCATTGTACCGCTAGAAGTAATCACTGAAATCTCGCTCGTGGAGGGACAATCTCATTTCTAAGACAGTACATTGCACGCCTTGACCCACAAGTAGGGGTGTAATGTGAGCCATGCCGGGCCGGCACGGCCCACATTAGCCGGGACGAAACGGGCCCGGCCCGACCCGGCATCAATTTTCGGCCGGGCCGTGCCGGGCCCAGGCTGCCTAGCCTCCGGCCCAACACGGCCCTTTGGCCCGGAAGGCACGGGCCGTGCCAGGCCAGGCCGTGCTTCGGGTCGGCCTCTTAAAGTATTTATTTTTAAATTTTTTTTAAAAAAATTTAGTATAAAATTTAAAAATATAAATAATAAATATTTTCATTTAAATTAATATTTTGATTAAATCATCAAAAATTTATAAATAATTATAATATAGTAACTATTTAATTTTAAAAAAAAAATAAATAAATTTGTATTATTTTTTTTAAAAAAAAAAGAAATGAGATGGGTTTTTGGTCCATTGGACCAAAACCACTCCTCCCAAGGTCTGCTACCTTGGGAGGAGAGCTCCTGGGGAGGAGGTTGGTCCATTGGACCAAAACCACTCCTCCCAAGGTTTGCTACCTTGGGAGGAGAGCTCCTGGGGAGGCCTCCTCCCCAGGAGCTCAGACCCCAAGGCCCAAGGCAACTTGCCTTGGGCATTGGGGTTCGGGCCGTGCCGGGCCGCCCGCCGCTCCTTGGCCCGGCACTGCCCAGCCCCGTTCCGGGCCATGCCGGGCAGAGCCGGGCCGTCGGGCCCCCAGAGGAGAGGCCTAGCACGGCCCGGAAGCTCGGGCCGGGCCGGGCCGACTCGACACGGGTGCTACAGTACTCGTGCCGTGCTGTAGCCCGGCCCGAGGCCGTGCCGGGCCGGGCAACCCACGTGCCGCCCTACCCACAGGTCATTTCTAATCTTCTATTATATATATATATATATATATATATATATATATATATATATATATATATATATATATATATAATCCAGCTACTATCCTTTTAGGAGGATGGGAGCCTTCGTCCTCCTATGTTTTCTACCGTTCGGATGAAAAATGTGCGGCTAGGATGAGAGTGGTTACGGTTAGGTTGATAGTGGGCCCCCTAGGGTTGAGTGAGTGGTTGGTTGAATAGTATAATCTAACGGTTGAAAATGATTAAAAGTTAGATCTAACGGCCAAAAATTTGATAGGACAAAGGCTTCTATCCTCTTAAGAGGATAGTAGCCGGACTCTATATATATATATATATATATATATATATATATATATAGAGTAGGGCTATTGTGCTATTAATAGCACAATAGCCCTTGTGCTATAGACTTTTTAGCCACCCATCAATTTTGATGGGTGGTTGAGATGAGTGAGAGAAGAGAAATTGAAGAAAAATTCAAAGAGAAGAGAAATTGAGACATTCAATTTCTCTTCTCTCTCTCATCTCAACCACCCATCAAAATTGATGGGTGGCTAAAAAGTCTATAGCACAAGGGCTATTGTGCTATTAATAGCACAATAGCCCTACTCTAGAGAGAGTAGGGCTATATATATGTGACACTCCAATAGTCCCACATCGGATGGAAACTCGGTTGTGATTAGGTATATAAGAAACCACAGACACTAGTAATAATAATTGGGCTTGAGCATTTAAGGCCAGTGGTTTGGACCCAATGAGTTATTATTGCTAGTGGATTGGGTCGTTACATTTGGTATCAGAGCCAATCACCAGCCGAAAATGTGTGACGAGTCTCGACTTAGCCAGAGTCTGAATGACAAGGTGACAGGCTATGTTAGGGTCTCAATGACAAGGTAACAGACTATGCCAGGATCTAGATGACAAGGCTAGCGAGACAAGTCTCACATCACGCCTGGTGATCTTGGGCTAGTCCCACATCGGATGAAAACTCGGTTGTGATTGGGTATATAAGAGACCATGGACACTAGTAATAATAACTGGATTTAGATATTTTGGGTTATTAGTTCGGGCCCAATGAGTTATTATTGCTAGCGGTTTGGGTCGTTACAATATTACTCACTGTTTTGAAAATCTTGAACCTTACCTAAATCCTATTATTCACTGTTTGAACACACCGAATTTTTAAAACTATTTTTCTACTGAAAACATAGATTAATGTTCGACACAACTTGCCTATCTAGTTCACCAAAGAGCTATTTCATCAAATAACCTCTTTAAGCAAATGGTAGTAACAAATGGTAGTTCTGCTAATATAAATCACAACCACATCTTCAATTCACCAGATTATAGAAACTTGTGCATCACCATATTTGGTATTCAATGAGAACTTGTATTTGCAAGTCATATGGAGCATACAAGTTAAGGTAAAACTTAAAACCCATATATAACATAATTGTGGCAACAAACAAACCTTGCATTTTTTTTTTATTATGCAAAAAAAAATATTTTGAGTTATCAAAAACATTTACTATCAAAATCACAAACAATTAACTATCTTCATAAAATGAAACCATAGAAAGAGCGCAATGCTAACGATTTGATTACGTTAAGTGTTTAACTAAGTTCCAAGAAACGTCGAGCCATCGGATGTTGTGCGTGCGACAAATTCGCCGGATGGAGCACCTCAACGACTTCCCCTGCCACCAAAAGGCACACCAAATCGGCGATCCGTTGGATCTGCTTTACGCTATGAGACACCATTATGGTCGTGAGCCCTTGAGTCTTCTTTAGTCGGACGATAGCCTCTTCGATGTTCTGCGTCGATATCGGGTCCAATGCACTAGTGGGCTCATCCAACAAGAGTACCTTCTCAAGACAAAACCAATGCACTACAAGTTTAGGATTTAAACCCTAACTTGGCGGGAGGAACAAGAATAATTTACATAAAAGTTCCTAACATCTTAGATAATTTTGATAAAGTTTTCTAACTTTTCTTTTTTTTAAATTTAGGCTAAAATACAGGAAATCCCACTGTAAATACTCGTTTTTTCGCCTTCCTCTCCGGACTTAAAAAAATCTACATTTTACCACTCAAAGTTTCAAGTTGGTGCACTTAACCCCCCTTCATCAGGACTCTGTCATTGCTCCGTCTATTTCATATATGTTATACCGACAATGCCCCTTAAAACAACAATATATTAAAAATATATTTTTTCCCTCTAGAACAAGTATAAGGGCAATTTGGTTATTTCGCCATATCCATTAACGCCATAACCTCCTGAAAATAGGTTTTTGAAAGTCATGAAAGAAAAGTAAAAAAATAGGTATTTACAGGAAAAAAAAATTCGTATTTTAGCCTTTTATTTAAGTCCCTAAATTTTGCATATTTCTTTCAGGAAAATTCTCGCTTAACATCTTTCAAAGAAATCAAGAATATTCCATTAACGGTTTTGACTTTTATCCTTATTTTTGTAATTTTGATTGTAAATGTTAGATATATGCTCTTCTATTGCATTATTCTCTTTTCCTTCTAACTTTAAAAATACCAAATGGATATCAAATTTTTAAGAGTAAAGCTTTACCAGAGTTTTAAAAATCATAATTTGTAATAGAATATGTTTAGATTATGCAGAAATTTACATAGTTGAAACTTTAGGAACTTTAATTTTTGAAATTGTCTAAAATATTTGGGATTTGTATGGAAACTACCCAGGAAATAATGGCAAAAGTTCAAAGTTGACCAAAAAGAGGAGAGAGACCTCAGGGTCGTTGGCTAGTGTTCGGGCCAGGGCGACGCGTTGGGCTTGTCCCACAGAGAGCTCGGACGCAGGCCTAGACACAAAAGACGGGTCAAGATCTGCTAAGCTCAATAGCTTTTGGACTTCAGCGTCCGAGAGCTTCTTTCCTCTTAGCTGAGGCCCAAATCTCACATTTTCTGCCACGGTACCTGATTCATTCGCCGAAGAAGAACATAAGCAAGACCAAAAGTTATACAATACAAACCGCATAAGGGCCACAAAACCCATCAGACGAAAACGAAATTGTCACTTGGCAAGGTTTTGATGCAGATAAGGAAATAATGCTACAGACATGGCATTGCATATATATTCATAGTTTCAGAATAAAAACCTAATACGTTATGCAGATCAAACTGATTCCAATAAAGATTAATTTTCAGTACTAGAAATGTCAACAAGTCGGATTCTGGTTGGATGTTTAAAAATCCAAACTCGGACCCAACTACCGAACCCAAAACCGGACCCGAATCCGAACCTGAACTCGTCGGGTTTAAAAATTCATAACCAAAATCGAACTCGACAAGAAAAACGAAATCGGAACCCGTCAGGTTTTAAAAATCCATAATCAAAACCGAATTGAGAAAAAAACCGAAAATCCAAACCCAAATCGAAAAACACGATTTCCAAATTTCTCTTTACGAAATTTCAAAATATATCATACTCCAATCTAAACACAAATTCAATTTCTCATATATTATATAATATAAAACCGGTTCGTATTCAAGTTTCCGTATGGGGTCGGGTTCGGATTGGGCTTCCGGGTAAAGGGAAAAACCATACTGGAACCCAAATTCGTTGGATTTTTATTTTTATACTCCGATTTAGGTAAAATTTAGCATATCCGTACCCATCGAAATGACCGTGAGAAACGGATTCTTAGGAGAGTGGTCTATGGTGGACCTGGTTCAGGGAACAACTCACGCAGCCACGCTGGAAAAAAGTTGTCCGACCTGTCACCAAGCGAGGGAGATATCGCCGCCACCGGTAACGATATCAACCAATAAGGTCAATGCTCCGTGACGTCGTGAATGACGTCAGCATAAAATATCAAAATCGTGGACCACGACGGTGGGTGGTGTGGGGCCCAACAACACCGCGACGGTTGTGCGTGGTGCGGGTCTCATCGTTTAAAAAAGTAGCGGTGAAAATGTACGGAAACCCCTCTAACTATATGACATTTCGACGTTGACCTCTCTTTCAATTTTTTTAATTTGAGTTTTTTTCTTTTAATTTTGTTAAAAAAAAATTATCAAATTTGATGATTTTATTAGTAGTTAATTATTAATTGGTCTAATTATATAGTTAAATTATTAAATTAGATTAAATTATCAAAGAATTAGAAGTTAAAATGTCTATTTCAGAAATGACCTATAGTTGAGGGGTCACATTACATTTTTACTATAAAAAAAAGGGTGATTATGTGCCAACACAACGAATTGTACCAAAGAAAATTGCACCCAAATACCCGATAGTGAAGTTAATTACATTCTTTAGTTGTTACTCTAAACTCTCCAAAGCTGACTCATCAAACCCATTTATCATTTTCTTTTCTTTGCTAAAAATGGCCCAAAAAGCATTTGCTTGCATTGTACTTATTTTAAACGGAGAAAATTTAAAAACAAAAAAGATTCGTTTGGCATTATTATTGTTGTTTTTTTTATTTTCTAAATAAAAATTATATGTATAATAATGTAAAGAGAATGTTGAATTATTTACTATTTTTATAATCTAAGTGCTTATTTGGCGACGGAAAATAAAAACATGAAAATATTTTTTTTTTATCAGTTCCAAGACTTCATTAAAAAAGTTAGTATCCATCAATTAGTTACGTTGTATATATTACAAGCTAGTTAGTCATAATATATAATTAAAAAAATTAAGTAAAACTACTGATATATGAAATTATATAGAATTAATTTTTGAAAAAAAATAAAAAAAATGATAGTGATGCCAAATGAGGCCTAAAAAAGTATTAATTTTATTTTTCTATATTTTTTGGGTTAATGGGAAAAGAAATAATCCTTTCATCCTTTGCTTTTTCCCCCTCTTTTCTCCTCATATTCCAAACTAAATAAAAGCAATGCATCAGTGAGGTGGAAAGAGAAATCTCAAGAATAATCCAAATTGAATTTTAAGATAGAAAATTAAGATCAATTTTAGCAAAATTTTAGCCAAACATCAAATTCTTCTTTCTCCACAAAAAAAGGAAAAAACAAAGAGAAACCAAATTGCAAAATAAGGTCTCGTTTAGTATCGTATTTATTTTTTATTATTTTTAATAGAATTTTGTATATCAAAGAGTATAAAAGTGGACAGTAAATTAATTGCAATCCTCTCATCTAAAATCTTTATTTAACAATTAAAAATAAAAACTTAAAAATAACTTTTTTTAGCTTCCATTTTTTATTTTAAACAACTTGTCATCTATCACATAATCAGACACATTGTAAGTTAACTAGCTATAACAATAAAACAAGGGTTTTTTTTGCAATTGGCCCCCTAAAAAAAATTATTTTAAAAATAGTTCCAACAAATTTATAATTACAAAAATGGTCCTATCCTTGCCACGCAGGCGCCACGTCAGCGCCACGCGGGCGTGTGGGCGCCGGGTTGGTAAGTTGAACACGGTGAATAGTTTATCGTGTTCAGTTACTTATATTGCTCGGAAAGGTAGTATATATCAATCCGCACGAATAATAAAAGAAACACGGTGAATCATTCACCGTATTTGAATACGGTGAATGGTTCACCGTGTTCAACTTGCCACCCCACCTCCCAGCCCGCCCGCGTGATGCCTACGTTGCAGGAGTAGAGTCATTTTTGCAATTATAAATTTTTTAGGACTATTTTTAAGATAAATTTTTTTCAGGGTTCATTTGCAAAAAAAGAGTTTTTCTCCAACACATTAAATTATATATAATTTAGTGTTTAAAAAAGTGAAAAAAATGGCAACCTTATCAAACGAGGCCTAAATGCCAAATTTTGGATTGGTTGGGATTATGCTTGGGGTAACCCTTTTTTACAGAACCATAGAGCTTATGCAAAACAGAGAGGAGGAGAAAAAGTCTAAGCAGATAAAGTTGGAAACAACAAATTAAGATACCAACATGTATGGTTTCCTAAGAATGTCTTATTCCAAAGATAACAACATGGTATCCTAAGAATGGCATTGTTTGGACATCGGAATTAAAACTTTTATTTATAAAACTATCTAACGCTATTTAGCCAAAATAAATTTCAACAAAAAAGTATGTGAAAATATATTTTTCTACTTTTCGATAAGACCGCAAAATGAAACTAGTTTGATAACTAGTCCGCGCAATTTGTTACTTACAATTCTTATCACACGTAATTTATTTTTACCTGTAATACCGAACGTAGATCTAACTGACAATCGATATTTTCTGCGTCTGGTAAATGTTTGACTTAATATTAGGGGCCTAGAAAATTCAGCTCTTCTGTCCTTATATTTATATGGAGATATCTCAAAAACAAGTAAAGAAGGATATTTTGATTATATATATTTAACAATTCTTTTTGGATTATTGGTGAGTTATTGGGTATTTTACTTCTTTATTCTAAATAATTAATTTAACAAGTGTTATTCATGTAAGCAAACGATCAGGGAGTTGGGTTTGTCAACGGTTAACAGAAAGAAAGAAAAAAAAAAAAAAAAAAAAAAAAATTTGGACTGATTTTGAACACCGAATTAATTCAGCAGGAAACGATGCAGAAATAGTCTTAATAAGAAATGGGTGCATGGGCGTACCTTCGAACATGGCGGGGAGTTGGAAGAGCATGCCGACCTTGCGGCGGAGGGCGAGGACGTCGAGGCGGCAGATGTCGTCGGCGTCGAGGAAGACGGATCCCGGGGCGGGCTCCCAGAGGCGGTTGAGGGCGCGGAGGAGGGTGGACTTGCCGCTGCCGCTGGGGCCGATCACCCCCAAGATCACCCCCGCCGGCACGTCCAGGCTCACCCCGCGCAGTATCTCCTCCCCCGTCGCCTCCGACCGCTTCGTCAGGTTCTGCACCCGGATCTTCGCCCCCGCCCCCGCCCCCGCGGCCGCTGTTGCTATCCCTCCGTCCACGTCCACGTCCACGTCCACTAGTAGATGCTCTCGCACCTCCTCTATTTTTCTCACGCGATCATCAAAAGCCGAAGTTTAGTTATCTTTCTTGATATAAATGAAGTTTCTTTTGACGCACTAAGTTTGATCGATCGATCATCTCCTTATTATGGTTGGAATGAAATCTATAGTGATTCATATTCTGAACAACGGAACGGTCGCGGCCATGAATTTATTTCGGCCACGATCAAATTCTGCGTTGCAATTAGTGACCGGAGATATGAAGGGAGCGCGACGAAGCAACTGAACACAATAGACGGGAAGAAGAAAGAGAAGTGTTTGTTACCTGCAGCTGAACCCATTCAGGAAATGTGCCGATTGAGGAGAGAGAGAGAGAGAGAGGAAAAGGGTTATAGGATCTGTATAATTAGTTGATTCTTATATAAGTTGTTTAAGGATATACATATTATTATTATATATAATTCTCTTGTATATTTGATGGGGGACTCGGGTAGAGATTGGGAACGTCTTTTAGTGAGGATGGTCTTATTGGAGGGAGGGGGGAAAAGGGCATTTTTGGCCTTGAAAAGTGGAGATGTAATGTAAATTAAGCAAGAGTACTACAAGGCTTTTAATGAAGGGGTATGTGGTTATTTTATTGATGAGAAATGCTAAGGTAAAAGGTGGAGGTGTGGGTTTTCAGAGAAACTAGGATTATTTTATGGAGAAGATCCGTTGTGGGGTCATGATCATTAGTTGTTGCCAGCGTCAGAGAAAGCCACGTCCCGTATATGATTCCCTATGTATGTGTCACTCAAGCAATACTACAGGTACATTTTAAAGTAGGGTGTATATTTTATATCCGCTCTATCTCAAGACCATTAATATTTTATTTGTCATATTAGCCTTTTTAAAAAATTTTATCAAAAACTATTTGAATTATTATCAACCCTACAATGGCCGGAGATGTAAGATCTACACCCCTTTTTTGGGTGTACAAGAAGTATTTTTCGTGTCACAAATATGAAAAATTATACTGAAGGGCACACATAATATTTAAATGAGAAAACTTCAAATACCTTTTATGTAATTTACTATCTTTTTATTCTAGTGCCTCGTATTTTTAACTGCATCACTTAAGTACCATATAATTTTTATTTTATTTTAATTATATCCTCCATTAACTTTTCCATTGAAATAGTTATGTGTCACGCACGCTGCGTTACAGATTGCCGCTTTTTAGCCGTTCAGGACTCACCAAGAGCGATCACGATTAAGCTCTAAGGAACCTCATGCTTTTTTTTAAGAGATTTCATGTCTTTTCATCTATAATTTGGAGACATCTCCAACTTATGGGCACAACACAAGGCGGATTTAATAGTGAAGTTAACAGAGTGTCTATTGAAAAATGCAAATAGAAACTACATGATACGTAAGCAATACTATTAAAATTATAGAATATGAAAGTAAAAAAAAAAAAAATCACAAAGAATTATCAAAAGTTTTTTTCTATTTAAATTTGAAGAGTACTCAATTTCTCCTTAATATTTAATTTTTATAGTAACAGAAGGTGATTAAGTGCAAACGATGAAATATTTTTAAGAGTTGAGTGCATATTTTTTTATCTAAAAATATAAAGTACAACAAGCAATATTTTCATAAGGGACAACTGGATTTTAGCAAAATAATTTGTGATTCCTATATGTACGTCACAAATATAGGAAATCTGACTGAAGGGCACACATAATATTTAAATTTGAAGAGTACTCAACTCTCCTTATTATTTCTTACAGTAACGAAAGACAATTAAGTACAAACGATCAAATATTTTTAAGGGTTAAGTGTGTTTTTTAAAATCCCAAAAAATGAGAGGGTATTGATTTCATAGCACTTCTTAGTCAAGTTCTTCTTGTTATAAAGTTACATTGCAGAGCATCTGTGTTGAGAACACAAGAAGAAGTTTCTTTGAATGCAAAGATTTTATGACTTGTTGATGTTAAACCCTGTTGACTATTTATTATTGGTTAAAGTAGATTCAATTTTCAACTTCATAACAATAGGATTAGGAAACTAATAAGTTGAGTTGGGTGAGCTCAATAAGTTGACTAGAGCTACGGTCCACAAGAAACCGAGCTGTGACCCAGCAATAGAACTAATGTTCAGGTGGGTTGAATCAGATCGAAGCCCGTGAATGCTATGGCTGAGCCTTTAAATGCGATATGTGTGTCCTTTCTATCAGCATATATTTTTGAAATAGTTTATTAGCATTTACGATCCACAACCTCTTCCGACGGATAGTTAATGTGGTCCTTTGCCTCTAAGCTGTTGTTAGTATCCTCTCTCCTTTTACGTGGGTGCTGATTTTCTCATCCTTTTGGAGATTGGTATGAAATTCTTTTGACTAATGGTTGGCTTTCAAATGGATCAGCTGCAGAAGATTGTTGTTGCCTACCTAGGCGTCACAGACACTGACACGGAACACGGGACACGACACGAATCGAACACGGTGACTCGGCAGCTTTCAAAAAATTAGGACACGGACACGACATTGATACTACTAATAAAATATAATAATATATATTTATTATATATAAAATATTAATTTTGGTAAAATATTGTTATATTTCTCATACGAATGAAAATTAGTAAAATTTTCATTAATAGTTCATATATTTTAAGAAAAAAAATTCTCCACCATATATAATTTATTTATATTGTCAAAAAAAATTTATATGCATTCATCAAAAGGTTAAAATATTTATATTCTTACATTATATATGCATAAAAAAAATAAAATAAAAATATGTATATATTTTTTAATTGTTTGCGTTATGGATCGACATTAAACGCGCGTCCAAAAAATGTCCACGTGTCCAAGAAGTGTCCACGTGTCCGACACGAACACGCGAGTGTCCGACACGAACACGTGAGGCTTATAAAAATGTCTGTGATACATAGTTGCCTATCTTTTTCTCTGCCCTTTCCTACCCTAATTCTTGACGCCCCTCTACTTTTGCCCCTGCCTTCTACAACATTTTTTGCCCTGCTATCATGCCCAGCTAGTGGCCTCATTATACGACTAGTCCTTCAGTTGACCCGCTTTTTTTTTTTTTTTTTTCAAGCCTCCTAATTATTCCCTACTGTTTGTACTATCTTTTTCGTGTTACCACTCTTGGACTCATCATGTCGATTTTTTTTCCCCATTGGATTCCGGTCGTATTTGCCTTCTAAGTTTCTTTATCAAATTTATAATTGGCTTTTTTTTTCTCCTATCAATTACTGACCTATTCTGCCATAATGATTATCTCCATTTTGCATCCAATACTAATCTAGTCTACGCTTCGCATATACTAAATATTGATCTTTCACTAATATAAAAGTGATGTGACATTTTAATTATTATCGTGTCATCAATCAAAACACTACTACGTCACTTCTACAGTTAGCGAAATATCAATATTAAGCCAACTTAATTAAGTTGTCAGACTTGATTGCAACAATTCAGAAAGTTCGAGTTAGAAATTACAACGAATTAAAGTTGGAGGACCAAATTGTATCAAGCATCATACTTTGAGGACCAAAAGTGTAATTTAGCCTAAGTATATCAACCCATCAAAAACATGGAGAAACATTTTGGGACCGCAGAAATACTAAAAATAGGAAGTCCATATCAGTTAGGAAAACTGCGAGTAGCACTTGTTTCCACTACACAGCACTACTACTTTTTTAGGTCTATACAGGGTCAAGGGCCCAGCTCACAAACTATTCTTAGGTGTCCTCAGACAAGTAGGTCTTAAATTAATTAATTAATTACTGGATCTATAATTAACTGCTTAGATTAACAGAACCTCACTGCATGACACAATTAAGAAAGATCAACCATCAAACCAAGATTACCATCTTAAGCAAGAGAATGATTGGAGAGAGAGAGATTGAATTGAACTTTTCCACTTAGAAAAAGGCAATGGTTGTGAGAGATAAAGATGCATGGAGCAGAACTTTATGGAAACTTTGGGACAAACACATGTATCTATGGACCATGAGCCACATGGCTTTGTGAAGTTTCAAGAGAGACCCAAAAGCCAAGCTTTTTAAAAAAAGCTGCCCTAACTTGAACAGATAAAAATTAGGCCTGCACCAAGTGCATGTTTGTGCCGCATGGATTAGTAATATATTATGGCTAAATTACATAAAACCCTCCTGTCAATACCCGCTTTTTCACTTTTCCCTCCTGTCATTCAAAAACTTATATTTTACTCCCTTAAAAAATAAAAAATATTCATAAGAGGATACGGTGTGACAAAATGACCAAAATGCCCTCATCTTCTTTATCTCCTCCTCCCCAATCTTGCTCATCCCGCATCCCGTACCCTCGCCCACGCCTCTCTTGACCCCAACTCCGACTTCGTGCGAGGGCGAGGCAGCGGAGAGCGAGGCGGCGGCCGAGGGCATATATGTGGGCATGGATGAGGGTATCAGGGATATTTTTGGTATAAAAAATAAGATATAAACAGAACCCTAACGGAACACTGACGGCGGGGGGCGAAGTGAATATTTTTTATTTTTTAAGGGGGCAAAGTGTAGGTTTTTGAATGACAGGACAGAAAAGTAAAAAAGCGGGTATTGATAGGAAAATTTTTTGTAATTTAGCCATATATTATTGATACATTAGTATATTGTGAACCATAACATCTCAAGAACTATGTATAAAGAGCTGTTAGTTTTGAAATCTGATACCTAGCTTGGTGTAGTCCCTAAAATTATCAAAATGGATACAACTATTATTCAATTTATATTTGGTTCAAATTAAAGTAAATGCACTTTTCAATGAGGAATCAAACTCTAGATATATAGTTTAATTAAAAGAGGTTATAGTTCATACAAATCTTATGCATTTTCACCAAAAATCAAAGAATATATGATACACCGGGTGCATGTAGCAATTAGAGATGTCAGTGGATCGGAGACCGAGCGAATTTTTTAAGACCGGAACCGAAATCCAATAACCAAATCTGAAAACCCGAACCCGGTGTTTTGAGAGTTCCTATCCAAACCGAACCCAACAAAAAAATGCAAAACCAGAACCGAACTCGAATTAATTATTTTTTTACCATATGACAAAAATATTATATTAAAATTTAAATTTTTAAAATATAAATTTAAATATATATAACATCAAATATTTATATATGTTACACAATATAAAATCTATTCGAGTTCGGACGTGGTTCGAATTCAGGGCAAAATTTATATATGAATCTGAATCCGACGAATTTTTATTTTTCTTATAATTATTTTTAAGATAACTCCAACGAAGGAGAAATCGGACATTTTGATGCCGACAAAAAGTAGTGCTGCGCAAACGACGCGGTAGTCTGCGTTAGCAGGGAATTGAAGATTCTGTTGCCCGCCCCACTCACTCCCCGTACCAGATGAACACTAACACCAAGAGAATCATTGGAATATAAATATAAAATATATATATGTATATATATATTCTACACTCTATATGAGATAGCGATGGAGAGAGAACATAAGAAAAGTTAAAAAAGAAAAGAAGTGAGGAGAAAAGAAAGAGAGAATGTGGAATCCGTGATTATCATCAGTACGAACAGGACGTACGTTGACAACCGGGCGAGGGAGGCTCGCATATAAAGAGTCCTGCTACGCGCACCCCAAATTGTTAAAACATATTTTCTATATATATTCATTTATAGAGCTAGTCTCCTATACTATCTATAGTACCGGAGCTTCGGTACTATAGTCACTTTTTCGATCTTAGGGTGTTCAAATCAAAGATCCACACCGTTGAAATTGATCTAGGGTATGTGAAGTTCTTAGGAATAAAATTTTAGTTTTTTTCGACGTAGTTTACTTTGTGATCAAACCGTTTCAAAATTATCAAATTTTAATGGTTATTATCGCGAGTTTGTAGTTTAACGGTGGAGAAGAATCTAAATTTATTCAA